>CM053588.1:36933358-36957474 GCA_028646515.1 Pseudochirops corinnae | reverse complement strand
AGGAAGGAAGGAAGGAAGGAAGGAAGGAAGGAAGGAAGGAAGGAAGGAAAAGAAAACAAAAGAAAGAGTGATAAATAAATAAATGCAAGTTACTCTTGGACAAGGGAGAAAGAGCCTCACTTATCTACATGACTTTCTTTAACTCTAGCTGGCAGGGACCTCAGTGTCCACATAACCCAATGCCCCTTCATTTTATGGAGGAGGAAACAGTCCTAGACAAATGATTTGCCCGAGGTCTCACTAAGTTTTCTCTTGACTGGACTAGAGAGATCAGGGTTCCTTAACCTAAGGTCCCAGAAGTTAGTCTTTTTTAAAAAGATATTTTGATAACTTTAATGTAATTGGTTTCCTTTGAAATTCTATGCATTTTATTTAGTGCATTTAAAAGCATGATTCTGAGAAGGATTCCATGGGATTCAGCAGACTGCCCAAGGTGTCCCGGATATATAAATATATATATAAAATGGTTAAGAACTCCTAAACTCGATGAACTCTAGGGTCCCTTCCACTCTCAGTCTCTGGTCCTATCACCCAGTTAAGAGGATTAGGACCCAGGGCATTATGCTCCATCTCTAGCCCTCTTTTCACTGGGTCACTGCCCCCTGCCCCTTAAGCATATGGCATTTGGTCCAGCCTGGCCTGGCTGACACCTCCAGCCAGAAAGGACCCCGTCCATCCTGTCTCTCACTAGGGGTAGGAGTTGGGGGCACCCAGTTATGGTCCCAACATCAAGATTCCCTCTCCCCCCAGCCCTAGGCTTTGGCTCTGAGCAGAGGTGGCCAAGTCTCTCTATCAGCCTTCTGGCCTGGGGCCCCAGCTGGTGAAAGCTTCTCTCCAGAGCCTTCCAAGGGATATTAATGCTTCCCTGTTTCCTGCCTTGTTTCCCATTCCCTGCTATAACCACAAACCTAATTAGAATCTCATTTGTTTCTGGCTGAGTGAGTGTAGATGAAGGACAGAGAAACCAAGAGAAAGCTCAGACCCGCCTGTGGTTACCATCGGCAGCTGGAGCCCAAGCAGAGGCCCTGAGTTATTCATGTTGTGGGTTTTCTTTTTTTCTTTTTTCCATCCCTATCTGACGATGACAGTGCTTAGGTATTTCCTATCAGTCATGCGATGGAAAGATGCTTTGAAGGATGAAGACTTCATAAAAAAATAAATGTAAAAGCCCACATTCCCTTGTTGTTCAAAGCCCAGGGGGGAAAATGCATTATTTATCCAGCTCTCTGATGATTCAAAACCACTAAAACCTCACATAGGCAACAGGTATGTGGAAAGGGATGTTCTGCCTGTTTATCAGAAAGCTAGCTTTGAGGGGTTGGCAACAGCACCTGGATGGACAGTCAAGAGGATCTGAGTTCAAATCCCAGTTCTGCCCCTGGCTTACTGGGTAGTCTTGGGAAAGTCAATTACCCACTCAGGGCTTTGGTTTCCTCATCAGTAGGATGAGCAGGGTTGGACCAGATATCAAAGGATCCTTATAAGCCTGGGGTCTCTGTCACAGAGAGGCAAAACCAACCCCAAACCACACATCTCTTGACTTAATCCTCTACTGTGGCAAGCCACTCAATTTATACTCTGTCTCTGGTGAATCAGGCTGGGAATTAGCCAGGGGGCTAGGAGGCTGCCTGCCCTGGTGGAGGGGAAGAAAACTGGCTGGTGTTGTAAACCAATAAATGCCTGCTGACTGAGCAGCTTCTGCTGCAGGATCTGCCCTTAGCCCGCTGCGTGGCTTCACCTGAGCCATCTGAACAAAGGGGGGGAAGGAGGAAATGGGATGGGGCCCACGTTTCCCCAGGACACTCCTTAAGAGCAAGGATTGTTTCAGGCTTTCTATTTGTATACCTAACACCTAGAGCAACGCCCCGCATCCAGCAAGCGCTTAATACATGTTTGTTGACTTACTGGTCATCTCCCACCTCCCTCCTCAAATGGGCCCTCCTTCCTCAAATGCTTTTCCTTTTTACCCCTAATTTCCATCAAAGCCTGGCTTACTTAGGTCAAATGAAAAAGGCCTTTTCCAATCTCCTTAGCCATTAGCAAGCCCTTCATCCTGACACTTAGCATTTAATTTGTGTGTGTAGATATATATGTATAAATGCTATATTTGTGCACATGTATATTATGTACATACTGTCTATATGGTGTATATATAATATATAACTGTATATATCCTATATGCAGTATGTGTAATTATACACACACAGACATAGCACATATATATTTATAAATAGTATATATAGGTATATGGTATATATAGTATATGTGTATACATTGTAACATATACATATATAGTATTTTGTTATTCAGTTGTGGGTTTTCTTGGCAGAGATACTGGAGTGGTTCATCATTTCCTTATCTAGCTCACTTGACAGATGAGGAAACTGAGGCAAACAGGGTAAAATGACTTGCCCAGGGTCACACAGCTAGTAAGTGTCTGAGCCCAAATGATAACTCAAGAGATGAGTCTTCCTGACTCCAGGTCTGGAACTCTATCCTCTGTGCCACCTAGTAGCATGTACATGTATATGTATGTATATACACATATATGTGTACATATGTATGCATATGTGTATATATGTGTGCATGTAGTATCGTGTACATGTGTATATATAATACATTTTATATATGTGACATCTAGCTGCATATATGTGCTATATATTTATACATATATTTTATATATACATATATACTTGCATATTCATACACAGCATGCATCTCTATGTATGTGGACATATGGATATATAGGATGTGCAAGTGTGTATATCATACATATATACATATACATATACATATACATATACATATACATATACATATACATATATATATATATATATATATATATATATATATATATATATAAAAAGAGAGACGGGATCCCAGATGACACGGTGGTGCAGGGCAGAGTGACACCAAATGCAAAGAGAAACAGGGCCACTAAGCCATACATAAGGATTCCTGCAGGTCAAGTGTCAAGTTAGAAAACCACATATTAACATTATCTATGTTCTAGTATATTTTCGTTTATTTTTATCGTATCATATATTTACTTTTTACTTTGTCACCAAACCCCATTTTCACCTGGTTCTGGTTCCAACTCGGGGGCGGGGGATGACACATACATGATCCCTCTGGTGGAATAGCCGGAGAGTCTGCCTCTCACACTTCTGGCTTGGGGTGACCTTAGGTAAGTCCCTTAACTGTTCTTGGCATTCCTCTAGGACTAATGAGTCAGAGAGGGTACCGATCTGAACCAGTGGAGGGAGTTTCCTTCCCTGGGAGTTACCTAGACTCCAGGTTCAATCCCTCTTCCCTACCATAGGGAATGGTCTGTCTCTTCTTCCTCCTCAGTGATTCCTTCCCAAATACAAGAGGAGAAAATCTAGCCCCTGCCCTCCAGCTCTTCATGAAGGGGATTGTCCTTCTCTGTCTTCACTGCAATGAGGGAGCTCCAGCACCAGGAGGATTTCTCTGTCAGGGGCTTCCTTTCTGCTCTCCTCATGTCCACCTCTGTCTCTCTGTGTGGGCTGTGCCCTGGGCCTGGGCCGCTCCCTCTCCTCCCCTCCGCCTAGAGTACAGCATGCCTGCTGGACCCTTCCCACTCCCAGTGGCTGGTATCAAAATGACTCTGTTCGTTTCACAAACAGATGTCATTTCTCTATCTGTATCATCTGCACTTGGCACAGAATCTGGCACCCAGGGAGATTTTCATGAATGCTTTCTCATTCTTTTTTTCCCTCCACCCACACATGCTGTTTCTCCAGGGCAGAATGTAAACCCTTTGAGGGCAGAGCCTGTTTCTCTTTGTCTTTTATCTCATGTCTAGCTCAGGGCCAGCACATAACAGGTAGTTCATAAATACTTGCTGAATTGAATGTGATGGAGACACAGAAGCAGCTGGGGGATGGTTACATGTGGGCATCTTCTCCCCCTCCCCCCAGCAGGATGCCTGGTCCTCGCTCCCAGCCAGAGCCCCCTCACCTTGGTCACAGGTCTCTCCCTGGTAGCCTTCTGGGCACTGCTGCTGGCACTCGCCACTCAGGGGGCTGCAGACCACACCCGGAGGGCAAGCACATGTCTGTTGACAGCCAGGGCCAAAGGAGCCGGGGTCACATTCTTTTCATCATCCCCATCAATGGGAAAACAGAGAGAAGGGAGGAATTGAGGAGGGTGGGAAAGAGGGAGGCACACCAGGTCCCTGCCCCTCCCCTCCTCTGGGAAACTCCCACCCTTCCCCTGGCACCCAGGCCGCTCACCATGCTCACACCTCTCGCCCCGGTAGCCCGCCTTGCACAAGCAGCTGCCATCCTTCTTGTCACACTCTTGGGTGTTCTGCAGGACACAGCGACATTCCTCGGAGCAGCCCGGCCCGTACGCCCACTTGGGGCATGCTGACCACAGACAAGAATCAGGAAGGGAGCAAGCTGGGGGCCCTTCCACTGCCCCCTATATCCTCATTCAGCTTCAAGGTCTCCCAAACCACCCTCCCCCAAGCCACTCACAGTCCTCAGCACACATCAGTAATTTAAACAACAATGTTCCTAGCCTACAGAGGCAGTGTTTGGTGGCTAGAAAGCTGGCCTTGAAACGACAAAACCTGGGTGCAAGTCTTGCCAGTGATATATACTAGCCATGGCATCCTAAAGAAGTTACGTCAGCTTCCAGTGGTCCAGGTGGCTCCAAGTTACAGAGGAGGGACCAATTCTCACCTGAGAGTTCCCTCAGCCAGTGAAATCACAGTTCCAGGCTTTTATCCCTCTCTATCTGTCATCTTGTCTGTCTCATCTCCCATCACATCAGTTCTCCAACATAATCATATCCAATAGAGCAAGGTCTATAATTTCTTCAGTGTGAGTGCTTCATCCACTGAGGCAGATAGCGACCCCTTATGACTTAGCTGATGGTTTTCAAGAGGCTCCTATGGTCAGCCAAGCTGGTGATAAGCCACTCTCAGCCTAGCTAGGCCAGTCCTGGACAACATAGGTATAGTCCACTACTGGACTCACATCCAAAACCTCTCTGGGTTGAAAAGTCCTGCTGGAGTTGACTCTGAATGTCCTTGTGCTTCCCCCATTAGAATAGAATGCCCTGTAATGCCCAGGACCTAGCACACAGCAGATGCTTAATAAATGCAGTCAATTGATAATAAAATCAATTAACAAAGTTAATAAATGCAGATTCACTTTGAGTTTCACAGAATCCCAGTGTTTGGATGGGACCTCAGCCGCCATATAGTCTGTGCTGTAGTTCAACAAGAAGTACCCACCAAACATCCATCCAACCTCCTGTTGAATACTTTCTGTGATGGGGAACTCTCTATCTGTTGAAGGACTGCGTTCCACCATGGGATGGTTCTAAATATTATGAAGATTTCCTGGACATCAAGCCTAATGTGCATCTGCCTGTCTGCAAACTCCCACCCACTGCTCCTGGTCGTTCTTCTGAGGCCAAGTGAGGCCAAGGCTATTACTGGTCCTTCATGCGTCCTCTCCTGGCACCCATCCATGCCATGCACCAAAGAGGGATAGCATCAGTGGAGATGGCCTAAGAAGACCACCCACAACTTCTATAAACACAGAAATTCTGACATGAACTTCCATATTTGTTTGATTTCATATCCCGTCAACATTTTTTTAAAGACCTGTGACTATATAAGTGTAGGGTGCTCCCAGGTGATAAGACCCTACCCCCAAATGTAGAGCACCCCCTGTTCTGTGTCTTGCAGTCTTAGAGACTTGCCAGGGCACTTAGAAAGGGAATATGTAGATGGCGGCTATTATCCTGAAGGAAAGAAGCCTTTGGATTCAACAGAAAGATCCTTATAGTTAGGAGATCTCCGTTCAAGTCTTACCTCTGACTCTTACTGATGGTGTGACCCTGGAGCAGTCACAACCATTGAATCTTATTCTCCCTACCTTGAAAATAGGGAAAACAATACCCAGAGTCACTAGCTCATGGCCCTGTGAGAAAAGTGCTCTGTTAATCTTAAAGTGACACAGAAGTAGAATCTGCTATGATCATTGTTATAGTAAAGGCTGGACCTAGCTGCCCATGGACCCCGGCTCACCCAAGTGGCAGTAGCGTCCGTAGAGCCCTGCATCACACAGACAGGCCCCGTAGATTCGATGGCATCGTCCTCGGTTGGCACATTGGCATTTCTTCCTACAGTGTTTGCCATAGAACCCTTTGGGGCAACCTAGAGAGAGGGGGATGGAAAAAAATATAAAAGGGAAGAGGAAGAAAGAGGCAGGGGAGAGAGGGGGAGGGGAATCCCCCCAGAGTCAGAATAAAGCTGGACAAGTGGAAATCCTGTGTCAGAAAAATGATGCCCTTCCCCAAGACCCCAGGCTCAGTGATGGTAAACTGAGGTCCTCGAGACCTCTACCCTTCATGGAGAGGTCCCATGACATTGTAGTCTGCTCCAGGAGAAAGTGCCCAGGGACACCTGTCCTAACTGCTGTTCCCTTAGGGCTGGCCAGATGTGGGGCAGTTTGGTTGAGATTCATGCTATATTTGGAGCATCAGGAGGCTTGGTCATGAATACTGGGCCTGGAGTCAGGAGGATTCAAATCCTGCCACTGACACCAGCTGTATGGCTGTTAGAAAACCATTCAACCATTCTAAGACTCTGTTTCTTCAGCTATAAAAATGGCATAATCATAGCACCTACTTCACAGGTAGTCAGGAGGCCCAACTGGACATAAGGCCTTTATAAACTTGAACATGCATTAAAAATGTCACTTGTTAGTAAAATTTTTATGGACTGACTCCTAGAATATAAACTCCTTGAGGGCAGGTACTGTCAGCATCTAACCCCTAATGACCATTTAATCGAGGAGAGATGATGGTTGTAGTGATGGCCATGAGGGTCATTCCCCCACAGGCTGAGGCCAAGGCTTAGTCTGTAGAATAAACAGTGGGCTCCAAGGACTCCCCACCTCCAGCTTCCCTCTCTCCCTGGCCTGAAGCTCCTCACTGCCTTTCATGACACTGTCCTGCCCTTGCCCTCAGGGAAAGTGTGAGCCAAGGAGACCACAGGAATGGCAGGGGAGAAAGAGCAGCAAGGACGGTGCTGCCCATCCTCAGCAGGAAGTGGGAAGATGCTGGGGAAAGAGAGTAACAGGAGGGTGGAGAGGACCAGCATACCATCCTCGCAGTGGGCTCCACCAACACCAGGTGGACAGCGGCAGGTCCCTGTCACGGCATCACAGGTGCCGCCATTTTGACAACTGCAAATGGAGCTGCAGTTCTTCCCAAAGGTGCCGTGGGGACAAGCTGCAGAGAGGATGGAAGATACAAGCTCACTGCCCTGCACCAAGGCCACAAGACCCAGAGGGCTCAGAGCCCATCACACTGGGAGGATGGTGAGGCCCTAACCCTGACTGACCACCAGGTCAGGAGGGGCCCCAGCCATGCTCACCTCACCCCCAACTCAACTCATTCTCCAGGCTTCTCAACCTTCTCCCCAGCAGCCTTGTCCTCACCTGTGTACCATTTATCCCCACACCCTCCCCTTCTCCAACCCCACTTTATATATTACCTTCTCTCATTAAAATGAGAGAATGGGACAGAACGGCATTCCTGTATGTTAATCACCAGCACTTAGCACAGTGCCTAGCATGTAATAAGTGCTTGATAAATGTTCTTTCTGTCTCTGTCTATTCATCCATCTCCATTCATCTATCTACCCATCTATCTGTCCCATCTATTCATCTATCTATTTATCTACCATCTCTCTACTCATCCATTCATCTGTCCATTATCTATCTACCCATTTATTCATCTGTCAGTACATCTCTATCCCTATCTCTATCTATCTATATCTCTATCCATCTATCTAGCCATCTGTTCACCTATCTATCCCTCCATCCATCTATCCACACAGCTATGTACCAGTCCATCTATCTATCCATCCATCCATTTATTTATCTATCTACGCATCTGTCTGTTCATCTATCTACCCATTCAGCTACTTATCTATCCATCTATCCATTCATCCATCTGTCTATAAAGCTATTTATCCATCCATCCATCCATCCATCTATCTATCTATCTATCTGTCCACCTACCTACCTAGCTGGAGGCCATGATCATCCCTACCAAGCGTATCTCATTAAGGTATTATGAGAATAAAATGCAATTCTATGTAAGTACAAAGAGCACTAAACTGGGAGTCCAAGGATCTGAGTTCATATCTCTCCTCTGTATGACTTTGAGCAAGTTTCTTTACCTCCCTGGGCTTCAGTTTCCTCACTTGTAAAATGTGGGGGCTCCAACAGATGATATCCTAGGTCCCTTTTGGCTTTAAATCCTTTAATCCTATAGCATGACATAGTGGAAAGACCACTGGACTCAGAGGCAGGAGAACTCAGTTCACATTCCATCTCCTGTATCAATTCCATGCCCCAGAAATCTTGTCGCCACCCAGAATGTCAGTTTCTTCGTCTAGAAAATGGGACTGATAATACTTATACTACCACAACCACACAAGATTGTTAAATCACTTTTAAACCTTAAAGTATTATACAAATGGGATAGTATTAACACCATCTTCTTCCTAAATAGGATGTCAGTACAATGTAATTTTCCATTAGACTTCATCTCTTGCCCTTGTCTAGAACGGTGAGAAGAGTTCCTAGACCTTCTGGGTGTCTCCTCTGTTCTCCTCTCCCTCTATCCATCCTTCCATCCCATCACATCCAGAAGGATCAGCAAGAGTAGGGACCATGGTGTGACCCTGACCCCATCCAGACGGTCCAGCAGGAGCAAGTGTTCTAGGAAGTCTTTTGCCTCTGTATTCCAACTATCCCCCACTCCCGTTTCTTTTTCCCCACTCCTGCCTGGATGCTGACATCCTTGAAGGACGAAATCCAGAGTCCCTATTCTACTCCAATTCTTGGACACGTTCCTTACTTCCCAAAGATGTTGGCCCAAGTCCTTTCATCCACCCCCAGCTTTACTGGACTGACATGGCCACCCACACATCTTAGAATACCACCACGCCTCAGTTACTGTCTTCCCTACCACAACACCCTAAGGTCCACCTGACCTCACCACATGACCTGCCAAAGCATCCTAAAGACCCTCAATTTTGCCATCCACCTTGATACTAAACATTTTTTTAGTTTTTTAAAAAAATACGTTTATTTCATTAAATATTTCCCAATAACATCTAAAAATATTTTAAACATTCACTTAAAAAATTTTGAGTGCCAAATTCTCACCCTTTTCCTCACCTCTTGAGAAGGCAAGCTATGGGATATCAATTATTCACACAAAGTCATTCAAAACATATTTCCATATTAGCCATGGGGCAAAAGAAAACACACAAAAAGCAAGAAAAATAAAGAAAGTGAAAAATTAAACTTCAATTTTCACCCAGAGTTCATCAGTTCTCTCTCTGGAGGTGGGGAGCATTTTTCATCATGGGTCCTTTGGAAGTGGCTTGGATCATTGTCCTGATCAGAACAGCCAAGTCTTTCAGAACTGATTACTGTTACAACACTGCTGTTGCTGTGAACAATGTTCTCCCAGTTCTGCTCACTTCACTTTGCTGAAGCTGAACTTTTAACACACTGGGCCTTTCCAGACCCCCTCTGGCTGAACTTTACATATGCTGTCTTCCCCAGTCAGAACAAGAATTCCTTGAAGTGGGGACTCCCTATCTCACTTTTCTATCTCTATCCCCAAATCTTGGTGTAGTAATGGCTTAATGAATACTTTGTCACTCATTCATTCACTCATTCATTCATGCATTCACTTATTCATTCATTCATTCATTCACTCATTCATTTGTTCATTCATGCATTCACTTATTCATTCATTCCTTTGTTTATATATTCATTCGTTCATTCATGCATTCACTTATTCATTCATTCACTTATTCATTCATTAATTCAATCATTCACTTGTTTGTTCACTCACTCATTCATTCACTCATTCATCCATGAATTCACTCATTCACTCATTCATCCATGGATTCTCTCATTCACTCATTCCTTCATTCATTTATTGAATCCATGACTTACTTTGGTTGCAGATGATACCAGTCCAACCCTCAGGGCAGTCACAGCCATCTAGTTCAAAGCGACAGGTGCCCCCATTCCTACAGTCATCACATGTCAGGCTGCAGTCATGGCCAAAGGTGTCGTCCAAACAGACTGCAATGACGAAGAGAGGGAAAGAAAGAGCAGGCCTCTGAGGGGTGTGGCTGGTAACTTCACAATCTGGCTCCAACCTCTCATTCCACACTTCTTTTGTATGACTGCCCCAACCCCTCTTTGCTCTAGACAAACTGGCCTGTTTTCTGTTCCCCAGCATCCCATCTCTCACCTCCAGACCTTTGCAATAGCTGTCCCTTATGCCTGGAATGCCCTTCCTCCTTTCTCAAGCTGTTTCTTAGAAGTCCTGGGTGCCTTTAGGGCTCTCAACTCAAATACCATCTCCCTCAAGAGGGCTGTTCTGATCCTCACCAATGAATTATTTATTAATTAATACAAAAAGATCTTGTATAGATTCTACTTTCATATGTAAAAGTCAAGATTGGTTCCTCTCAATAGAATGGGAGGGTAGAGCTGTTTTCCTTTTATCTCTGCATCCTGGCACCCAGCCTGGTATATCGTGGTTGTACAGTTATTTCAGTCATGTTGGACTCTCTGGGACCTCGTTTGGGTGTTTCATGGCAGAGATCCTAGAGTGGTTTGCCATTTCCTTCTCTAAGGTATAGAGCAGTTGCTTGGCATGAAGAGGGTCCTTAGCAAACGCTTGGTGAATTGGCCAGAAAGGAGGTACTTCCTGCCAAGGGCTTTTTCTGGGTAACTGAGCCAAGATGTCCGATGTCTGTGCAAGCTCTATGCCACAGTGCCCTGGAGATGGGGAGAACGGGGCCCAGCTGAGCATGAAGAGTTAGTGGGTGAGGGGCTTGTGCTTCTCAGCCTGGCTACTGAGGTCCCTTCCAACCCTCAGATTCTGCGATTCTGGGACATTTCTGGCTCATTCACTTTTGCTCCTTCCCTCCTTCTGTACCATCAGTCCACTGAGTGACCATTTATTATAACCCCCCTCTAATGTGTGGCAGCTAGGAGGCGCCATAGTGCATAGAGTGCTGGGGCTCAGGAAGACTCATCTTCCTGAGTTCAAATCTGGCCTCAGACACTTCCTAGCTACGTGACCCTGGGCAAGTCACTTCACCCTGTTAGCCTCAGTTTCCTCATCTATAAAATGAGCTAGAGAAGGAAATGGCAAACCACTCCAGTATCTCTGCCAAGAAAACCCCAAATGGGGTGCTAGAGAGTTGAACATGGCTTAAAAAATGACTGAACAACAACAATGCATAATGTTGCTTCACTGAATCCTGCCAGGGACCTCACAAGGCAAATGATGACAATATGGCCTTGATCTTGTGGGAACAGGAATCCAAGCAGTACAGATGATTCAAATCCAACCTCAGACATTTAGTATCTGGGTGACCCTGGGCAAGACACACAACTACTCTAGGCCTCAGTTACCTCCTCTGTAAAAGAGGGAGTTGTACTTGATGGTCTCTGAGGTGCCCTCCCAGCTCTGAATTTCTGATTCCAGACGCCGGATAAGCTGCTTAGCTTCTCTGGGCCGCAGTTTCCTCCCCTGAAAAATGCAACAAGGCCTGGGGTGGGGGAGGGTCTGGAGTCTGTGCTGGCTCTAATCCCGAGATCCTGCAGAAATGGGGCCCCATTTGAGGACAAGGCTCCGATATCCCTCGGCATCTCCAGGCCAGGAAAGTCCCAGGTCCAGAGGCCCAGAACCAGCAGGGCCTGCTCCCCGGAGAGGCTGATTCTCACCGAACTTCTCGGACAGTGTGTGCTCCCCTCTGGCCTCCATCTCCTCCTCATCGCCCGCCTCATATTCCTCCTCAAAGAGCTGGGTCAACTCATCATGCAGCACGGCGATATGGGGAATGGGCCGGACAAAGGGTTGCCGCCCGTCCAAGGTATCCACAGAGTCGTCCAGGGCTAGGGAAAGGACAAGGGAGAAACACTCAGAGCCTCGCCTCCTCCCTAAGACCCCGCAGGGGCAAGGAAGGCATCTGGCGTCCTCCCAGCTACTCAGCTGAGCAGATGGAGTGTTGGGCTTGACATCAAGAAGACCAGAGTTCGAACGCAGCCTCAGACATTTACTAACTGTAGGCGTCAAAGACAGAATTGGAACTCAGGTCTTCCTGGTTGAGGCCAGTTACCCCACGCTTTGGAAATCTGAGCCTCAATTTCCTCATCTGTAGAATAAGGGGGTTAGACTTGACTGCCTATAAGAATCTTCTCAATTCTAAGTCTTTGATCCTGTGGCCATCCTGCCATTTCTAGGTCCAGCGTCTTTGGCTCCTCTCTAAACTACCAACATCCATCCCAAGGATGTCCAGGGTTCTTAGAGTATGAATCCTCTTTTCTCCTGTCCCAGCTACCCCTGAGCCCCCTTTGGAAAGACAACAACAACATGGCTAAGACTTTAAACCAACCCTGCCAACTCACAAAGACCCTTGATGGCATCATCCTATCAAGAACATTGTTCCTATGGTCCTTCAAAACGTTGTTTCACCTAATATGGCAGGTTTAGAGAACACTAAGAGGCAGGGCACAGCTTTTAGAGAACCCCTTTCTACCGCAGGGATTTGAGTCTGAAGGCAGGAGACTCTGGAGGGCATCCAGTCCAGATGGAATGTGTTAGCCTAAGAGATTGTGCAGGCCAGAAAATGTAAACAAATTCAAGGGTTTATACCAACTTTCCTGGAAAGGTTTAGATAAATGAAACCATTTGGATGCAGGGACGTCAACATCCCCTCTTGCTTTCTGAACAATAAGGAGGATGGAGGGGATGGTGTGAAAGGGTTTTTCGAGTAAGGAGATTCTATGAGCATAAATGAATAGCAGGGCTATCATGGACTTCCTGGGGAAGTCAGAGCTGCTCGGGCGAAGATGCCAGTAAGGAATCATGCCCCCTCCAATGACATCAGACAAAAAACATCCTAAGTAAGTAACATCTAAGTAAGAGGGACCAGCTATTACAGGAAGGACAGTTAATGCACTATTAGAGGGTCCAGACCAGTGAAATGATACAGTTCCACTACTCTGTGCACTGGTCAGCCCAGATGTGGTCTTGGAGCCATGTTTTGGGAAGGATGTTGACAAGCTGGGGATTGTCCAGAGAAGGCTGATTAGGGTGGGGAAGGGTCTCAAAATCATGCCATATGAGGATGGGCTAAAGGACCTGGGGAGCCTAGAGGAGACTCAGGGAGGACATGAGAGCCATCACCAAGGACTCAATTGGGAAACTGGAGGAAGCTCATTCTGCTTGGCGCCTGAAGGGGAAATGGACAGAAGCAGTGGGAAGGCAGATTTGGGGCTGGTGTAAGGAAAACCTTTCTAAGAAATTGAGTTGCCCAGTGTAGAATGGGCTGCCTTTGGAGGTGGTAGATTCCCACCACCTGGAGTCTGATTCAAAGCTGGGTGATCATTTGTCAGGTATACGGAATTCTTGCTCAAGGATAGTTTGGATAAGGTGGTATGTGAGGGCGGTCTCTTCTCTGAGGTTCTAGGTCTTGGGATGAATGGCTTTGGGATGACCTTGGATGCTCACAGGAGGTGCCCCTTTTCTTAGTCAGTGGGAGGCCATCTTGGTCTAGGTGCCACAGAGAGCAGGAAAGGGAGAAGGAATAACTGGGAC
Source organism: Pseudochirops corinnae (assembly GCA_028646515.1). Taxonomy (NCBI): domain Eukaryota; kingdom Metazoa; phylum Chordata; class Mammalia; order Diprotodontia; family Pseudocheiridae; genus Pseudochirops; species Pseudochirops corinnae. The sequence continues at coordinate 36,943,776 of CM053588.1, read as the reverse complement.
CTGGCCAAGGGCACTCACGGGTACAGCTCCGCCGGTCCTCCTCCAGCTTGTAACCAATTTCACAGGTGCACTGGAAGGAGCCCACGAGGTTCTCACAAATGTGCTCACACCCTCCATTGCTGGAGGAACACTCATCCACATCTATGGAAAGCCAAAAAAGAGAATGACAGAACCCCATAACCCCCCACAGCCTTGAAGAGCCACAGGAAATTGGGCATGACTAATGTTAGTTCAAATTTCCATTGCCCTGGACTGAGCACCCAGGGAACAGTCCAGTCCCCAGATGGCTGTGGGCAGTTCAGGTCAGTCCTGATGCTACTGACCACACCAGCCACACTCAGAGACTATCTAAGAATAGTGGAATCAAATCTACCTGCTACCTATATTACTTTGGGTGAGTCACCATCTTAAAAACAAACAAAAAAACCCACACAAAAACATTACAACCAACCTCGCCCCACCCCCAAGATATTCAGACAGGAAGAACTGGGCTCTAATTCCATCTCAGACATTTGTAGGCAAGTCATTTCACCCATGTGAGACTGTTCCTCATCTGTAAAATGGGAAAACACATCATAGCATCTATCTCCCACTGTGAGGTTCAAATGAGCTCATGTCTTGGCTGAAACCAAGAGGGATGCCGCTACCCCTCAGGGGAGGTGGGGAGGGCCCCACTGAGCTTGCCTTCCCATTCCTCCAGGATGCTGATCCCCCCCAAGTACTCACCATCACACCCGCATCCATCTGTGCTAAGTCGGTACCCAGCATAGCAGCCACACTCATACCCTCCTGGGTTGTTGGTGCAGGCCTGGGCACAGCAGGGGCTGCCCGCGCAGTCGTCGATATCTGCAGGGACAATCATTAACAGGTAATTAATGCCTCTCGCTGGGGGGTGGATGGGGGACACGCAAACCGTCCTGCTCTCGCCCACCCATGCCATCCTGCTTTCAGGAGGCTGAGTGTCCCCTGCTTCATGCTCTGCTCACCAATGCAAGTTTTCTGGTCCGTGTCCAGCTCGAAGCCCTGATGGCAGGTGCAGAGGGGGCCGGCACTGGTGTGACTGCAGCCGTGGGAGCAGCCTCCATTGTTGGCCTCACAGCTGTTCACAATTTCCATCTCAATCCCTAGAGAGGAAAGGAAAGCTCCTGGGGGCCAGGGACTGCTTTTCCTTCTGACTTTACGGGCTCCAAACTTAGCAGTGTCTGGCTAAGATGCTTACTGAATGGGAAGGGGGAGGAAGGGGAAGGCAAACACCCGCCCAAGGTGGCATGGCATAAGGAATGGACTGTTGGAGTCAGAAAAAGCTGGATTCAAATCCTGTCTCTAATATTTACTAGCTGGGTGACCTTCGGTAAGTCATTTAACCCTCATGCCTCAGTTTCCTCATCTGTAAAAAGACAGGTGGGAGATGGACCAGAGGGGCTCTAAGGTCTCTCCCAGCTCTCAGTCTATGCCCTTGTCTGGGGCATCTGAGGGGACAGTCTTACCCAGCCTCTGGGGGAACCTCCCATTAACAGGAACATGGCCCTGGAGCCCCCAGGAGGACTGGGAGTCCTCTCAAAGGAGGCCCTTAATAGAAGCCCCTTTTGAATATCTCTGAGCAGATTCCAGGCTTATCTTCATCCTTCCTCCATGGAGCTTCCCTTCCCTGGGAGAAAGGGAGAGAGGCCCATAGATCTAGAGCAGGAAAAGAGCACGGAGGATATACAATCCAATCTCCCCATTTTACAGATGAGGAAACTGAGGCCCAGAGAGGTGAGGTGATTTGTCCAAGATCATACAGGTAGGATGAGGCAGGGTTGGGACATCAGTGTGGGCCCTCTGATTCCAAAGCCAGCTTGCTTTCCACCATTGCACAGTCCCTCTGCACCAGACCCCACCCGGTATGCCAGCATGCACGGGTCTGGGCCTGCTTAGGAGCTGGGGAGGATCCACTCCCCTGGGAGATCCACAACCCAAGTGCTGCGGGTGGGCCCCGGGAGGGTCCATACATACGGTAGCACTGTTTGCCGTCCGATCCCAGCTCATAGCCCGGGTTGCAGACGCACTTGAAGGAGCCACGCGTGTTGAGGCAGCCGTGTGAGCACGTGGCCAATCCCAGGGCACACTCGTTCACATCTGGAAAGCAGACAAAGTGCTGAGGCCCCATGGCCAGACAAGTCAATGCCCGGTGCTCCTGAGTGACCCACTGTCCCAGCAGGGCAACTTAGCTCAAGCCTGCAGACATTCACCAAAGGGGAAAAATACACCTGCCAAGCAGGAGACTGTAAGAAAGCACGAGATTAAACACAAAGGAGAAAATCGGGCAGATGCTGGCAGATACCTGAGCAGGGGGAGGTCACTTCCACCCGGGACAGGAAGGGAGGAAACAAGCAATTATCAGATCATTTATTATGTTATTAGTCCCTCTATTGTGCGCCTGGCGCTGGGCAAAGCCTGTACAAACATGATTTCATTAGATCTTCACAACCCTGTGAGGGAGCTGCTATTCTTATCCCCATATATACACACGTACACATATATACATGCATATACACACATACCCATCCATGTACACATGCACACACAGGCACATACACATATACCTACATTGCATACATACATATACAGACATACATGCACCTACACACACATATATATTTGTCTGCATGTTGTCTCTTCCATTAGATTGCAAGCTCCTTGAGGGCAGGAACTGTTTTGTTTTATCTCTTTTTGTATCCCCAGCATTTAGCACAGGGCCTGGAATATAGTGAGTACTTAAGACATGTTGATTGCATTGAATTAAATTAATATGTGAGTCCTAGGGAGTTGCCCAGGGCATATAGATTGAAGTGACTTGCCTAGGACTCATATTAATGTAGTTCAATCCAATCAACATTTATTAAGTACATACCATATATATATGTATGTATATATAGCACATATATATATTAAATATAGACTATATATAGTACATATACTATTATACATACATGCATACATATATACATCTATATATACATACACACAGACACACACAGAGGATCATTAGGAAATGACTAAGAGAGGGAAGGCACTACAATTAAGAGGCATTAGGGAAGGCTTCCTATAGAAGGGGGAACCACAAGACTGCTTGCGATCAGCCCTAAGTGCAGGATATTTCCACACTTGGAGTTCCCCACCCAGATGAAGGCACAGGTTGTTCACATCATTCACACATCATCCGAGGCTGGGTGGTGCAGTGGATAGAGCATCAAGCCTGGAATCAGGAAGACTCCTCTACTCAAGTTCAAATCCAACCTCGGGCACTTGCTAGCTGTGTGACTTTGGGCAAGTCACTGAACCCTGTTTGCCTCAGTTTCCTCATCTGTCAAATGAGCTGGAGAAGGAAATGACAAAGGGCTCCAATATCTTTGTCAAGAAAACCCCAAATGTAGCCATGTGAAAGTCAGTTAACCCCAATTGCCCTACCTTCCCCCCTCCAAAAAAAAGAAAAAAAGAAAAAAAACCCCAAATGGGATCAGGAAGAGTCAAACATGACTGAACAATGACTTGAAACCTTTCCGTTTTCCCTAGTTACTAGATGCCCCCCCACACTGAAAATTATGTTCTATTTATTCTGTATGCCCCTCCATGTCCAAATGTCTTCCGTATCTCCTTTAACAAAATGTAAGCTCTTGGAGGGCAGGGAATGCTTCATCTGCGTCTCTGTATCTTCACAGTCTAACATGGTGCTTGGTTACGTAGCAGGATATTGTCGTTCATCCTTTATTCTCAAAGGCACCAATGACATAACGAATATTTTTTATTATCTTTTTTTTTCCAAAAAGCTGGGACAATTTACTTTTTGTCCTGCAGAGTTTCCATTCACTATTTCTTGAAATATAGCTCTGGAAAAAACAGGCTTTAGAAAAGTCCCCTGGGTCTCAAAGGTAGCTTCTTGTCTAAGCCTTTAAGCCTAAATCACTTTGGCTTTCACTGACTGGCCAAGAATAGCCCCAGCCCAAGCCTCTGTGGCAGCAGGTACTTAATAGAAGCTTAATGATTAACTGATAAAAATAAAGACATCGCATCTGGTGCCTTCTCACTCTTTCTGAAGAGAATGTATATATCCCTTCCACATCTGACCTTCCAGTTTCAATATATTGGGGTTGGTGTGAAAAATGAAATGGGAATTTGGGGGAGTTTTGCAGAAGTCACAGATGACATGCTAGGACCAGCAGAGGACACAGAGCCTATGACCAGATCCTTAAGCCAAATTATACAATAAGGTGCTATAAACACCCTGTAAAAGAAAAAGAAAAAATTCATATTTCTTCTCGGGTACGAAGGGAAAGTCAAAATATTTTATTGGATTTTTCCAGATTACAAGGGTGCCTTGCCCCTAACCCCCATGATATGGAAGGGATAACTGTATTCATACTGTATAGGCATTAACCTTTGAGTAATCTACAAGCTTTTAGCTTTTTTTCACATCTTAACAAACCAAATTGTATTTTCCAACCTTGCTTTCTCCATCTTGCCATGTTCCTGCTTTTGCAATGAAGTCACTGAATGTCAACTATAGGGACTGAACCTATGATTTCTTCATTATAGATAACTCCCAGGAAGGAAAGCTCCCTCTACCAGTGCACACTGACCACTCTCTGCAATTTATAGTCCTAAAAGAGTGGCCAAGAATACCACGAGGTGAAGTGATTCACCCAGGGTCACACTGACAGTACATGCCAAGGATAGCCCTTAAATACAGGTCTTCCTGGTTCTGAGGCCAAATATATATCTTGTTGTGCTGCATTTCAATAAGTTATATATGGGTTTTAAAAAAATAATAACTCATATTTACTTGCCTAGTTCTGGGAAGTAGCAGTTGGGTCGGGTAATTAGATACCAATGAAACTATAGATTCAGACCAAAATAATATTAATAAACCATATTTGTTCCTCTCTGGGAAGAACAGTTGGGTTTGGTAATTATGCATAATAATAATTCTCATTTACATGAGAAGCAGAATAGAAAGGCTCATTTTGCGGATGAGGAAACTGAGGCAAACAGGGATAAGTGACTTGCCCAGGGTCACACAGCTATTATGCGTCTGAGGCTAGATTTGAACTCAGGTCTTCCTGACTCCAGACCTGATGCTCTAGCCACTGCACCAGCTCAGATTCACAAAGACTCAGGTTCACGTCTGGCCTCTCACGCAGCCAGGCTATGCAGCCTTGCTCTAAGGCTCAGGCAAATCCCTAGGACTCCACGTTGCAGAAGTCACTGATCCATGTTGGTAGAGGGGCTTTCCTTATCGGGAGTCCCCCCTCCCAGTGAAATCACACGCTCAGACCAAAATAACAATGACAACAGCAGTCATGATGGTTCATATTGACTTCCCTGGAGTTGCCGAGGATTGTCCTGTGCCCTGTGGACCATCCCCAGCTGATCCAGTCTACGGTTCCTTTGCACATGGTTGTTTGAATGTTACTTCCCCCATCAAGCTCCTTGAGGGCAGGAACAATCTTTCGCCTTTCTTGTATCCCCAGCTCTTAGCACACTGCTGGGCATACAGTGGGTGCTTAATAAATATTCACTGAATTGAATCCAAGCCCTTTCCTTCTACTCTTGTGCGGCAGGTGGTACAAATATCAGTCCAGGGAAGCCTACCCCACCGGTAGTGGAGAAGGAGGTCTCCAGGCGGTCCTACCTTCACACGTCTTGTGGTCAGCTGCCAGTTGATATCCAGCATGGCACTCACAGTGGGCCACCCCTCGGCGGGCTTGGCACCTGTGCATGCAGCCCCCATTCCTGTCTGCACATGGGTTCCGCGCTAGAAAGGGAGAATGTCAGAATCGTCATTGCCTTGATAAGTGAGAAGTGGAGGGGAAGGAGAAAGATGGGGGAGCATCCCATGTAATAGTGGGGATGCCGGGTTAGATGGAGTCTTTTGTCCGGTACAAGGGAGGCTAGACAGCAGTTGGTGCAAAGATCAGGGGGTTCCAGTAGACCACAAGCCCAATAAAAGCCAGTAGTTTTAAAAGAGGCAGAGCATTAGGGATCAAGGTGGTGATGGTCCCTCTGTCCTCTGCCCTGGTCAGACCACTTCTAGAGTACTAGGTTCAACTCTAGGCCTCTCAATTCAGGACAAGCCGTAGGCATTAGTGGAAAGAGTCCAGAAGATAGAATTGAGGACCTAGGACCAAAACTTGTCTCTGATGACTATCTGTGTGACCCGGCAAGTTTCTAAACCCCACTAGGCCTCTGTGTCCTCTTCCATAAAGTGAGAATAGAATAAGTGCCCTCTGAGGTTCCTCCCAGCTCTAGACCTCTGATCCCACATCCAAAAGATGATGGTGTAGGGACCAGGTCATACAAAGATCCAATCAAGGAACCAAAGAGGTTTGGCCTGGAGAAAAGAGGCCTGGGAACAGTCAGGAGAGCTCTCTTCTGTGTCTCTGAATGGCTGCCTGGGGCAGAGACTGGACTCGACCCCAGAGGACAGAACCGGGGCTGATGGGGCAAAAATTATACTCGGGCAGAATTCATGTCCATGAAGGAAAAACTTCCTGGTCACCAGAAGCACCTAAAAATTGAATGGAATTCCTAAGGAAGTCTTATGCCTGTCATCACTGAAGTTCTTCAAGCAGAGATGGATAATCCTTGGTTTCTGTTCAATTATGGTACATGTTAGACTGGATGGCACCTGTCTTTCCCCTTTCTACTAGAGAGATCAGGAGGTCAGGCCCTTTCCCTTCCTGATGGGGAAGGAGCACCTTCTTCTCCCCACCCCTATGGGAAATAAATATGGCAGAGTAGGAAATGCCAGGGAGAAAGGATCTGGAGTCCCTCATGTTGCTTCTCCTTAAACCAGCCGTCCCTGATAATATTCTCAGAGAGATCCTTGAAGGACATTTATTATCCAGAGCCTGGTTTCCTAGATAATCCCTCAGAGTGGATGAACACAGGATGCATTTATTGGAAAAGTAATATAAGAGCTGAATGAAATGTTTCCAATAGAAACTGGCACATTCTCATCCCCAAATACGAGTCAAAGGTGGAAGGAGGAGGTCAACCTCTCTTTGGGTTCTTGATTTTTCTCTTCTCCAAGGAATGCCAGGAGTTGACCTACTCCTGAATCCAGCCTGACCAGCAGCAAAGAACATCCTTCCCATTCTCCCCACCTGGTGGTGTTCAGTTGTTAAATGCCCCCACTTTTTCTCCTCCCAGGTCAACAAAGCTGGAGTCACCCTGTGCCCACTAGGAACTTCTGATCTTCTGCCCCTTTGGGAGGATCGTAACTGGAAGTGAAAGAATGGTCATTGAAGGATTCCCATCACCCCAAACCTTCTCTCCATTTATTTTTGGTCAGCTCATTGAGAGGCAGCCCCAAGGATTTCAAGGCAGAAAGTTCTGGAGGATGATGGTCCTCACTTCAGGATCAAGATGGTGAGATAGGAAGGGAGCAGGAACTGGGTATGGCTGATTCTTTGTAATTCCAGGTACGGTTTCTAAGTAATGAAACCAGTCCTAGAAAGCTGACTCTCTCCAGGACTATAACGAACTTAAGGGGAAAACTGGACAGCTTTTCTGAATACCCCCCAACTCGCATGGTTGGAAAGGGCTTGATCAAGTTGAATCTGTACCTGTTGGTGCATGTAGTAGTCATTGGCCTGGATAACACAGACAGAAGTTAGGGGACAGAACACAGCTTCTCCCCAGTAGGATCTGGTTAAAGGATAGTCTGACCTGAGCCCACGAGGAATGGAAAAAATGAATGTTAAGCCTTTTTCCCCTTCGTCCTTGAAGTCTGGTGTTGCACACTTGAGAACCACAGACTTTCAGACCCACGAATCCAATTGAATCAACAAGCATCAGTTAAACCCCTACTGTGTTCCAGGCACTGTGCTAAGGGTAGTGATCTCCAAAGCCACCTAGTCTGATCCACAGGGTCCTCTCTAAAATATTTCTGACAAATGGTCACCCGGTATCAGTTCGAAAATCTCCAGTGATGGGGACCTCATCACCTTTGGAAGTAATTCAGTCTGCTTCTAGACAGATCCAACTCTTAGACCCCAAACACTCAAAGGGTTGTCACAGTAGACAATGATAATGCTGGACTCTTTGGCTTGGGCCTGAGAAGGGGAATTAAAAGAGTACAGGGTGGAAATTACATAAAGGTATATTGCAACTCAACATAAATGAAAATTTCCTGACTCTCCAAGAGTGTGATGTACTGCCTTGGGAGGCAGTGAGTTCTCCCTCAATAGAGGGATCTCAGAGCAAAGGCTGGATCTCTAGCTGTCAGATATGTTGGAGAGGGCTGATTTTCTCCCCAGTCACTTAGCTCTCCTGTGCCTCAGTTTCCTCATCAGTAAAAAAGGAAGTTGAACTAGACAGTTGGGTCCATTCTAACTCTAGGCCAACTCGATGGCCTCAGAGAACCCTACCGTCCCTGAAATTCTTCAGTTCTGAAACCTGTACCATAGATTTGAGGCAGAGAGCAGGTCCAGTGAATAGAGCACTGAACCCAAAGTCAGAAAGCCTAGAGTTCAAATGCAGCCTTGGGTAATTACTAGTTGTGTGACTCAGAGGGAGCTGCTTCATTTCTGTTTGCCTCAGTTTCTTGAGGATAAGAACAGCATCTACTTTGCAGGGTTATTGAGGGGATCAAATGAGATAGAATTTGTAAAAAGTCACTTAGCACAGGGCCTGACACACAGTAGGCACTTAGTAAATATTTTTTCTCTCCCTTTACTCCCCCTGTAATTCCAGACTCCAGGGACAAAAAAAAAAAAAAAACCAACCACAACTTAATAAATCATTTTTTCCATCAGCCCCACGCCTGTACTCAGGTAAGCTGATTCCTAAACCAGCTTCCCCATGGAAAATACTAATGCCTTTTCTGTTTTTTTTCTCCATTCTCTTTCTGTTTCATGCATTCCAGCATCTCCAATGTTTCACTGTTAGGAAATTTTTGCTGGACCCTGCTGCTTGAGCCCATGCAGTTACGTTTTTCCTGGCTGCATCTATTTTGGGCTTTGAGAAACCATAAAGGAAAGGGGGAAAGTGTGAACGTTGGTGGCTTTGAACCTTTTGGTGGGAAGAAACCGGAAGACAGATTCTCAGACACAGTTTCTGCTGTCCTCCTCCAGCTGGTAACGTGGCTGGGACTGCTGTGAGCTGCGCACAGTCATGCTGGCATCTACCATTGTTGATAGTACAGGAGTGGATGTCTGGGAGAGCAAGGGGACTGAGCCTGAGGTCAGTGAATGTCCCCCAAGGTCAGACAATACACAACTGAGGCTAGTACACAGGGGTCCTGTCTCCTGGGCCAGGACATTGTCTAGGATTCTACTACCTTAAAAATCTAGCCTAATTATAAATTCGATTTCTTTCTTTTTTATTTTTTTGAGGCATTTGGAGTTAAGTGACTTGCCTAGGGTCACACAGCTAGTAAATTTCTGGGGTTGGATTTGAACTCAGGTCTCCCTGACTCCACTTATCCACTGTGCCACCTAGCTGACCCATAAATTAGATTTCTATAGCACTTCACGTTTTAAAACAATGAGGCACAATGGACAGAAAGGTGGCCTCAGAGCCTGAAAAACTGGGTTCAGGTCCTCCCAAACTTAATTTCTCTGAACCTCATTTTCCTCATCTGTAAAATGGGGGTGATAACAATACATGGAGGGCCTCCCTCACAGGGCTGTCAAGGAGCCCAAACATTTGTAAAGCATTTTGGAAACTTTAAATAGCTGTAGAAAAATGCATTATTACTATCTCTTGTTATTATCGTCAACAAAATGCACCCTTTAGAGTAACTCCAAGGTGAAGTAGGGCTATAATATTACTATTCCCATTTTATGGATGAGGAGGTCGAGCCCCAGAGAGGTTCAAAGACTTGTCCACTAGCTGCAATGAAACCTTCCCTGAACGTTCTGGTTGGCGGTGCCTCCTTCCTCCCCTGCAGTCCTCTGGTTCTTTAATCAAAACAAGTTTTCTACCTCAATGGCCCTCCAAAGATAGCTATCTGTCTGACCACCAAACCTTCTCTCCTTCAGACTAACCATGGCTAGTTCATTCCATCAGTCCTCATGGAGCATGAAGGTCCTTCCTCATCTTGCTTGTTCTCTGGACACTCTCCAGTTTATAAATGTCTTTATGAAACTGGGGTACCCAAAGCTGAACCCAGTACTCTGGGTGGGGAATGTCCATGACAGAAGACATAGGGATGACTGATCACTTCTTTGGGTCTGGCCCCTCTGCCTCTCTCTATGCATCTTAGGGGGCTGGGCTTGTTCTCCACTAAAAAAAAACAACAACACTATATTTCCTTTGCATGAACTGTGGTTTAGTCTTTGTACTCTATAGTGGCTGCTCAATAATTCAATTTTTACTAAATCAGAACACAACATATAACATAATATGATATGATATATGATATGATATTATAT
>CM053588.1:36914975-36932858 GCA_028646515.1 Pseudochirops corinnae | reverse complement strand
TTCCCTCTTTCGCACTTCCTTATCAGGATGGAGAGCACCACCATCTTCCCCAACATCCAGGCTCACTGACTAGATGTCACCATTGACCCCTCACAGGCACCCACCCCACACATCTCATAAATGTCACCTGCCACCCTGGTGCACCTAACCTCACCCACGGACTATTGTAATAGCCTCATGGTTGATATTCCTGCCTCCAGTTTCTCCCCACTCCCATCTGTCCTCTTTCTCAAATCAAATTGATTTTCTTAAAGTACAGTTATGACCATGTCAAGTCCCACCCACCCAATAAACTTTAACGATTCTCTATTACCTCCAGGTTCAAATGTAAAATCTCTGACTTTTAAAGTAATCCAGAACCTGGCTTAGGTACAGTATTAAATCTCTGGCTTTTAAAACCATTCATAACATAGTTCCTTCATACTTTTCCTATCTTTTCCCCCCATACTCCTTCATGTATACTCTATGATCCAGCCACAGAGGTCTTTTTATTGTTCTATATGACACTCCATCTCCTGACTCTGTGTCTTTGTCCTGGCTGTGTCCCATGCCTGGCATGCTCTCGCTCCTCATCTTTGCCTCCTAGCTTTATCCAAGACAGTTCAAATCCTGCCTTTACAGGCAGCTTTCCCTTGGGCCCTCCTACTCCTAGGGCCCTCCATCTATGATGGCCCTCTATTTACACTGTAAATCTGGCACACATGATTGGATGGACATGTTATCTTGTATACACAATTTTCCATGTTGTCTTCATCATTAGAAAACAAGTTCCTTTGGTTTTCTTTGTATCACCAGCACATAGAACAGTGGCTAGCACATAGTAAGCATTTAATTAATTATTTTGACAGTTAACTATTTAACTATTCAAATAGGGTGTTGAAATAAGGAAGGAGAAAGCATTGATCATGGGGAATCTTGGAAGAAGTCATAGAGAAAGCAACATCTGACTGGCCTCAAAAGAAGAGAATTCTGAGAAAGGCAGTAATACAGTTAAGGTTATGTAGCATTTCATTTTATTTAGTGACAGCTAGATGGCTGAGCTTTGAGTCAGGAAGATCTGAGTTCAAATACAATTCAGTCACTTACTGGCTTTGTGACCTTGGACAAGTCACTTAACCTCTGTTCACCTAGGAAGCAGCTAGGAGGCTCAGTGGATACAGTGCTGGACCTGGAGTCAGGAAGACCTGAGTTCAAATCCGGCCTCAGACATCAACTAGCTGTGTGATCCTGGGCAAGTCACTTAACCTCTGTTTGCCTTAATCCACTGGAGAAGGAAATGGCAAACCACTCCAGTGTCTTTGCCAAGAAAACCCCATGGACAGTATGGATTACAAAAAGTCAGACATGACTGAACAACAAAGTGTTTCAGTGGTAGGAAGCAAACTGTAGCCCAATTTCTGTCCCAGTGCTGTACATTCTCTCTCACTCCACCCTCAGCAGAAGCTGGAGACAGGCCTCCCATGGGGCTCTGGTTCCAATCCATCTGAGCCACTGTGGTTAGAGAGATGTTCAGCCTGGCACTGGAGACAAAAGCCACAAGAATGTGAAGTCTGTCCTACAAATGGCGTGCTTCCCCCAGATTCCTGCCCTGGGCTCTTGAGAGCCACCCATAAGCACAAAGCACTGGCATCTCTGGTCAGCTGAATTAAGCTGGCCCTCCAGGAGAGAGGGAGCAGGAAAGTAAAAGGTTAACACTGGACCCAGGATGGTCCTGCAGTGGTCCATGGGAGCCTAAGTGGAATCCTGGACTGCTCTTTTAAAAATTCTCTTCCAAAGTGGGCTCTGGAAGATTCATTCTGAATGTTTGCTGAGCTTGGCACTTGGCAAGACCTAGGGAAGACTGACCCTGCCCTTATTGCTCAGGCTCTCAAAAAACTGGTCAGCAGCCATGTTCCAGGGGCTCTCATACAGGAAAGAGGATTGTTGGGGTTTGGGGGAGTGTTTTATTGTTACTAACTTTATTCAGAGCCTCTCTGGGCAAGGAAGCTTGGTTGCCTGGAAGGAAGACTTTTTCTTTAATGCATACTTCAAACAAGAATCATGTCAATGAAAGCTGCCCTCCTAAGCTTCCCCAGATGGAGTCAAGAAGCCGTGTGATATAGGGGAAAGAGGACTGACTCTGAGATCAGAGGATCTGCTGATGTTTCCTACCTTTCTTCCTTGGGTCTTGGTTTCCTCATCTGTAAGATGGCCTCTGAGGTCTCTCCTAGCTCTAAGATCTACAATTATCCACTTTTTTCCTTTTCTGCTCTCCAGATCCTGCTGTGCCAACCAGAGGGAGGTTACCAGCTACCCTCACATTAGCAATGCCCCTCTCTGGAGCCATTAACAGTCCAAGAGGCATACTAAGAGTCTGTCCATTCCATGTGTCATCTCCACATTCCTGGGGGCTCTGTTTATTTGTGTTAACAGCACTGAGCACATTCCAACTCAGAACACATAATAGGAACCAGAAGCTCCTTTCTGGCAGGGGCTGGTGGGCACGGGGAAAATGTAGGGGGAGGGGGCAACCCAGAGGCCCAGCACGAGACCACTGGGTTTCGTTGGCACCAGCTGCCATGGAGGACAAAGGAATGGAAAAGCCTGAAGGCTGGGCTGGGAGGAGGGTTTCCTTGTCAAGGTTGGGGTCAGTGGCTGGCTGGGCTGGGGATGGCTTCCTGAGTGTCGATGGGCCACCACACCTTCAAAGAGTGGTTCTAGGAGACTACCTTATGGAGAAATGGCCAGTCCAGGGCCAGGGAGCTCTGAGGAAGGAAACAGGGGAGCTCACCATTATTACCCTAGGGAACTTTTTTCTTCTTTAAAGTCCTCAACAATGAGGCATCATCCTGCTTCCAGATGCTCCAAAGCTAAGTACGCACTTGGGCTGCCAAGTTCATTGTCAGCTGGTGCATCCCTGTGATGTGGATTCCCAGAAAGCCAAGCAAGGCAGATTTCTTTTCCAGTCTTAGGTTTTTGTGGGTTTGGTGAAGAGGCCAATCCTTCCATGTGACCTTTGAGCTAGGGACAGTGGCTAAAATCCCAGGATTGGACCCCGAATCTTCAGAGTATTTGGACAGTATAGGAAAGATCACCTATTTTGAAGTTGGAGAACATGGGTTCAAATCCTGCTTCTGGCACATACCGCCTGTGTGATTTTGGATCAGTTAATTCATTTTGCTGGAACTCAGTTTATAAAATGAGATGATTGGACGAGATGGTTTCTAAAGTCCCTGCCTGCTCTGGGTATATGATTCAATGACCTCTCTGGAGACCATTTTCCTTTCTAGAAGATGATCCAATGATCTCTCTGGGCCTCAGTTTCCTCACCTGTAAAATGAAGGGGTTGGATTCAAAGGCTTCTAAGATCCCTTCCACCCCCAAATCTATGACTGTGATCCTGAATCTAACCACAACAAAGTATTTCCTTCCCAGTCTTTGTCCATGGCCAACATGTTTGTGCAACCTAGCCAAAGCAAGGCATTAGGCAAACCCTCAGCCAAAAAGAAACTGGATGGGGCCCAGAAGAAAATGAGGCTGCAAAAAATTAAAGAATTTCCACTCAAATAGAAATGACACCCCCAAACTGCCCAATGAATGTACAAGTATTCCACGCTTTACGCAATTTACGGATTCTAACCAAGTTGGCCACAAAACGAGTCCTATTTTTCCCAATTATTCCTGCTATAAAACTGGGACCATATTCCTACAGAAAGAAAAATCCCCTTGAACCTCCTGAGTTAAATTTAGATAAAGGATAATATAATATGGTAGCCAGACCAGTGGGTCTTCTAGACAGAAAAAGTTCCAGGGGAGCCTCCACTAAATTTTTCTAGTTCTAGAAAATTCTTTTTGCCACTGAACCTACACCCTTCATTCTTTGTTCTTACTCTGGACAAAAAGAATGATTTTCTGCTAGGAGACCCTTTGAGTCCCTACAACTGCTTTTTAAAAGGAGGTAGCTCCCTCTCCTCTCTCTTCCTGCTTAAGATCTATTAGAATTTGGTTGTTACTCCATCCCTTGCCCATAGGCACCAGCAGCTGTGACTTTGTGGGACAGCACCCTGGTTTCCACTTAACTCTGCCTCAGTTTCCTCATCTGTAAAATGAGCTGGAAAAGGAAATGGCAAACCACACTTGTATCTTTGCCCAGAAAACCCCAAATAGGGTCACAGGAAGTCAGACATGATTGAAACAAGTGAACAATAAAATTCTAAACCTGCAAAACAGAGATTTTAAAAAAATATTCTCACTCCCTTCCTCAAAGGTTTGTAAATAGCAAAATGATGAAGGAGTGTGATTTAGGATCACAGAAGGTCAGAGATGGAAGAGAGGGAGGGGAGAGCATTTATTAAGTACCTACTGTGTGCCCAGCATAGTGCAAACGCGCTTTACAAATATTATCTCATTTGATCCTCACAACTATCTTGTGAGACAGGTGCTAGTATGATCACAATTTTACAGTTCAGGAAACTGAGACAAGGAGAGAGTAAGTAACTTGCTCAGATAGTAAGTGTCTGACAAGATTCGAATTCAGGTCTTCCAAATCCAGTGCTCACCTAGCTTGCCTTGGGAGCTAAAAGGATACCTTGTCCAACCTGTACCTGGTTCCAGGCCCTGTTCTATAACATCCCAGTCATCTTCCAACTACCATTTAAATACCTTTAGTGACAAGTGGCTCCCTTTTCTTGTCTGTTCCTAATTCTGTCCTCTTGGGGTCATAAGATCATAAACCTAGAAGGAGCCTCAGAGGTTCATCTAGTCCAACCCTGAGTCTAGGTGGTTCGTCTAGGGCTACACAGTTAGTAAGCTTTAGAGGTATGATTAGAACCCAGGTCTGGTGACCACAAAGTCAATACTCTTTTCCATGCAGTCATGTCTGACTCTTTGTGACCCCATGTCCAATGGGTTTCCTTGGCAAAGATATGGGACTGGTTTGCCATTTCCTTCCCCAGTGACTTGCCCAAGGTCACAGAGTGAGAAAGTTTTTGAGGCTGGATTTGAATTCAGGTCTTCCTGACTCCAAGCCCAGTGCTCTGTGCACTATGGCATATCCTAGCTGAGCCCATCTAACAGTACTTCCATGTGAAAGAACCCAAGATCACCACCATCTCCATCCACCATCACTGAATCTTCTCTCTTGACATTAAACAACTCCCCTTCCTTCTACTGAGCCTCTCTGAGGTTTCCCTGAGCTCAGGTGTACATTTCCCACAGCATAGAACATGTTTTCTGATCCCCATTCTCAACCAAGAGCTGGGGCCTTCCTATACTCATCCCATGGACTCCAAGTCAACATAAAGTTGGCACTTACTGATGCCTCCTGGACAATGTAGGAGTTGACATAAACTCCCCTCTTCTATGCACTTTAGACCTGATGAAAAAGCTGCTGATTGAACCCAGCCATTATCTTCATCATTAGCTCATGCATAATCCGTTCTCCTTTGAGAAGGGGTCTTTAACCTGAAGACTGACCTTGGGTTTTTAAAAAATACATTTTGGTAACTACTGCAATAGAATTGATTTTCTTTGTAATCCCATGTATTTTATTTATGCATTCAAAAAGGTTATTCTGAGAAAGGGAAAATGATGCATACAAAAAGTAAAAACCTCTGATCCAGCAGATCCCTTAAATTTGAGGCTTTAGAACCTTAAAAATGAATTGATGTTCTTAGCCTATGAAAAAGAAATGTAAAAATCCGTATTCCTCAATGTTTTACCAATGTGGAGGGCTATGGATAAGAAATGAAGCATATACTGCCAAAGGGAGTAGGTGGGTTGGTCATTTTCCTAGCTTGCTTTTTTTTCTTCTTCTTCTTTTAAACCCTTTGTTACAAGGGAGGACTCACAGGGTAGTCTCTGAGGGAAAGATTCACTCAGAAATGAGATGATACGAAAACTATCTCAATAAAAGATTTTTAACAAAATAAAAGGAACTAGTGTCTTGGCTTATCAGAAAGTTGGAAATTCTATAAAACGTGTTTACTGAGATCTGAGGAGTTGTGTTTGTCCTTCATTTTCAAAGAGGACCACGGCATCAAGGAAATGATGACATGACTTGCAGTTGCCTTGGATTTGAGTGAGGGAGGGCTGTGCACAGTCACCAGCCTCACTCTCTCCTCCGGAGCCATCTACTATTCTAAATGCATAGCAGGATGTGTGTCAAGTCACCCATGCCTTTGACTCTCACTCCTGAAGGCGGTCATCACTTCCCCTAGCTGGCTCCCAAGGACAAGCGCAGTG
Organism: Pseudochirops corinnae; assembly: GCA_028646515.1. Lineage (NCBI taxonomy): Eukaryota > Metazoa > Chordata > Mammalia > Diprotodontia > Pseudocheiridae > Pseudochirops > Pseudochirops corinnae. The sequence continues at coordinate 36,926,636 of CM053588.1, read as the reverse complement.
ACCATTTATCACCAACAGCAGTAGCAGCACCCTGAATGCCTGCCACTAATTGCTTTCAGATTCATGAGTGGCAAAAACTGGGATTTCTATTGCATTCAGCACAGGTCAGGGGGAAAAGCACAGGATTTGAAGTCTGTGGCTCTGAGTTCAAATCTCAGCTTTGCTGCTGGCTACCTTTATGACCTTGGACAAGTGACTTAATGTCTCTGAGTTCCAGTCCCTTCATCTATAAAACAATGAGATTGGACCAAGTGGATTCTAAGGTCCCTGTTAGCTCTAACCCTATTATACAGTGATATTATTATTATATACAATGACATATTATCGTTATTGTTATACAATGCTATAATTATTTTAGAGCCATAAAGTGTTTTATCTTTTCTCCTTCAAAGCTCATGAACAACCCAGGTATTATAGATATCATTACTCCCATTTAACAGATGAGAAGACTGAGGCTCAGAAAGGTGGCGTGCCCATTATCAACAGGAAGGTTTTCCTAGTTCCCTCTCCCCACTACCAACTGCTAATGCCCTCTCCTTTATCTCTTCTGTGTGTATCTTGCCAGGACACCGTCAGTCAATAAACATTTATTAAGCGCCTACTGCGTGCCAGGCATTGTGCTGGAGATGCACAGCATGGCAAAAGGCAGTGATCTAACTGTTTATATGCTGTCTCAGCCATTAGACTGTGAGCTCCCTGAGGGCAGGGCTATTTCTGCCTTCTTTTCTATCCTCAGTGCTTGGCCTAGGTCCTGCCACTTAGCAAGCATTTAATAAATGTTTGCTGATGGCTAGTGACTTGCCCAGGGTCATCTACCTAACCAGCAGCATTAGATGCAGGTCCTTTTGTCTCCAAGGCCAGGACGCTATCCACTATACCTCCTCACCTTGGTAAGGCAGAGGGGTCAGACAATACTCCCAAGCGCTTGGAACCAGATTAAAATGTAATTAGGAAGCATTAAGAAAATAATTAAAAATACAACACAACATGGATAATGTCGACATCAGGTGGCTGGGTGGTACAGCAGACAGAGCTCCAGGCTGGAGTCAGGAGGATCTGAGTTCAAATCTGGCCTCAGACACTTACTAGATTGTGACCCTGGGCAAGTTACTTGACCCTGCTTGCCTCAGTTTCCTCATCTGCAAAATGAGCTGCAGAAGGAAATAGCGAAGCACTCCAGTATCTCTGCCAAGAAAACGCCAAAAGGGATCACAGAGAGTCAAACGCAACTGAAAAATGAGTGAATAACAATGTTAATATGTGGTTTTCCAAGTCAATATGTGGCCTACAGGGCAGTGGTTCTGACTTCTATTTGAATTGAGATGACCTTGGGGAAATGTTTCTGGGCTCCTCGGAGGCCATTTCTGGGTAGTGGCTATGGTTTAGGGTTGGATCCAGGCGTGACGCCAAGGCCTTGGGTGACCAAGCATCTCGCTTGTGCCAAGAAGCCAACCTCAGCCCTCTGGGTGAGAACTAACTGTGGTGTCTGGTGACTGTGCCACGCGGGCCTGGCATCCCCTCCAGTGCCCCCGGAGCTGTGGTGAGGTCACCGCACTGGCTGGGTGGAGAGACGCCAAGACCACCGGCTCTTTCCCCTCAGATCGAGAACCCTCACCTAGAGTACTAGAGTCAGTTTTAGCTGGGAGTTGGGTTTCCAGTTAGCTTATAATGAGGTGATGAATCTGCTTTCTTGGATCACCTGGTTTTCCTTTTCTCACTGGTCTCAGACCATTCGAGGGGCAGTACTTTACATTGGAGAGGGTATGGGTATTGGGGTTAGGGAGAGCTGGGTTCAAGTCTTATGCTAGCTATCCAAGTCACTTGGCCTCTGTTTGCCTCAGTCTCATCTGTAAAATGAGGGGGCTTTGGACTACATGGCTTCTGAAGTCCCTTCAAGCCCCAAATCTAGAGCTCTCTTTGAGCCTCTGTTTCCTAATCTGCAAAATGGGGTAATAATAATTACAGCAGTGACCTGACAGGACTGTTTCAAGGTTCAAATGAGATTTTAAAATACAAAGTGTTTTACAAAGATCAATGTGTCATCTAGTTACTACTTACTGTCATTAAGATGGCATCTGCCAGATGTTCCAAGAGAAATCTTCAAATAGGAATGATCAATCAATTCACAAATTTGTTTTGTTTTGTGAGACAATTGGGGTTAAGTGACTTGCCCATGGTCACAAAGCTAGTAAGTGTCTGAGGCTGGATTTGAACTCAGGTCCTCCTGACCCCAGGGCTGGTGTTCCATCTACTATGCCACCTATCCTCCCCTCAGAAGCAGGACTGTGACCCAGATCCTGGGAATACAAATTCACCGCTCTTTCCTCAGTCAGCCCAGAGCAGCCTATCCCTACAAACAAATGAAGGTGATCAGATGTCTTCCCTCCTCCACCACACAGAGCTGCCTCACAGGACCAGAGATAGTAAGCTGGAAGGGACCCAGAGCATAACCCAGAAAAGAGAAATTACTTCCCTAAGGCCATAGGGGTAATAAGTGGCAGATTTAGGATTCAAATTTAGGCCTTCTAGCTCCAAATCCAAACTGCACATAGGTTTAGGCCAAAGAAATGGCTGTCCATCCAGGAATAGCAGTAAGCTAAGAACAGGGACTTGCTTCACTCTTGTCTTTGCATTCAGTGCCTGGTCTACAACATACATCAAGTACTTAATAGCTTTCTGGCTAAATGAATGAAGTTTAATAGGGGAACTCTAGAATCACCTACCCTAAGAGTTCAGCTTTCTAGCCTCCAAGCCACGCACTACCCGCATCCTTCTGAATGGGTGAACCTGTTGATTGTAGAGGGTTCTCTCTGGGTTCCAGGGTTCTGTGACTTGTGATTCACAAACAAAGGAGAAAATGATACATCATCCCGAAGCATTCAGCTCCTGGTAGAACTGGCACCGAGCCATGTCAACCACAAAGCTGAGGCAGGGGATGGACGTGGCCAGGGCACAATCAGCCGCCCCTCTTGCCTTGGCTTTCACTAGTGTGAGGCACCAACTGGGATGCCTCCCTGATCAGGCCCCCATCCTAAGTAGGGTAAAGCAGGCATGTTAGTCAACGTCAGTGGTCCAAGTGTAAGCCATTTCAGGGTGGTGGTGGTTGTTGTTGTTTTCAGAGAATCAAATCTGTAGCTTTTGAAACAATTCACTTTATAGCAGAGTCTCTTGAGCTCTCCAAAATATTTTTGTGGTGCTGGTTCTCCACATTTGTGTGTTACCAAGAGGCTTTTTAGTCTATACAGCAGTACTCCTCAGTGGTTACTTGGGCACGAAAGGAAACCAGGATTCCAGGTGGGTTCAAAAGACACCTTCAACATGTCATCTCAGAGGGAAGACATCATCAAGCAGAAGGAAAGAGAAAAAGAGGTCCCTGCATGAAGGAGGGCACATCTGGATCCCAGGAGGCAGAGGGATTATATTATGGTATATGCCCTGACAAGTGAATCCAGCCCTGGCAATATTGGTCCAAAAAGGAGAAAAGCCAGCCCAGCTTTCTCTCATCTAGGCTCCACTGTTCCAGTCTTGCCCCAAAGCCAGGGCTGAGACTCCTCCAAGAGGATGTTGAGTATGAGCTCTAGTTTTGAGGCCCAGGACTGAAGTCCATACAAAGCCCCAGAAGGAAAGGTTCTGAGGACTCCTTTGTTGAGTGGCCCCTTTCCACCATGCACTCAGGGATGATAAAGCCTTCCGTTCGTTATTTTGTCTAGATCTACCTGAGAACCAAGAAGTCATGGGACCTGGGGCATAAATGAGGAGGAGGGAATGGGAAAAATTAATGGAGATTTGGCAAATACTAGGTTTAGACTAACCTTCTGCAGCATATGCCATAATAAACCCAAAATGGATAGGGGACCAGACTATTAAAGGTAATGTCATACCATGAAATAATTAGGAGATAAAAAGGTCAGGTCCTCAGAGTGTCATAACTAGGGGGAGTGTGCTTCCCAGATCAAGCACAGAGACTCCCACAAAAAGACCAACTCATTTGGATTTATGAAAACTAAAAGCATTCACACTAACAAAAGATGATAGGAGAAGAGAAGGGAAAACGCTCTTAGAATCAGACGTCTTTAGTAAGAATCTGATAGCCAGCTCTATAGAGAAGATTAATACAATTCTATTAGACCAAGAGCCATTCTCCAATGGTGAGGATAGGAACAATCATTTAGCACAAGAATTGCAACCTGTTAACATTCACATGAAAGATTGTTCCAAATCACTAACTTCTCATGAGAGAAACAGAAATCAAAACAACTCTGAGGTTTCACTTCGCACCTAGAGAATTGAGAAAGATAACAAAAAACGGAAATAATCGGTGTTGGAAGGGCTGTGGAAAGACAGGTACATTAATACAAAGTTGGTAGAACTGTGAATAGCTCAAACCATTCTTTTTTGGTTTTGGTTTTTCTTTTGGGGGGTGGGTTGTGAGGCAATAGGGGTTAAGTGACTTGCCCAGGATCACACAGCTAGTAAGTGTCAAATATCTGAGGTTGGATTTGAACTCAGAACCTCCTGAATCCAGGGCCAATGCTCTATCCACCATCCCATTCAGCTGCCCCAGTCCAACCATTCTTGAAAGCAATTCAGGAATTATAAGAAAGCAATCAAAATGCCCATATGCTTTGACCCAGAGATACCACTACTAGGCATATACTCCGAGGAGGTCAAAGACAGAAAGAAAGCTCTGATAAATGCCAAAATATCCATAAGCGACACCTTTTGAAGAAGCAAAGAACTAGAAATAAAGTATATGTCTAGGGACTAGGGAATGGCTAAACCAATTTATGAATTCAATGAAATGCTACTGAGCATTGAGAAATAACGAAGAGAAAAATATAGAGACAAGCAAGAGAAAATATATATGAGCTCGTAGCAAGGGAATTAAACAGAACTAGGCAATTAATACACATAATCACAATAAAGTAAGGGGGAAATTTTTTTTAAATGAAACTGAATGCTGTGTTTTTGTGCTGCGAATAATGTTTAATTATAAGGACCAACCATGTACTCAAAGAAGAGATGAGAAAATGAACCTTCCTCTCTTCTCTTCAGACTCTTCCTATGGAACATTGTATATACTGTCAAATATAGCTAGCAGTTTGCTAGTTTTGCTCAACTCTTTCTTTCCTCTTTCTTTTATATTCTTTCTTACAAGCTATGGCTCTCTGGGTAGGGGATGGATATGCCTAGAAATGGAAGAGATGTAAAGAAAAATGAAAACTTTTCTAAATAGGTGATGGTCAGTCCCACAAAGTTCATTCTCCTTCTTTCTACTCCCTCACCCTGCCCAATGTAGGACAACCAGTAATGCCAAAGAGAAAAGCCCTCTGTTGCCCAGAGCCCCACAAAGAGCCATGCTCTGCCATTGCCAAGAGGCAGATTTCACCACTAAGAAGCAGCGGAAAGTGTACCTTGGTGGGGTGAAGAGTTATGGAGCCAAGAATGACTAAGCTCATTACCTTTCTTGGCAGAGTGATTTCACTAGAGGCAACTGGCATGGTGGTTGGAGAACTGACCTTGGAATGAGGACAACCTAGGTTCAAGATCTATGCTTTACACATATTGACACATATGACTACATATATATATATGTATATTATATATATATATATATATATATATATATATATAGGGTGGATCAGTTATTTAACCTCTAAGTGTCCCAGATAATAATAGTCACAACAATAATAACAACTTGCATTTATATGGTGCTTTTAGGCTTAAAAAGCATTTTACATAAGTTAACACACGTAACTAATAATGAAGGAAAATGTGACTAGGGATCAAGGGAATGATGTAAAACTAAATGTCAACAAAACATCTGGAAAAATCCTACCACTTATTCTTGTAAGGTGTCAATTAATAAGCATTTATTAAGCACCAACTATGTGCCACGCACATAAGCACTGGTGTAGGCTAAATGTCAGTAGAACTACATGGAATTAGAATTAGTTGAATGACTAGATTCAAAGACTTATCCCTAATGGTCCAAGGTAAGCTTGAAGACAGATGTCTAGTAGAATGTCCAAGGGATCTGTCTTTGGTCCTATGCTGTTCAATGTCTTTGTCAGTGATTGGATTAAGACATTGTTAGGATACCTGTCAAGTCTGCCAAAGACATCATCTTGGGAAGGAAAATTTACATTTTGAATGGCAAGATGGAGGAGTCAAGATCCAAAAAAGATATCAGTGGCTAGAATGATGCGCCAAATCCAATGAGACAAAACTTAATTTTTTAAAATTTATATTTAATTTATATTATATTTATTTATATGTATATTATATTATATTTAATTTTTTAATTTATATTTAAATATAAAGTTCTATACTTGGGTTCAAAAAATCAATTTCACAAATGTGGGGTGGGGGAGGCATAGCTAGACAGTAGTCCATGTGAAAATTTATCAGGAGGGGGATTATTTATTGGACCATATGCTCAAGATGAAAAGTGATTATTATCCTGGATTGCACCAGAAAGAGGAAGAATGAGGGACACGAGTCTCACTGCACTTTATCTTGGTCAGATCATATATTTGGAATATTCTACCCGTTTCTGGCTCCCACATTTTAGGAAGGATGCTGACAAACTGAAGCATGGCCAGAGAAAGAAAACCAAGAGGGCGAGGAAAGTGGAGAATCTCTCATATGAGGGCTGGCCTGTTTAGGATGTTTAGCCTGGGGAAAAGATTTAAGGGGTGATAGTCCCATGAAGGGGAGCTAGGTGGCACAGTGGATAGAACACCAGACCTGGAGTTAGGAAAACCTGAGTTCAAATCCAGCCTCAGATACTGATTAGTTGTATGACTCTGGTCAAGTCATTTAGCCCTGATTACCTCAGTCTCCTCATCTGTAAAATGAGCTGGAGAAGGAAATGGCAAACAGCTCCAGTATCTTAGCCAAGAAAACCTCAAATGGGGTCACAAAAAATCAGACATGACCGAAACTACTGAACAACAACAAGTCTCACGAAGAGCCTGCCATGGGGAAGGAAGTTTTGCTTGGCCCCAGAGAGAAGCGCTATGACTAGTGATCAGAAGCTGCAGAGTGGGCAGATTTTAGCTCAGTAGAGAAAAGCTGCTTAATAATTAGAGTGGCCCACAAGGAGATAATGGGCATCTCCATCAGTAAAGACCTTCAAACATAGGAAGGAGGGAAATATACAGGTACTGGGGTAGGGAGATCCATCTTGACCTACCGGAAAGTCAGAGGGGTGATGGGGGAGGATATAGGAGAGAGCTGATTGGAGGAGGGGGTATACAGTGGGATTACTATTTTGGGGTGGTGGGTAGGGGAAAGACGGGGAGAAAATCTGTAAATCAAAATCTCATGGAAATGAATGATGTAAACTAAAAATAAACAAAAGTTAAAAAAAAAGACCTTCAAACAGAGGGTAGATTCTCAGCAATATGATAGAGGGGGTTGGTTGGACTAAACCTCTGAGGCTGCCTTTCTTTCAGCTTTGAGATTCCATTCTTCCATCTGGGGTAAGGAGTAGGAGGGATGCCATAGGAGAAGGATTCTGAGGAGGCTGCCCATGGGAGTCCCAGAGCATCCTGCAGGGCTTTCTAGGTCAGAGACACAGAGAGGCAGAAAAGACAGGACCAGAAAGTTGAGATTGGTTCAGCAGTAAATCTATAGGAGAGAAACAGTTAAGTCCAGTGAAAATCACAGATGACAGCAAGCCTTTCTCATACCTTGGGAGTTTAAACCTCACCCTGGGATATCATCTCCCTCCTTGGGAAACACTTCAAGATGCTGGCTGGATAATTAATTCCAGGAAACCTTGAGCTCTCAGACTTGTTGGCCCCCACGGGGCTTGTCTTTCAGGAAGGAGCTGTTCCAGTTCTAGACCAAATCTTCAAAGAGGATCCCCAGACTGTCCCCATACCTACTGGGTCCTTCTATGCTTAAATATTTAGCAGCATGAAGCTGGGCTTCAGTACGCTTTAGGATGTGTTCTTTGCCTACATCTCATGACAGAATCAGACAATGATTCCTCCAGATGCCCAGAATGTGTCTCCTCCATTGAACTGAGGTCTCGATACGGTTCAATAAGGTTATGTCAGACATTGAGTTTTTTTTAAAAGCCAGACCTGAGTCTTCTGCGAATGAGTGAGTGGGTGTAATATAGGAGAGAAACAGTTAAGTCCAGTGAAAATCACAGATGACAGCAAGCCTTTCTCATACCTTGGGAGTTTAAACCTCACCCTGGGATATCATCTCCCTCCTTGGGAAACACTTCAAGATGCTGGCTGGATAATTAACTCAAGGAAACCTTGAGCTCTCAGACTTGTTGGCCCCCACGGGGCTTGTCTTTCAGGAAGGAGCTGTTCCAGTTCTAGACCAAATCTTCAAAGAGGATCCCCAGACTGTCCCCATACCTACTGGGTCCTTCTATGCTTAAATATTTAGCAGCATGAAGCTGGGCTTCAGTGCGCTTTAGGATGTGTTCTTTGCCTACATCTCATGACAGAATCAGACAATGATTCCTCCAGATGCCCAGAATGTGTCTCCTCCATTGAACTGAGGTCTCGATACAGTTCAATAAGGTTATGTCAGACATTGAGTTTTTTTTAAAAGCCAGACCTGTGCTCTGATCCTCGTAGAGAGGAAACTCCCTCTACCAACGTTTATGCATCAATGAATCAAGGTGTTATGAAATTTATAGTCTTACAACATGTGTGTGTGTGTATGTGTGTGTTCTTGGACACCTTTGACTCTCTGTTGAAGCCTATGGACCCCTTCTCTGAACAATGATTTTAAATACATAACATAGAGTACATAGGATTATAAGAAATATGTATTGAACTATATATATTGAATATATATATATATATATATATATACTCAACTATATTGAAATATAGTTACAAAAATATTTTTTAAGTTCATGGTGGCTTAAGAACCCACCTGTCTTAGGGAACCTTCTGGGGGTACTAGATATTAACTAACTTGCCCAGGGTCACATTCCCAGTATGGTGAGAGTTGTGACTTGAACCCAGAATTTCCTGGTTTTAAGGTTAAATCTCCCTCCACTATACTAGGCTGACTCTCTTTCCATAATGCAAAGTACTGACAGTACAGACAAAAAGAAAACAATTTTTTACCCTCAATCTATTTTTTAGATATGAAAAAGAGCTGCAAATTCTATCAGGGCAAGAGACATGGCTCCTCCCCATTTCCCTCCTACTGAGGGCTCCAGCACCCAGGACTTCGAGTGTTGAAATTAGAGACAGAAGCCAAGTTCTAATCCTGCTCTGACACTTCCAATTTGTGTGACCTTGAGCTGGGCCTCAGCTGCCTTATCTATAAAATGAGGAGGTTGGACTAGGTGACCTCTTAGGTCTCTTCTGGCTAGTGATCTGTGAGTCAATAATGGGGACCATCTTTCCTCCTTTCTTTTGTATCTTTCCAGAGCTGCTTGTACACAACGCTGGGCACGCTGGGATAGTTCAATATATGGTACCGACCAACATAACTACCCGAGAGTCACCACTTTGGTGGTTTGCTGGGATGGTTTCATCCAGCTGCAACCCATATGTTCTTCCAAAGCTTTGTCTTGGGTCATACCTTAAGGCCCCCTAGAGGCAGAAGACACCTGTAGCCCTTAGCACCCAGCAGAAAGCTTCCAGCTGAATGTCTGCCAGAGTGAGGAGCCACGAGGGTAAAGGAAATGTCAGAAGAGCTTACAGGAGGCACTCACTGATGATTTCCCTCCTCCCCTGACCCTCACATGTCTCTGACACTCCTGGGGGACACTTACTCTTCCTGGCATTTCTCCCCTACATTCCTGAGAGCTCACTACATTCCCCTCCACAGCTGGGACCCCCAGTAAGGCTCTCTGGGCTGGCTCAGATGCTGATGTGGCCGGGCTAATTCCTCAAGCCTGGGACTGACAGGCAGTGATGCCAAGGAGGTGAACAAGCATTTCTGCATATCCCCTCTACCCTCATCACCTCTCTTCAGAGCCAGACTAGATTAGACATCACATCGATCAGAAAAGATTCAATGCTCAATCTGAAATCAGGGTGTGTGAATGGTCCAGAGGAACATCCTTCCATAGTTCCAAGTGACCTTCCATGGTTCCAAGTGACCTTCTTAATCTCTAGTGTCTCCACACCCACCAACAACAGCCACCGACTCCAATACTCTCCTTTTTCTCCCTGGCTCCTTGACATCTCCTTAGCTGACCTCCCTGACAGCAAATTCAAGGCAATTCTTATTAAGAATGGACTTTGGGCAGGAAGTGCCTGAGTCTTGGAACGATGCCTGTTCCCTGGTCACACCTCACGTGCCACCTTCCAGCACCTGCGCTGGGGTCAGACGAGTCTTCTGCGAATGAGTGAGTGGGTGTAATATAGGAGAGAAACAGTTAAGTCCAGTGAAAATCACAGATGACAGCAAGCCTTTCTCATACCTTGGGAGTTTAAACCTCACCATGGGATATCATCTCCCTCCTTGGGAAACACTTCAAGATGCTGGCTGGAGGACCAACTCCTGATGACCACAGAGCTGAGTCAATGACGGGGACAAAGACAGAAGCCCAGGCACTTGTCCTTCCTAGAGCCAGTGGCAAAGACCATCCAGGAGTCTGGGGATTCCCGGGTGTCAATTTTATAAGTCCTGGGTCCTCTTACTGCTTGGACATGAGTGGCCCTTTCCTAACTGGATGTGATTTCAATGGGTTTCTAAGAACCAAGGGTGGGTCTCCTTGGGGAAAAGGGGTTTATTAGCTAAAGGATGGCTGCCCTGGAATTAATTATCCAGGAATATGCTGAGCAGTGGTTGAAGTCACAAGACATACTTTCTAGCTAACAGAAACTCTTTATAGGCCCCCAGACCTCAAGTAGAGCAGGTAGCAGGTGGATCTGCTCCATTGGTAGATCCCAGGGGATCCAAAATGATCCCAGGAAGGGAAGATCTGAGGAGAAGACATCTCTCCACCATTGCTTTCTCAGCCTTTTGGCAAGGGTCTGGAACCACATGCAAGTAAGTGTATCTCCAGAAGAATTCCACAGAATGAATCAGGGGGATTAAGGGGATTTACCCTGGCCTGGGGTGGGAGAGGCAAAGCAGTTGAGCCAGAAATGCCAGAGGCAACCATGCTGAATCCCAAGCATCTCAATCCAGAATCAGAGAATTTTTTAACAGTTGGAATGGACCTCAGCTGTTGATCAGAATTTGAACTCTAGCATTCAAAGGGCTTTCAGTGGCCATCGGCCCAAGGTTAAACAGGTAGTGTGAGGTGAATCTAGGCCCTCTGACCCTACACCACAATGGCTCCTACTGATTAATTAATCTGGTCCAACCCACACCTGAAATGAGGCTCTCCTCTACAACCGACCTGAAAAATGGTCTTTTGACTTCAACATGAGGATCTCCAATAAGGAGGAACCGAGGCAGGCCCATCCCCTCTTCTGTAGGAGGCCCCTCCCAGTCCTCATACTGCTAGTGCCTGGTTATTTACAAATGTTGTTCTCCCCCTCCCCATTAGAATGTGTGTACCTGTGTTATGGGAATCTAAAGATCTTCCCTGCCCCTAGGCCCTTTGCTAATGTGGCTACGTGACTCTGAGGACCCTTGGATATTTGAAAGTATACTCTGTTCCTTAATAGGCTGAATGTGGTCACATGGATCCTGTGGCGCCAGGCTTGTTTT
>CM053588.1:36869002-36914475 GCA_028646515.1 Pseudochirops corinnae | reverse complement strand
ACAGAGAGAGAGAAGAGAGACAGAGACAGAGAAGAGAGAGAGAGAGACGGGGGGGGAGGAAGAGAGAGAGAAGAGAGAAGAGAGGGGGAGGGGACAGAGCAGGGAGGGGAAGAGAGGGAGGGAGTGAGACAGACAGAATGATAGTAAGATCTTCACTTCATCTTTAAAGAGATATGGGGAGGTTATTACAATAATTCAGGAGAGGGGATGTATGTCTGAACAAGGGTAGTAGCCATGCATGAGGACAGAGGGGGACTCATCTGAGAGATGTTGTGAGGGCAAAGATGACAAGATTTAAGAGCAGACTGGCCATGTAAGGTGGTGCAGGCAGGGCATTGAGCATGGCACTGAGGTTATGCCAGGGTGCTTAGGAGGATGGTGATGCCCTAAACAGTAAGAGGGAAATTGGGGAGAGGTGGAGAGGTTAGGATAATGAGAGGCATTAGCAGAACCATTCCTTCTGTATTGTGACCTGATCAGACCCCATCTAGGGCATGGTGTTCAGGCTAGGTGGTCCAGGATCTGGGAAGGATGTCGGTGATCTGGAATGCATCTGGAGCAGAGCTGCCAGGGGAACGAAGGGCCTGGAGACCATGACATCCTAGAGCAGGATAGAAACTGGGGATGGCTAGCCCAGAGAAGAAAAGACTGGGGGAGATGGGGCAGATCCATGTATTTGGAGGGTGGCCTCTGCTTGGTCCCAGAAGCTGAATTAGGAATAATGGGTTGGAGTTTGAGAGAGGTAGAATTTGACCTGATGTGAGGAATGTCAGTGATGAAAGCTGCCCCAGTGGAGGCCAGGCTGCTTGGGATGTATTGTTTCAAGCAGAGGCAGGTGCCCATTTGTTAGAGGCTGGGGTGGAGGGAATTCGAAGTCAGATACTGGTTGGCAAATACAGCTTGGTTCTGACTTCTCTCCTCCTGGATAGGAGGTACACTCCTTGGGGGCAGGGGCCACGTCCTTTTCCTTTTGTCTTTGTTATCTCCTGTGCCTACCACAGTACATTACACATAGGAGGCACTTGGTGCGGGCACATTGTGGTGTAGAGGAGAGCCAGAAACACTTGGGCTCAAGCCCTCCCCTGACACCTAGTGGCTGTGTGACCCTGGACAAATAACTTAATGCCTTGACACTGGCTAGGCCACCCATGAAGGCTACAAGTTGCAGAGAAGATTCCCACCTTCATTGACAGAGGCAGTTTCCTCTTACAGAAATTCCCTCTACCAATCAAATTGCAATGAGGCAATAAGGGACAAAGGAAAACCATCGGATCTGGTGTCAGATGAACCAAGTTCAAATCCTGACTGAAATGAGGGAGACACATGTCAGAAGCCAGATGGGATAATGTCTGTAAAGAATTTTCCTCTTTAGCTCTCTATAAGTGGCATTTATCACCATGTCATCATTAGGGGTCATTGAATAGAGGGCTGGCCTTGAAGCCAAAAGGACCTAGGTTCAAATGGACCCTCCGACACATACTGGCTGTGTGACCCTGGGCAAAGCTGTCAGTACCCCTAAGAGTATAAGTGGCTGAGAAGGTGCCAACTTACATTGAGATTTTCTTATCCAGAAGTTCTCTATACTAATAAAATCATGGGTCCTGTCCCTTCACGGCCTATTCACTGATTGGGTATTGCCTCACTCAACGTGAAAACCTGAAAAGGCCTTAGCCTAAAAGGGCCTGGGTCTCCCATTGCATCTTGGGTCATCTCCGGGCATCCTGATGAATGTCTGGTCACTGGACCCAGATGACTCTGGAGGAGAAAGTGAGGCTGGTGACCATGCACAGTCCTCCCTCTCTGAAATCAAAGTCAACTGCAAGTCATGTCATCATTCCCTAATGTCACGGCCCTCTCCAAAAACGAAGAACAAACACAAAACACAACAGCCTACCAAGATCCATGTACTGTACAGGCCCATCAGTGAAGCAAGTGCTTTACAAATATCGTTTGATCCTCACAGACCCTGGGAAGTAGATCTGAGACTGAAAGAAATCGAGTTGTTCAGGATTGAACAGCTAGGAGGTATCTTGAGATGGGATTCAAACTCAGATCTTCCTGACTCCAAGTCCAGCATTCCAGCTACTTCCCCTGGTTGCCTTGCATGTTTATCAGGGATGATTAGGGCTTGCTCTTTCCTCTAAGAGAAGAAAGAGAGAGAGGGAGATGTTTGGTACCAGTATGGCCCCAGACAAATCTTGCCTGGGCTTGAAGACCTTCAGGGCAGGACCTCACTGTCTCCCTAAGCAGCGTGGTTCATTTTTGGACGACTGATTGTCAGACACTTTCCCCCTAATATCACACCCAAATTTGTCTCTTTGCAGCTCCCACCTGGTTCTGCCCTCTTGGACCCACCGGAACAAGGGTCATCCCTTTCCTAAATGACAGCCCTTCCATGTTAGAAGAAATCTGTCACATTCATACAATTTTCTCTTTTCTAGGCTAAATAATTCCTTTAATCAGTGATGATCCTTGAGAGTGTTAAGTGTGTGCCCCCTCTTGAGAGTTGAGCACCTAGGGTGGGTGCCCTTGTAAAGTCCCAAATAACTAAGCAAGTCTCTAGATGAAGTTTCTTTATCTTTATCTATCACACCCTAGAACAAGAAAGGCTGGAAAAAGCTGACCCAACCAACTTTTCTTTAAGTGCTGGCTCCTGGTGGCCTATGATGGATGAAAGGACCAGGCTGGGAGGGCTGAGGAGTGGAATGTAGATGGGCTGAACCTGGATGGCAAGACTCCTGAGATCAGGGGGGATGGGTAGGGGATGTGAGATAACCACCCAGAAATTTGGGTGTGCACCGTGGAAGCTGAGACTTGTTTAGAGAATTTCCTTTATGAGATACCATGGATTTGGAGCTCCAGGTCAGTGGAGACCCAGCAGGGAGAGGTGCTGTCAAGAGTTAGGAGTCTCCCAACTCAGTTAAAGACAACACAGACTCCATAATTAACTCCTTGAGTTGGAAGAGTCCTTAGAGATCATTGTGGATCAGATGAGATAATGTATTTTTAAAACTTTTATGATGCTATTTATTACATTGTCAACACTTTCTAGTGATTCGTCCTATTCCTAACCCCAGGATGAAAAGAGTTACAGGTATTACTGTCTTCATCTTACAAGCTGACAAGCACCTCCTATGAGAGAAGTGGGGTGGCTTGCCTAGTCACCCCATGAGGAAGTGTGAGAGCTGGGACTGACCTGTTTTCCTTTACTCCAAGGCTAGACCTACTAATCTCTACTGTTTCCTGAGTCTGAAGTCAGGGGTCCAAGTCCTGAACGGACCAGCTAGTTTCTCACAAGGAGATGCTCTGCCCCATGGCCACAGGCTATGCCCCTAATTCTGGTCAACCATTGTAGGTCATAGGAGGGGCTTGGGGAGAGCTTGGATGACTTAGGGTAGCCAAATTTCACTCTTAAAGGTACCAGGTGAAAAGAGTGCCGGAGCTGGGGTCAGAAAAGGCCTGAGTTCAAATCCTAGCCCTTACCCTTACTAGTTTCATGTGCTTTTGTGCAAGTCCTGAAGAGTGGATCCTTGACAACATATGTGTTGGATTAGATGGCCTCTGAGGTCACTTCCAGCTCTAAGACTGGGAAACCTGTGAAATAA
This sequence comes from Pseudochirops corinnae, assembly GCA_028646515.1. NCBI lineage: Eukaryota > Metazoa > Chordata > Mammalia > Diprotodontia > Pseudocheiridae > Pseudochirops > Pseudochirops corinnae. The sequence goes on along the minus strand of CM053588.1, from coordinate 36,910,870 downwards.
AAATCCTCCCAATTTCCTCATCTGCAAAACAATACTCTTCTCAGGTGCACAGATGGCACTGAATTTGGCATCGGAGCACCTTGGGAACCCTTCCCAACCCCTCATAACTCCAGTGCCTCCCCTCTGTTAATTAATTCCCATTTATCCTGTATACAGCTTGTGTTGTGTATATTTGTTATCTCCCCCGTTAGATTGTAAGCTCTTTGAGGGTAGGGACTGTCTTTTACCTCTTTTTGTATCTCTGGTGTTAAATGATTGATTGCAATCCAGGCTTTTCTATTTAATAGCTGCATGATGTTTCTCTCCTCCAAAACAATAATGCTCTACCCAATTTATGACAGCTGAAGCTAAGATGGACAAAGTGACTTACCCAAATCTCTCTGTCTCTGTTTCTGTCTCTCTTTCCTTTTCTCTCTCCCTTTTTGTACAGTGAAAAGAATACTGGGTTTGGAATCTGAGGATTTTTTTATGAATGGGCCAAGTCACTGCACCTCTTAGTGACGAAAGGGTTGACTCCTTCATTGGAAGGTCCCTTCCAGTTCTGAATCTCAGCTTCTGCCTGAATTTTTGCCCTCAAGGGGTTGGTCTCCTCTCTTCTGCAGTTAGTATGGTTCAAAGCTAGAATACTGTCCCAGGGTCTCCTGTTTTTGGGTCCAGGGCTCTCTACCACTCTGTGCTGCCGGCCTTACAGAGTCAGCTCCTCTCGACACAGACCTCTGGATCACACTTCATCTTCTCCAAACATTCCCACCCTTACCAGAGACTGGTGGGCCCCTCCTTGTTCACACTGTCTGCTAAACAACATAGTGAGTCTGCTGAGGCCCAATTTTGAAGGCTGACTTTGGCCCCTTCACTATCCTGTGGAATGGAATTAGGAGTGGGCTGGGGGGAGTGGTCTTCACACACACTAGCCCCCTTCCTTCCATGCCCTTCATTGTGATCACAGAGTCGAGATTGGATCTGGATTTGGAACCCACCAGAGATAGTCCTCTTGTGCCCAGGGACTCTGCAGTTTTGGGGTTTGTCAGGTTGTTTCAGCAGCCAGTCTGAATAAGGAAGGGTGGGACCAGACAGAAGAAACTGTGGGAGAGGCCCGGGCTCTATTTCTGAGACTGATTCTCAATGCTTGGAGAGGATGAAACCTGGAAACGTGCTCCCTCTCCATTGCCGGGAAGATTATCAGTCTCGTCAGGAACATGTTCAACCCATAAAAATGAGTTAAGGGGCGGGGGATATTCACGTGTCAGAAGATGGAACAAATTCCAGAAATCTGTCATCACATGAGCTCTTTGCCATGAGTGGTGACTGTGGAACTAGGCAGGCAGCCCACCAGGAGGAGAGTGGTCTCCTGAGGCGGTGGGGAAGGTGAGGAGGAGGAGAGTCGTGTCTTTCAGGGACCCTCGCTGTTTGTCATGTTGAGGGTCCTATCAGGGCTGGTCATGATGGCTCAGGGATCTCATGATTCTCACCTTCCAAGCTGAAGGACCCATACTAGCAGAGATCACCAGGCAGGGCTGAGGTCTGCTTATCTCTCTATCATATTCGACTATCCCTTCTGCCTGGAATACTTTTGCCTGCCCTTCAAATCTTACCTACAATGATAATAATTTTAACAATAATAAAACTATTGTTGTTCAGTCGTGTCTGATTCTTGGTGACTCCATTTGGGGTTTTCTTGGCAGAGATACTGGAATGGTTTGCCATTTCCTTTTCCAGCTCATTTTACAGATGAGGAAACTGAAGCCAACAGGGTGAAGTGACTTGCCCAGGATCACTAGCAAGTATCTTGAATTCAGATCTTCCTAACTCCAGGCCTGGCATTCTATCCACTGTGCCACCTAGCTGCCTGTACTACTACCCAGCATTTATATGGTTCCTTACAAATAACTCATTTGAGCCTTACAGCAGCCCTGGGAGATGGCTCTTATTCTCACTTTACAGGAAAGGTTAAGTACCTTGTCCAGCCAGGGTCACCTAGCTAGGAAGTGTCTGGGGTAGGATTTGAATTCAAGACTTCCTGGCTCCAGGCCCAATTGAGACCCCATCTCTTCAAGCCTTTCCACACTTGATGTTCTATAAGGAGCCCTAGATTTGGATTTGGAAGACTTGACTTTGAATCCTGGGACTTCCACTTCTTAGCTTCGTCACTTTGGACCAAACATTTTGCATTTCCAACCCTCAGTTTTCTCAACTGCAAAAGTGAGGTAATACTTGCACTGCTTCCTTCACAAAGATATTGTGAGGATACATTTTTGGAACCAACCCACCAACCCACCAACCAAAGAACATGCATTTATTAAATACTTTCATTCTGCCTCCACCCTAGCTTTTTTCTCCATTGGTAAGCTCTTTGAGGACAAGAACTGTCTTTAGCTTTTCTTTCTAGGGCTTAGTACAGTGCCTGGCACGTATTAGGACCTTAAGAAATGCTAGTTGACAGACTGACCTACTATGTGCCAGAAAACATAAAGGTGCTGAAAACAGAAAGGTCAAAATGTAACCCTTCAACTCCTTCTGTTAAGCAGGAGTTCTTAACTTGAGTTGCGTGGAGTCCAAAGGGGTCCAAGAGTAGACTCTGAGGGATCCATAAATTTGGATGGGAAAATGATTATGAGGAGGAATCGATCCATAGGCATCACCATACTGCCCAAAAGAGGGTCCATGAGACAAAAAATTAAGAGCTCCTGTAATAGGGAGATATATAATATTTACAGGTAAATGAGTCCAATCAATCCTTCTGTAGGCATTTATTAAGCACCTACAATGTAACAAATGCTGAGTATACAGAGACAAAAAAATGAAACAGCCCTCTCTACAAGAAATTTGTTAGTGGAAACAACCCTCTTAAACATAAAATACATTAAACACATGTGCCATGTACTGTTTTAGACTTTTGGGATTGAAATATAAAAATTAAACGACCCTTGTCCTCAAGGAGAGTGCTTGTAACTGGGGGAGTTCCTCACCTCCAGCCTTGACTGACTCCACTTCCCTCAGCTTCCTCTCCTCTCTGATTGGAGGGTGGAGTAGCAAACTCCTCCCAGTGCCTTCCTTTCAGGAGGGTAGGATTTGGACTTTGGGGCTCACTCCACTCTGCATCTCCTGGTTTGCCTGGGTTCAGCTTCACAGAACAAGATGTTCCTGTGCTGGGTACCCCTTGATGGTCCTCCCTCTCCCATCATTTCTTGTCTCCTTGTGTGTGTCATCTTCTCCCCCCTCCATTAGACTGTAAGTTCCTTGAGGGCAGGGGCTGTTTATCTTTTTATTAATTGTATCCCCAGAGCTTAGTTACAGTTCCTGGCAAATAGTAGGTGCTTAATGAATGTTTACTGGGTTGAATTGTATTGGATTGGAGTCAGAAAAAGCATCATGTAGGAGATGAGAGCAAGCTATGTTTTGGAAGAAGCTAGGCATTCTTTGAAGCAGAGGTGAGGAGTGAGTGGGCAACCACAGGAGCCAAGAAGATGGAATTGCAAGTTGTAACTACAGCTAGCAAGCCAGTGTGACTGGAATGGAGAGTGCATGAAGGTGAGTGACATTAAGTGAGCCTAGAATGTTAGGTTGGAATCAGATAGTGGAGGGGTTTGAATGCTAGGTGGTGAGTTTGTCCTAGAAGCAGTAGGGAGCCATTGACAGGTTTTGAGTGAGGATGGGTGGAGGGTGAAGATCTATGATCCATATTTCACTTCCCCATTTATAGGACTTACCAGCATGGCATGCTTTCATCAGAGAAGTTGTTGTGCTCTATGAGCAAAGCAAAATTGAAGTAGCTCCAAAGAAACTTGAGATGTGCACATTTAGAGAATCCACCTCAAATGTTCACGTGGACCGTTTGTGCCCGACCTGTGGTAGAAACTTACAAGCTTGCATTGGTCTGATCAGCCACAAACTTGATTCTAAAATAGTGATGTCATTTTGATCCTCTTTGATAATGGAGGACAATTCTATCTAGGACAGACCCAGAATGATTGAATCTTCAAACTGGAAGAGATATTGGAGTCTCTCTCTTGTCCATACACTCTTTTACAGATGCTGAAAGGGAAACTTAGCCATCCTAAATGACCATCAGCATCACAGAGTAAGGTGATGGCCAAGCAGAGCCCAGAGGCCAGGGATCCTGCTGCCATTATGCCACTAATTAAGATCACTTAGGAATGGAGATACCTCCTGTTCAACACAGAACAAACATTCCCCAGCTACCTGCTATGGGCAAAACTCAGAGTGCTAGGCACTGGGGATATAGAGAAAGCTATGGCAATGTTTATTCACCATCCCCCTGATGCAGGGATCCAGCATGGTTTGGTTTAAGGAGCGCCATCTCTTAATTCAGAGGACCTGAGCTCAGATTCTATATTTGGTGTATATTACCTGTGACCTGGAGAAAGTTCTTTCCTCTCAGCCTCTTTATCTTTTAAAACAAATGAGGAGGGGTTGGGCTGGATGACTTTTGAGGTCCCTTCCAGCCCCAGGCCTGAGATTCTGTCCCTTGGAGAGCTCCAGTCCAATGGAGGAAATAGGGTAGATATTAAACATTCATAAATTGAGCTAAACAAAAGGACTGTATAAAAATTCATTCATGAGTGCCATGGAATATTTTGGAGTGGACCTGGTTTTTCTCTGCCTTCCCCCCACTTCCTCATGACCCAGGCCTACTTTTTGGGTCAGCCAGAATGGAAAATAAGAGTAATGCATCATAGCTCTAGCCTCACAATAACCTAATAATAGTAGGTGCTATTCTGATTCCTTTTTGACAGATGAGGAAACTGAAGCTCAGAGGAATAAAGGTTCTGCCCCAGGGTCCTGCAGTTAGTAAGTGTTTGAGGCAGGATTTGAACCTAGGTGCTCTTGATACCATGTCTAGTACTCTATACACTAGGTCAGTGTAGGCTTTGGCAAGAGTGATCAAGGGCAGATAAAACCAGCTTTCTGGAGCCTGAATGAGGTTCTGTGAGCTCAGCTCTCCCCTCCCAACCCTAACCTACCACCAGATTTCCCCATCAGGGGTCTTAAGGCCTTCCCTTTCTGGGGAACTGGATCTTTCTGCTTCCTCCAGAGATGGAAGGACGTGGTCCTTTTTGCTGGTTCTTAGTGACTCTTGCATTTGTTCCTACAAGGCAGAATCTGTTCCCTTAACCTGCTATTACCCTGAAATTAAAGCTGATTTATAAACCGAGAAGGAGGCAGCTGGCATCATGCCAGTGCATGGAGAAAACAGCCGGTGGGAGTTCTAGGGAGGAGATGGGGTGGGGGAGGTGAGGAGACAGCGGCCAAGGCCAGCCGATCCACCCTCGCCTTCCTCCCTGGGCTGCCTCTCGTCCTATTCTCTGTCTCCACGCAGGGGATGAGTGTGATCAGGAGACAGGGGCTGGGAGGAGAGGCTGCTTTGAGGACAGCTGCCCATAGCTGTCCCCGTTGGGTTACCACTTGTCTCTTGTATCTGTTTTATCATTTATCTAACTGTTATTTCCCCTACAGTATAATGTAAACTCCCTGAGGGCACATTCATAAATTCTGGTTGAATCAATGAATGAATGACCTTTGATATCCCTGTCTGTCCCAGGGACAGAACCAGCCTTGGGTGGAACAGGTGGTCATGGAGAGTCAGACACCACTGGAGAACAACTGAATAGCAACGGGCTTGTTTGTAGGTGGTGCAATGGATAGAGCGCCCAGGCCTAGAGTCAGGAAGATCCAGTTCAAATCTGGCCTCAGACACTGACTAGCTGTGTGACCCTAGACAAATCACATCAGTTTCTTGGAACTCAGTGGTCTCATCTGTAAAATGGGTACTATACATTCCCTTTCAATTCCATATATATATGATCTTCTGACACTTTCTAGCTATGTGACCTTGGGCAAATTATTGAACTTCTGGATTTTAGTTTCTTCATCTGTAAAAGGAGGAAGTTAAACTAAGATTGCAATCTATAATTTGCTCTTGAAAACGAGCTTCCCAAAATTCTAGAATCTTAGATCTCTAGAGCTGGAAGGGTCTATCTAGTCTATATCTAGATCCAGGAATCCCCTCTGAACTGGGGGCCATCTTGCTTCTACTTGAATACTTCTCATGACAGGGAACTCACCACCTCACTAGGCACCTCATTCCATTGCTGGACAGTCTCACTCTCTATTCACTAACTTCACTGTTTTTACCAAGGCCCAGCCCTACCCAGGGGCTCTTAGCTGGCACTCAAAGTACATCAGCCTGTTTTCAGTGGGGAGAAGAGGTATTGTGGTCTCCCAGGTGAGGCTCCTGGCATGAATTCAATTCTGTGTTTCATGCATAAAGAAGGTTTATTGCCAGGTGAGTTCAGACATGAGCCAGTATTTCCCCCACGCTGTTGTTTTGTGGATATGGGAAAGGGGGTTCTGGCCAGTTTGGGGCAGATGACTTTGCTCTTGTCTGCTCCCTGTTCACCCTTGCAGGTGCCCAGGATTCATGCCCGGCCAGTGCCAGCCCCTACGCTTCCTTGGACTGCCCTGGACTGAATGAGCTTTGGGTTCTTGTTGCTGGGGGCTGAGCTCTGCTCTTACATTCCTGACATCTTAGATGTGTACTTGGCTCTGGCTTGCGCCTTCTGTGCAAACTGTGGGGTCCCTCACCCTTGTCAGAGGGAAGCAAGGAGCCCCATCTTGGGCCTTAGGGCTTAAGAAGTTGGCTCAGTTCAGATATGAAGTGTTACCTACCAGCCACAGAGACCTGAAACTCCAGTCTCTACTGGGCTACTGGCAGCAATGGGGGAGTGTGGCAAATTCTGGAGGGTTCCCTATGCATAGACCATTAGCTTTGACAATTCCATCCCAGAATCCTGGAATCTCAGAGGTGGAAGAGATTTTTTTTTCTAGCAGATGTGGAAACTGAGACCCTAAAAGGTTGTGACTTGCCTGAGACCACAAAATTGGTGACAAACCAAGATTTGAACTTGGGTCCTCTGCCTCTCAGATTGACTATTTCTTCTTTGTGTTGTATCAGGTCAGTGTTTGACCCACACCTGAAGAAGGCTCTCTACACACATGTGGTCCTCCAGCCTTGGCTTGAAGACCTCCAATGAGGAGGACTCCATCGCCTACTAAAGCAGCCTATTCCATCTGGGGGCAGCTCTAACTGATGGGAAATTTTGTCCTGACATATCAGCTTTATTATTATTCATGCTAGGGTGATGATGAGCTGGGTAAACACCCTGGTTTTAAAATGGTACTAAAGATGTTGTTCAGTCATGTCCATCTCTTTGTGACCCCATTTGGGGCTTTTTTGGCAAAGATACTGGAGTGGTTTGCCATTTCCTTCTCTAGCTTGTTTTACAGATGAGGAAACTGAGGCAAAACTGAGGCAAATAGGGTGAAGTGACTTGCCCAGAGTCACACAGCCAGTAAGTGTCTGAGGTCAGATTTGAACTCATGAAGATGAATCTTCAGTTTTCTCTGTCTAGGAATTTATGTTAGAGAAAGGGGCTTAGGGGTGGAAGTGTTTAATCTCTTTGTCCTAGTCCAGTGAAAATGATTTGTTTCTGCCTGCAAAGAATTGCTTGTGGCATTTTGAAACAGAAAGTTGACCACTGACTGCTTCCATTCTGGTGATCCTGGCATGGAAGCTTCTTCATCCCACATTCCTCTCATGTGCTGGGTCCTCCATAGTGTCTCTCCAGAACACACCATCCCCTCAGTCATCTCTAGCATTTGGAACATCTTTCTTCCATGAGAGGGACCTTTGAATCTAGATTCTCTTCATCTGGGTAAATTACCCATGCACCGTGTGGTCACTGAATCTCCCCTCCCGCCCACCCCTTCGGTGCCCCATCTAACCCATGCCTGACCACCACATTCCCCAGTCTTGGAGATATTTGCCTCTCTTGCTGGATGCTGGGCCCGACTTCCAGACCTAGGCTGTTTCCATGTCTGAAATTCTCTGCTTCCTGAATGTTCTGGTTTCCTTCAAATCTCACCTTCTATAGGAAGCTTTTTCCTATTCCTCCTTAAACCTTCTCTCTGTTGCTTATCATCATTTTAGCCTGTCTTTAGCTTGTTTTTTTGCTTGTCATCTGCCCCATTAGATTGTAAGCTCCTGGAGGGCAGGAATTAGCTTTTGCCTTTCTTTACATCCCTAGTGCTAAACATAGTGCTGGGCACATAGTAGGTACCCAGTAAGGCTTATTGACTGAATGACTGCCTGGAAACCTTTTAACCATCTATCTTCCTCTGTAGAATAAAGGGGACAGGACTGAATGATCTTTCAAGTCTGACTCTGAGGCAGTGACGCTTTAGTCCCATCTGCTGTCCTGATGTCACTTTCTGGACCTGACTTATTCAATCCTCTGTTCTATTCCGTGCTCCCCCCCACTGGGCTTCTAGTAATCCCCTCCAGCAGCTGTTCTGGCTGCTGATGTAATGCTAACAATGACAGCACCTGGCATTTCTCTAACGCCTTAAGGTTTGGATAGCGCTTTATGACTATTATCTCAATTGGTCCTGACAACAACCCTGGGGGGTGGGTGCTATCGTTACCCCTCTTTTCTTGTTGTTCAGTTGTTTTTCCACTCCTGTCTGACTCTGTGACCCTTTTGGAGTTTTCTTGGCAAAGATGTTAGAGTGGTTGGTCATTTCCTTCTCCAGCTCATTTGACAGATGAGGAAACTGAGGCCAACAGGGTGAAGTGACTTGCCCAGGGTCATACAGCTGGATTTGAACTGGAGGCTGGATTTGAACTCAGGCTTTCCCAAATCCAAATGCTTCTGCTAATCATTTAGATAAGAATTTTTCTTTCTTCTCAAGTAATTCATTTTCACATTTTTCTCAGTGAGGAAAGGGAGGGCCAGAGAAGTTGATTGATTTGTCCAAAGTTGCACAGGAATAGCCCAGCTGGGATGCACAGCCAGGTCTGTGTCTTGTTCCATTGTGCCAAGTGACTAGGCCAAGGTCAACCCTTCAGGCCTTTGGTTGGATCACCCCTCCTTCTGTACCATTGGCTGTCTGTCTTTCTCTTCTTCATGGATTTCCTCTCTCCGGATATGAACAGAATCAATGCACAGATGATCAGGAAGGGCTACGTGGTCTCCTGCCTTGGTGATCTGCCCCCAACAGCATGGGTTTGGCCAATGGCCCATTCCCTCAGCTGGAATGCATGTGTTCATCCTTCTGCCCCATCCATGCGCTGAGATCTCACTAGAGATACAAAAGGGACCTTGGAGGTCGTCTCCTCCAAACCTTTCCTTTTACAGACAAGGTAACTGGCACCCAGGCCCAGCACAGGGAAAAGAGCATTGACTCTGGAGTCTGAGGATCTGGGTTCAAATCCTCCCTCTGGGAGATGTGGACATCTCACAACCTCTCTGAGCATCAGTCTCTTCATCTGTGAAATGAGGAGGCCCCTCAGAGGTCCCTTTCAGCCTTAATGTCCTATGATCTAAGTCACATGCCTGGAATCATGCAGCTCATTAGTGGAGGAGTCAACTTTCTAACCTGGGTCTTGTGGCTCCAAACCCTGTTCTTTTCACTTCATCTTACTCCACTGTAGATGCCCCTGCCCTCTTTGGGGTTGTTAGACCTCTTTGGAAATTAGCCCTGGGAGCTCTGGTTTCCTCATAGCTAAAGTGAGGAGGTTGGAATCTGCCCCTGCTCCTTTCAGCTGGAAAAGCCCTCGGGCCCTCGGCCCCTCCTCCCACTGGCCATTTCCTCCCTGATCTTCCTCTTGGTGACATATCTCGGCCAAACCTCTCTTATTCCTCTCCCTCTCAGCTCCCCAGTCTCTGGATTTCAGCCACCCCAAGTCCAAGGACATCCATCCCTTCTCCTTCCCTCACCCCTAATGAAGGTGTGTTGGCCACTTTCATTAGAATGGAAGGGCCTTGAGGGGAGAGTCAGCTTTTTGTGTGTATGTGATTTCCCAGCTGTCTGGCCTGGTATGAAGTAGGGTCTAATTCATGCTTGTTGATTTAAGATGATTGCTCCGGTACCTTCCAGGCCTGATGTTCTGAGGTTCTGTCACTGGGCTAAATGCTCCATTCTTCCAGGAAGCGCCCCCCACCAGCACTCTTACTGAAAACCTCCCTTTGCTTTTGCCTGATTCATTCGGACCTGAGGCCTCCTATAGTGGTTCTCAAAGGATACAAAAAACATAAAAGGGAAATCTTCCAGAACTGTACAGGACCGAAACTTGTAATCACATCTGTATGCAGGGTCTCCATAGCTCCTGTGGTGGAGGGGGGACTAATAGTGTGTCTGAGCTGAGAGGGGCCTCAGGACACAGAATATCAGAGCTGGGAGAGCCTTAGAACAGGGAATGTCAGAGCTGGGAGGGCCCTTAGAACCCAGAATGTCAGAGCTGGGAAGGACCTTAGAAATGGAATATCACAGCTGGGGGAGGCCTCAGAACTGAGAGGTACCTTGGGACAGAGAAAGCCAAGTAATGTGTTGGAGCCTGGATTTGCACTCAGGTGAAGTGGCCTGCTCAAAGTTGTGAAGATTGTAGGCATCAGAGGTAGGATCTGAACCCAGGTCCTTGGTCTCTCAAGCCTGCTTTCCTTCAGCTGTCCCACTCTGCTTCCCTTCATGGAGGGCTGAGCCGGGTGTGGGAAGCCTGTTCTGGAGAAGATGTCCAATTCCATCATGGCCCCAGTGCCAAGCAGGCTTTCCCTGGAAGCTCAGGCCTTCTCCCTGGCTTCTGCTCTTAGGGAAGCGGGCCGGGTGATGGCTCCACAAGGCCCAGGGCCCTTTCCTCCAGTGTCAGCAAAGCCTTTCCGAGGTCGGTGGATTATTGCTGGAGGATGATTGGCACACAGGCCTGGCAGGTGCCATCTGTGCTCCAGGAAATGACAGCAAACACTCTATGAGCAATTCTTTGATGCTTCATTAACATGCAGTGAGGGCCTTCTAACTCTTACCCACCTGAGAACCAGCTGCAAACAAAGAGGCTGGCTTCTCTGCCTGCTCTGGGATGCTGGAGGAGCAGAGCTTGTGGCAGAGAGGCAGAGGCTGCTAGATCAGGAGGGGCCTGGGCCATGGATCACCTGGGCCAGGTTTTATAGAGGAGGGTCCCAGCCTACAGACTTAGAGGAGGACAAGACCATCCCATCCCATCTCTTCATTTTCCACATGAACAGATTGATGCCCAGAGAGAGCCAGTGGTTTCCAGTCAGCCAGCTAGGAATGGCAGATTTGGGATGTGAACACAGGCCAATGACTCTCAGTCAGAGGCAGCTAGCTAGGGCAGTGGGCAGAGCCTAGAGTCAGGGAGACTCGAGATCAAATTTGGCCTCAGACACTGAGTGACTGTGTCATCTGGGAAACTTAACTTGAGCCCTCAACTACAGAGATAATAATAGCACCTGCTTCCCAGGCTGATGTGAGGGTCAGCTGAGATCTTTGTAAAGTCTTTAGCACAGCGCCTGGCACATGGGAGGCACTTAAGAAATGAGCCCTCCCTCCTTCCCTCCCTCCCTTCCTCCCTTTCTTCCTTCTTCCCTCCCTCCTTCCCTTCCTTCCTTCTTCACTCCCTCCCTCCCTCCTTCCCTCTCTCCCTTCCTCCCTTTCTTCCTTCTTCCCTCCCTCCTTCCCTTCCTTCCTTCTTTCCTTCCTTCCTTCCCTCTCTCCTTCCCTCCCTCCTTTCCTTCCTTCCCTCCTTTCCTTCCTTCCTTCCTTCTTCACTCCCTCCCTCTCTACCTTCCTTCTTCCCTTCCTTCCTCTTTTCCTGGTCCTAGACTTTTTCCACTTCTTCTAAAACTGAGTGAGGTCTAACAAGATAATCTTAGTTGACATTTGAATAGCTAATGATTTTCAAAATGTCAAAATGTTTTATTAATCAAAGAGTTATTAATTGCCTTTTATGCACCCAACATTTCTTTCTTTCTTTTTTTTGGGGAGGGGGACTTGGCAGTTGGGCTTAAGTGACTTGCCCAGGGTCACACAGTAGGTGTCAAGTGTCTGAGGTCCGATTTTCTCTCCCTCCTGATTCCAGGGCTGGTGCTCCAGCCACTGTACAGCCTAACTGCCCCCCTGGCAGTCTTCTAGGTGCTGGGGATGCACAGAGGGAGTAGAACTCTGGCTTTGGAGTTAGCAGGCCTGAATTTGGATCTGGCTCCTCCATTTAGTATCTGTGTGACCCAGAGCATGCCATCCAAGTTCTGCATGTCTCAGTTTCCTCATTTGTAAAATGAAGGGGCTGAATTCTGTGACCTCTGATGTCCTTTGTGTTGAGATCCTCCCAGGGCTAGTGTTGCAGATGAGCAGCAAAGAATTGGTCATTTTTTTTCTGAGACCACTCAGCTAATGAGCATGTGATCCAACCCAGTGGTGGTTCCCCTACACCATGCGGGCCACACATTTATAGCCTGTGGGAACCCTAGAGGCCAGTGAATCGAACCCCCTCATTCTGTAGATGTGGGAACTGAGAGCAGGGCTGGTTGAGTGCCCTGTCCTGAGTTGTCTGGGATGCAGCAGAGCCAGGATTCAAACCCAGGTCCTCTGCCTCCAGACCCAGTGATTCTTCCATGGGGCTGCTTCCAGCTGCCCTCTCAGGGAGCAAACAGCCGGGCCAGAGTACCACAGCCAGGTCTCCTGACCCCTGACTCCAGTGCCCTATGCAATACCCCCACCATGGCATCTGTGTGGTGTGTGCTTTTCATAAAAAAGCTCTGAACCAACTCACCGAGGAAAAGCTGGCGGCTGCCTCACCTTCATAGAACTTGAATCTGCTGTTCAAAGACCCCAGGGAATCCCTGAAGCTTTTTCCGACCTCAGCCTCAAAGCCTCTGACGGTCTGGGGCTGGCCGCCAGCACAGCTGTTTTTCGTTAGCCCTGTTTTACTGGCTCCAGGAAGTGATTTAGGGACTGGCCCCCCCCCCCCCAACCCTTCCTTTTGTAGGTGACACCTGGCCAGCCGTGACAGCTGATTCCCAGCCAGGGAGCTGGGCAGGGGATCATAAATTTCCCAGCGCTGGGCTTTGGGGCTGGCTGGTGCTGGCCAGCTCCCAGGGCTCTCTGGGGGCTCTAGCCAGGCAGAACAGTTCCTCTGTCACTTAAGCATTTAAAATGTAGCCCTGGAGATGATTCAGTCCTCCTCCCCCACCCCACCCCCAGTCTCATTTTACAGTGTGGAAACTGTGGGGCCGAGAGCAGGAAAAGGGCCTGACCAAGGTCACCCAGGTGAGAAGTACAGTTCTGTGGTTCAGACTTGGGTTTTGTGACTCCTGAATTCTCTTTCCATTATGCTACCCCTGTTAACCCCACGGTTTTGGATTCATGGCAGAGGAACAATGTTTAACTGTATCAGCAGACCCCTAAGTATCCCTAGGGTCCAGGCCATTCCCCCACCCCTCCAACCTTTAGTTAAGAGACATATTTGCAAGGAGGAGAGGAGTTTTCCAGGCACCTGTAAATGAACTAGGAAGAGGAACGCCATCTGTAACTACTTTGAACAACCCTGGTTTGGGATCCTCTTTCCATCTGGCCCTCAATACCTAGGGCACTAGCCAGGGTAGAGACAAGGTAAGGACAGGCTTCAGGCTGTGAATGTAGTGACCTCTTTATTCCTGCAGGTGGAAGAGAGAGAAGGGCAGCTGGGTAGTGCAGTGGACAGAGTGCTCTTCCTGAGTTCAAATCTGGCCTTAGACACTTATTAGCTGTGTGACCCTGGACAAGTCACTTCACCCTGTTGTCCTCAGTTTCCTCATCTGTAAAATGAGCTGGAGAAGGAAATGGCAAACCTCTCCAGCATCCTAGTCAAGAAGACCCCAAATGGGGTCATGAAGAGTCAGAAATGAGTGAACCACAGAAGAGAGAAAATGTGGGGTTCTAGGATTTGGAATTATGAGGGACCTTTGAGCTTATCTTTCTGACTATTCTAAATCAGTGGTTCAGAGGAGGAAACTGATGTGCAGAGGGGTTCAGGATCTCTGTGACCTCAGCCTTACTCCATGAGTCTTGAATTGGAAAGTTGTAGGAGCTCCCATGGGACATCTGGTAGCTGAAAGACAGCTCCTCTGTGAGGCCATCCATCCTTCAAGCTGGTGGTGATCTCCTGGCCACCTGCTCCCAATCATGCTTCCTCTCCACCAGCCCAGAGCCTCGGCCCCTGCCCCTGGAGCCATCCTGGGCTCTGATGGTGGCTTTAGCCACCTGAAGTCACTTTGACCTCATCTCGCTGCCCAGATTTAGCCTCCTGAAGTCACTTTGACCTCATCTCGCTGCCCAGAACCAGGCCTCCACCTCGCTTTCCAGGCACCAGCTCTGAACCTCACATCCCCCTCTCCTCCCCAGTCCTGCCATCCCCCTTAGGCTCCTTTTATGTGTTTCCTCCCCCAATTAGAATGTAGACTCCTTGAGGGAAACGATGAGCTTACTGGCATTTATTTGAATCTTCCTCAGTTATCCTGGCCCAGGTACATATATGTACACACACATATAAATTCCATGTACACATATCTACATAGGCATATGCACTCAATGTATGCATATACACACATACACACATATATGTATATCTATGAGCTCCACACACGAACATGTGACAAGTATGATCACTTTGTGTTTCTTTTGTACATAGTTTGTATTGATTTAACCCTGTTGGTTCAGCTCCAGTTGATTATAAGCTCCCATAGGGCAGAATTTACTTCATTTTTTCTTGGTTTTGTATCCCCAATATCTAGCCTAGTGTCTGCCATACAGTGGTACTATATAATAAGTGAAGGAAGGAAGGGATGAATGAATGAATGAATGAATGAATGATGGAAAGAACTCTGTTAGCCACCCAGGTGTTGCACCTGGGGAAGAGCCCTCGGGAGAAGGAGACTCCTCCATCTCCCTGGTATTGGGTTGGGTTTTGACAGTTGGGAATCGAGATGGGGACTGGTGTGCAGCTGGCATTTGAAGGCTCTGAGGGTTCAAACCCAAGGAGGGGGTGAGTGGTTGGGTTCTGTGCCCCTGGAGGACAGAAGAAAGGCTTTGGGTGGAGCAGTATTGGGGAGCCAGCTCTCCTTGTTCATGTAAATAAAGGAATTTTCCCTTTCAAGTCAGTTCCAGCAGGAGAGTTGCCTTACAGCTGCAAACCCCCATCCTAGAACCACCCAGACTTTTCAGAAGCATCCAAGGGTTTCTCAAGTCCCTCAGATCTTTCTGGGCTTTGCCACAGCCCAGAGGGGAGGGTGGGAGGGTAGTAGCAGTCCCTTTGTGAAGTGAGAGGAAGGAACGGTGGGTCTGGCCTCAGTATCCCTGGGTTCAGCCCCAGGCTTTGCTGTTCTGCCTTGTGGAGTTTTGGGTAATTCACCTTCTTGGGACTGAAAGCAGAGAATTCCAGAGTGGGAAGGGGCATCAGTGATTTCCTAAGCCAACCAATAGCTGAAAAGGAATCCCCATTATATAGCATGAACTAAGCAAGCATTTAAGTGTCTCCTGGAGGCCAGGCACACTGTTTTGGTCTGGAGGACACAAGGATGAAAAAATGAAGCAGTCTCTGCCCTCAGGGAGCTTCTGTTCTATTGGTAGAGATGCTCTGTATGCACTTAGTCTGGTAAATGTTTAACAATCAGCTGTCAGGAAAACAGTACAATCTGAATGATTAATGTTCTCTCCAGTGCTTTCTTAAGTCTAGGTAATCAGCAAAACAGTAAATCAAGCCCTGATCTCTAGCGCTTGTGATCTAGCACTGATCTCTAGCACTTGTGATCTCTAGCACTTTATTTACATTCTGAGATGTAAATAAAGGCTTACGCTGAAAATTTAACAATGGACTGGCCTACCAATTGTAGCTGGCTCCAGCATATACACGTTCATATAAGATATACAAAATAAATGCAGGGTTATATTGGGGGGGAGGCATGAGGCATTCATATCTGGGGGCTTGGTGATCAGAGAAGGTCTGGAGTTTGAACTCAGCTTTGAAGGAAGTTAGGAGTTCTCTAAGAGGCAGAGATAAGGAAGGAGGGCTTCCCAGGCTTAGAGGACCATCTGCAAAGGTGTGGAAATGGGAGGTGGATGCTATCATTGAAAGCGATTCTTCTAGCCTGTTCCTGAAGACCTCGAAGGGGTGACCCATTGCTTCCCATGGCAGCTCATTCTACATTTGGCCAGCTCTGATTCTTAGGAAGTTTTTCCTGACATCAAGCCCAAATCTGCCTTTTTGCAAGTTCCACCCATTATTTTTGTTTCTGCCCTCTGGGGCCAAACAGAACAAATCAAATGTGTCTTCCAACCAGCAGCTCTTCAGATGTTGGAAGGCAGTCATCATTTCTCTCCACCACAGTCTTTTCCCCTCTAGTCTAAACATCCATAATTTCTTCAGTTGATTGTTAATGGGACACTTGCAATCCTTATTGCCCTGTTGTGGACACTCTCCTGCTTATCAGTGTTCTTCTCAAACTGGAGTGCCCAGAAAGGAACACATCTGTGTGCCTCATCTATAAAATGGCTGCCGGAGGGATGAATAATCTGGATAACATGAAGCTTTCTTCAGGTTCTAAACCTCCAATTCTGGGGAGGAGTTTTCTGACTTCTGCATTTCTTAATTCCCTGCCCCTCCCCAGTCTCTTACGCAAACTCCCCCATTTTTCATGGAGTTTCTGTCTTCGTGTTCCCACTGTGGTATGATGCACTGGAACTCCACATTATGACTTCAACACTTATGCCAAATTCCTTGGGCTGTGGAAAATCAACAGGAGGCTCAAATTCCAGCTTACTTTGTGACCATGGGCAAGTTACTTTAACTTCTTTGGGCCTCAGTTTCCCCACCTGTAAAAGGAAGGGTTGGACTAGACTGTCTCTGAAAGACCCCTTCCAGCTCTTAATCCTGCAGTCCCATGGGCACAGAGAAGGAATCCTCACCTAGAGGGATTCTGATGGGCAGCGCTTTATTTGGGCAAATGGAGCAGAATTGGAATTGGCATGGGATCAGATAATGTAGGGTTTTGCTTCCGGCATAGAAGGCAGTGCTGGGGATTTGTTGTTGTTTTTAATCTATATTTTAAAAATCTATTTCCTGGAATGTTTAGAACATATCACTTCCTTTATGAAATTTCCCCAGTTTCCCTGTCTAGTGCTGATTATTTGTTTGAACCCCAGTGAATTCAGTACAGTCAATATTTATTAAATGTTTTCTTCGTACCAGGCACTGTGCTAAGCGTTAGGGATATAAATAAGAAAAGAGACAGGCCTTGCCCTCAAGGCATTTGTAATGTGATGGGGAAAAGTGAAGCTCCGCACTTTTATTGGTGAGTATCACACCTTCTCTACCGTAAAGCTACGGGTGTCTTTTCCCCTACTGGTCCAAAAGCTCTTTGAGAGCAGCTGTCATGCCTTGTCTTCTCTCGGTGATTAGCCATGAGGGACTCATTGGAGGGTCGTGGGCATGCTTCGTGAACTTGTGAGTGGCCGGAAGTCGTGAGGAAGCAAGACGATGGAATCAGGGACTTGACAGGCTTGACCAATGGGCTGAATCAAATGAGATGAAATCTGTCAGACAAATACAGTGTTCTAGATTTGGTTCCAAAACACTCACCCGAGTGCAGGTTGAGATGGAGAAATAAAATTCCACAGGACTATTGCACCACACATCAACCTTCATAGCTTTGCAGCAGGGTAACTAAAGGCATCTCCCATTAAAAGGACCAGGAAGGACTGAGCCTAGGCCCAAAGGAGCTCATTTGTATGGGTTGGACCAGGTGGTCACTGAGCGTCCCTTTTAACTCTAGGATTCTCATGTGGGAATCTGGCTGTGGTGCTGAATGGATAGAGAAGCAAGAATTTATGGGAGTTTTGTGCTATTCCCTAAAGAAGTTTCTCCTGCTGCAGGGAATTTATTTCAGGAGCACACTTGGGAAAGAGACAGAACCCTTGAACCATCTTGTCATCAGAGATCTTTATCCTTCTCAGAGGAGCCAGGCCCATAGCTTCATGTGTGAGACTCCCCTCACCCCAGCTCTAGACTTGTCATCAAGAGTGTCTTACAGTTGTGTGACCAATGCTGGCTCCATGATTAGTGTATGCTGGAGAGGGTAAACAGTGACTTACCAAAGTCACCTATCTGCCAAGTTTAAAATCTCCAACATGTTCAAAGTCAAACTTTTTTTTCTTTTGCATGGCTAATGTCTAGGGACCCTTAGCATATGTATAGATGTGTAATAGAGGGGAGCCTGTCTCCTCTTCTCCTCTTCCAGCTTGGGTCAGCTGAACAAAAGGAAGAATTCACAGCTGTTCCATCTAGGAGCTTCGTAAATCATGCAACTTGCATCTGGTTGAAGAGACAAGGAAGGGGATGGAGCGGGCAGACCCCGAGTCTGGACTGTGATCTCAGCCCATCATTCATGCTGTGTAATTGGACAACATCATGACAGGCACCAGGATTGTTCCCAGGAAGCTGCCTCTCCCACATGGTTGAGGAATTCTGAGGCTCCCATCTCTGCCCAGCCCCAAAGTCTGGTTACTCATAGCCTTTCCCAGGTGATGTGTTGGTGGCGGTTGTTGTCCCTCCCCTGGCTGGGGGCCAGTCTGCCCAGCACCTGCATCATTGCTGATGCTCCTTAACAGTTACTTTGTCATAGATTTCTAGAAAAATGACCAGTTTCTGAACTTGTGACAGAGTAATCTTCTTGGAGCTTCCTTAATGCTTTGTTCATAATCTTCTCACGCAGTTTGTCCTGTGTTTATTTATGTCCATGTTAAGAGAATTCCATTTAAGAGACATTCATCACATTCTTAGTTTGTGCAAAGCCCTGTATTAGGCACTAGGGACAGGAAGAAAGAAAAAAAAAATTCACCATCCCTGGCCTCAAAGAGCTTACTTTCTACCAGGTGAATATAATGTATCATCTCAAATATTCCAGTAGATGTATTTTATCAATGTAGATGTCCCCTTCAGCCATGCCAACCACCACCCTTCTATGCCTGCCCATTTTGAGCACCTCTTGTCCAAGCCTTTCCATAATTTCTCTGTGGACGTCCATCCAAAGTGTCCTTCTTTTTCTTGACACTGTCATCACCATCATCATCATAGCATTTCTATAGTACTTTTAAGGATTGCAAAGCATTTGCATATGTTATCATTTGATTCTCACAATAACCCTGTGAGTTGTATCTCCATTGTATAGATAAGGAAACTGAGGTAAGAAGATAAATGACTTGCCCAGGGTTACACAGCTAAGGAGTGCCCAAGGGAAGATTTGATCTCAAGTCTTTGTTACTCCACATCTTGAGTTCTATCTACCACACCACCTGGCTTTGAGGATACCAGTGGGGCACTCTGGCTGCACATCTCTCCCTCTTGCTGTGTGACCAGCCCATCTTTTCTTTCTGTCATATAATTTCCTGATGATATTTCTCTTCCTCATCCCCTTCTCCTTCTCCTTTCTCATTTCTCCTTCATCTCATCTTCCTTCTCCTCCTCCTCCCTGAGAAGGTCACCGAACCTCTGTCTGTCTCAGATTCCTCAACTCTAATATAGGGATAATAATAGTACCTATCCCCCAGGGTTGTTGTCGTGATCCAATAAAGATAATATCTGTAAAGCACTTAGTGCATAGTAGGTGCTCCTTCCTCAAGGAGCTTACATTCTAATGGGGACAGACAACAAAAAGACAAAGCGGAGGGGGGAGGAGATGAAGGTACCAGCCTAGGGGACATTAAAGAGAAGAAAGTTCTGATAGGTGAGCATCCTACTTAATGAACAAAGATGTGGCTGCTCTGGGCATCCTCCTTAAAATAGAGGTTCTGGGAGGAAGCAGCCAATCAGAGGGAGAGGCCCCAGGGATAGTGGCTGCTGCCCAGTGTCAGAGCTCCAGGGATGGAGTGAGTCTTCAGGAGAAAGAGCAAAGAGGCAGGAGGGCAGCCTTCAAGGAATCTCAAATGATTCTGATGTGTGGATAGAAGATACTTTTTTTTTGGAGGGGGGAAGGCAGGGCAATTGGGGTTAAGTGACTTGCCCAAGGTAACATGGCTAGTTTTGTGTTAAGTGTCTGAGGCTGGATTTGTAAGCAGGTCCTCCTGACTCCAGGGCCAGTGCTCTATTCACTGTGACACCTAGCTGCCTCCAAAGATACTTTGTTGTAACAAAATTTGCACTGTGGGATTTTGTTCTAATGAGTCGGGGAATTTTTGGTAAAATCACCATCAAACACAATGGGATCTTATATCTTTGACCTATTAAATTAATGATGGAATGGTAAAGATGTGGTCCATTATTGAATGTTGCTTATGAAAGCCTGCTTACTCCCTGTGCTCATATCCTCATCAATGATGCCCTCAACTGGCATTGTGTATATATGGAAGAATAGACATACAGGATGATAGTTGTCGCTATTGTCTTGGTTGCCTTTTTTTTAGGAGTAGTAAGATCTGAGATTTTCCCCCATGCTTGTGATATCTTTCCCTCCTTCATAACCTTGTCTCTCAGTTCTGCCGAGTCCTTACACACTATCACCCTCTGTTCAGATATCCCTGATGCTTACTCTGACTGTTTTTCGCATCTTTGTTCTCTTTAGTGACATTTCTACCTCTTTCATAAATACATTTGGCCTGGGATGTTGGGATCCAAGTGTGTAGGTTCCATTCTCCTTGATGGAGAAAACTGTTAAAATGATTTTTACAAATCTTTTCTATTTTTCTTCTGTTCGTAGTCCTTCCATTTTAATCTTTGAATGTCCTTAGGATGACTTTTCTTAGTTGGCCAAACTTTTTTCAAATTGCTTTCCTTAAACTTTATGACAGGGTAGTTTTATGAGAGGGTAGTAGTCATTATCATACAATGGACCATGGGAGTGACAGCCACACTAATTATAATAATTTTTTTTCAGAAGTCTAGCCAATGTAAATTGGTTGCCACAACAAGGAGACCAAAAGAGCCTAGAAAGCACCTTTGTCAACAAACATCTTATTTAACTTGCCAAAAAGAGGGAGATGGCTGCCAAAGACAACATTGCCTTAGAATGTAAACTTATTTATAAAATCCAAAAGAGGCCAGGCATGGTAGCATATTCCTGTGGTTGCTTCCACGGGAGAGATTGATGTTGGTAAGTGGCCCAGGCTTGGGAATTCTGAGCTACTGTGGTGCTAAAGCCTATTGGGTGTCAGCTCTGAGTCTGGAACCAATATGGCAGATCTCCCAAAGCACTGCCCTCCAAATTAAGGGGCCAGTGGCTGCCTAAGGAGAGGTGAGCTATTCCAGATCAGAAGCAGAGCAGGTCAAATCTTCAGTGTCAAGAACTTCTGGTCTGAATGACGTAGGGAAACCTATTCTCAAAAAAGAATTTTGGAAAACAATAATGATGGACAAAATAAATAAGACAAAATATATACAAAGCAATTATAAGAGGAAGAGACTGCTAATAATGGGGAGACCAGGAAAGATCTCTCATATAGAAGGGGATAACTGAAATGTTCTTTGAAAGAGCTAGAGATAAGTGATATGGAAGTGGGGAGAAGGACATTCCAGATATGAGCATGGAGGCTGGAGATAAAATACCATGTATAGGGAACTGCTCACAGGCCAATTTGATCAGAATGGAACATACATGGGACTTTTGGGGGTGGAGCCAAGATGGTAGAATAAAGCATTTGGCTGAATTCTCCCAACATTCCCTCCAAAGCAACTTTAAAATAATTCCTAAAATGGAATTCTGGACTGACAGAGACAATGAAAGGTCAGAATGAATTGTTTTTCCAGCCCAAGACAACATAGGAGATTGGAAAGAGAGATCTGTGATGTGGGGGAGGAGGCTGACCTGGAGCCCATGTGGATGAAACACCAGTGGTGGGATAAGTGGTGATGGTGCCAGAAGCAGCTACAGCTTTGGGAGCTCTCAAGCCAAAGATGGTAAGGTGACCTGGTGGCTGGCCAGAAAGAGATTACAGGGGACCTGTGTGCTAACTGTAGGTTCAGGACCAGACACTGTTGGACAGCTCCATTCCCTATACTTGCCTCTGGGTCATGGTTCAAGGGTGGAGAGGACCACTTTTGGTCAAGAGGAAGTGGAAAGCTTGAGGGGCAGTATCATGTTCAGCCCTAAGAAATCAGGGACACTGAAGAACAGTATCATTTCTGGTCCAGAGGCCTTGAGGAACAGGATCTAGTGCAATCCCAAGAGATCAGGAGCCCTTCCTGGATAAAGAGCAGAGTGAAGACCAAAAGAGCAGTGACTACACCTCTTTCCAGATCATACCATCTTGGAATAACTGAAAACTTCCAACCCCTCCAGGACTAGATCTCAAAACAGCATTGTGAAAAAACCTGGAGTTTGGGACAGTACCTCTCCCCTGCATTGCAGGAACATAATCCAACATTAACATAAAGTTCCAAATCAAGAAATAGGGTGGAAAATAAACAAACAGAAAAAAAAAACTACTATGGTGATGAAGAAGATCAAAACAGAGTCAGAAGACAATGAAGTCAAAACAGCTACAAGCAAAGCCTCAAAGAAAAAAAATGTGAATTGGATACAAGCCCAACAAGAATTCCTGGAAGAACTAAAAATTTTATTTTCAAAATCAAACGAGAGTAAGTGGTAAAGGAAAAACTCAGTAAAGAAATGAAAGCAAAGAAGAAAGTAATGAACAGACAATTAACAACTTGGTAAAAAGAAGCACAAAAGTAGTGAAGAAAATAAAATGGAAATGGAAATAGCCAAATGGAAAAAGAAATACAAGAATTCATTAACGGAAATGGCTCCTTAAAAAGTAGAATTGGCCAAAAGAAAAAAAGAGGAACAAATGCTCACTGAAGAAAATAATTCCTTAAAGATTAGAATTGGGCAAATAAACATGCATGAAGGGGAGTGTTAGGAAAGGTAGATGCTAGCCAGAGCAGGGCACAAAGGAACTTTAATTGCCAAGCTTGGAATTTTACAATTTCTCTTAGAGACAACAGGCAGCCACTCCAGATTTTCGAGTAGGAGTTAATGACATGACATGTCTCATATCAACCACTAAACTTATGAGGTCTTACTCATTGTCCAATCCTGTATTATCATTGATACAGAAGAACAAGGAGGGGATGTAGTGTGCCTATTGGCTCGTGGGTATGTCAGAGCACAGAGGAGTTGGGGAATCACCTGCTGCAATCACGAAAGAATCCTGCATGGAGGAGCCATGTTCTCTTGGCCTCCTGATTCCATTAAGGTCTTCTTGTCTTGCAATCCTCAGGTCATCCCCATTCCCCACCTCCTTTCTACTTCTTGGCCTTGAGCATTTCTAAGGACCTCTGGTTTCTGACTCAACCTGATTCTGATTTATTCCTTCCCTTGGGTTGTGCTTTGGGCTATAGCATACTACTTGGAGCATCATCTTTGGAGCTGGAAAGACCTGCCTTTCTCACTTTCTATCCACGTGACCTCAAGCGAGTTATTTAGCTTCCTTCTCTGGACCTCAGCTTCTTCACTTGTGTAACATGATGGATGGGTGAGGGTTGGACTAGAAAGACTTTGTGGTTTTTTTCTCATGGTTAATCTGTGACCCTGTGATCATCTTTGCCTTAAGAGGGTTTTCCCTTTAGGCTTAGTCGAGACCCTAATTACCTCCTGTGGGATCATACCTTAATTTCTGTATCCATAATACCTCGAACACATTAGGTACCCAGGAGATATTTGTCAAATGGAATTGAAATTGTCAAGGCAAGTCAACAAGCATTTATTAAGCTCCTACTATATGCCAGGCTTTGTGATAGATGGGATAGATATATGGTATTTAGAGTTTGGAAAACATTTTAGAATAATTTAGTCTAGCCTCTGCATTTTAAGATGAGTCTGTATCTGGGGCCCAGAGAGAAGGGACTTAGTGGAACCCCATTTTAATGTAGTTCATTATGCCCTGGGTTTGAGTACAGCCAGTTCTGCATACACCCAGAAATGGAAGACCAGCTGATAAAAAGCCAGTATGATGGGAACAAGACATTTCTTTAGCATAACACTTTAGGTTTGCAGAATCCTTTGTGTGTATGATCTCCTTGGAATCTTGTGGGTATTTTCCCCCCATTTTACAGCTTCGGGAGTTGAGACTCAGGGGGCAAAGGTGGCTAACAAGTTTCAGAGGCTTGATTTGCACCTGGGTCTTCCTAATTCCAAATACATCACTCTATTTGTGATGATAGCATTCTCTTTCTTTCTTATGACACTGTTAGCCTCTGATGTGAATTTCAGTCCTGATATGGGGGATAAGAAAGGCAATGAGGATTAGGGCACCTGACTTCCCAGCCAGACTTTTTGTGTATTTTCTATTACAATAACTAGCATTTACGTAGGGCTTTCATGTTTGCAAAGCACTTTATATATGTTCTTTCATTTAATCTTTAAAATAGCTGTGTAAGGCAGGTGTTTAGTCTATCCCCATTTTACAGATGAGAAAACTGAGCCTTAGAGAATTTAAGTGACTTACCCAGGGTCACACAGATGGTATGGGTCCAAGGCAGGATTTGAACTCGGGGTCTCACTGCTTTGAAGTCCAGTCCTCTTTGCACTCTACCACCTTAATGGTGGCCTGAACTGATGAGTACCACATTTATGAATAGTCTACACTTGTATTATCCTAACTAATGTAGAAACAGCACTGGTTCAGAAGTCCATTTCTGCCTCTGATACTTACTACCTGTGTGACCTTGGACAAATAATTTAACCCTGTTTGCCTCAGTTTTCTCTCCTAGAAAATGATGGGTTCACCTAGGTGGCCCTTGGGGTCCTTTCTAGTCTTAGAACTATGATCCTGTGTCTCTCTGGTCTTTGGGAAAATGATTTTGGGGTTTTTTTGGTTGTGAAAAATACTCCTAGAGAGTTTGAGAAGTAACTATATTTCTGAGCCATATTCCATAGTGACAAGAGAAATATTTTCCTCTTTTTCCTTCCAAAGCCTTGGTTGGGAGCCCCTGAGGCAGGAAGGGATGAAGAGAGGGAGCTGGTAGCCATTTGGGGGCGTGGACTTCATAAGCCTGAGGAGCTTATGTGCTGACTAGAAGGTTATTCCTACCCATCCCTACTTCATCCCTCCTTCCATTAAATTTCATTTTGCAAGAATGAGACAGGTCTGGGGGCCAATTTGGAATATGAGAAACTGGGGTCAGATTTGACTCCATTCCCACTCTGTGTGATTTGTCACCTCTCCTCTCTGGGATTCTTTCTCTTTCTGTAGAATGAGAGGTTTGGACCAGTGGTCACCCATGGTACAATCCAAAGAGAAGGCTCTTTGGCAGGTTGGTAGGAGGGAGCCTGGAACAAATTTCAATGACAGAAAATGCCCAGAATCAGGAGATGGAGTTTTGTGTGGTAACATGTGCTAGGAATAGCAAGGAAGCCAGTGTCTTTGGATTACAGAATATGTGGAAGAGGGTGAGGTGTAAGAATACAATATCAGTAAGGAAAGCATTGGGTTATTAAGAGCTTTCAAGGTCAAACAGAAGATTAGATCTTTGATTATGGAAGTTAATATGGAACCAATGGAATTTATAGAGTAGGAGAGTGACATGGCCAGACCTGAGCCTTAGGCAGATCAGCAATGTGGAAGGTGAATGGAATGGCAGGTTAAATCAGCCAGAAGGTTCTTGCAATAGTCCAGATGTCAAGTGATGAGGGTATAAGGGATATTAAGAAGATAGAATCTCCCAGACTAGGCAGCTGATGGAGTACGCGAGATAAGAGTAAAGAGTCAAGGGTAGATTGTGAGCCTTAGGTGACTAAGAGAAGGGTTGCACTTTTGACCCTTTGACACTAACAGGAAAGTCAGTAAGAGGAAGTTGTTTGGGGAAAAAAGATAATGGACTCAGTTTTGGATGTGCTGAGTTTAAAATTTCCATGGAACATTGAGTTTGAGAGGTCCAACAGGGAACTGGAGATTGGAAGCTGGAGGTCAGCAGAGAAGTTAAGGCTGGGTAGGTGGATTTGAGATGATGATTTATTCCATGGGAGTGGATGAGATCACCAAGTGAAGTAGTGTAGAGGAAGAAGAGGAGAGAAGAGGGCCCAGGATAGAGTCCTGGGGAATACCCATAATTAGCAAGTGTGACCTGCAAGAAGGTGCCATCACATAGTTCCATCTTATACCTGTCTTTTGCTGCCTGTCTGAACTTTAGAGTAACATATAATTAATTATCATTTTGTTTACATCTTTATGTTCAAAGGACTTCAGATAGAAATAAATAAAGATTATTATTTCAAGGCTGTTGCCTTGGACATGGCCTTTAAGGCCATATTGCCATAGAGAAGATGTTGGCTTTGGAGTCAGAAAGGTCAAAATTTAAGTTCCATCACGCACATGGCTATGGTAATTAAATACCTACAAAGTCATTAAGTGAGTGAGCATAGAGACAGAAGAGAAGAGGCCCCAAGTCTGAGCCTTGGGATATAATCCCATTTAGAGGATTTGATTTGAAAGCTGTACCAACTCAATGGACTGAGAAGGAGTGATAAGATAGGTAGGAGGAGAAATGGAAATTCCATTTCTGCTTTTCAGTGCCCCCCAAAAAATTCTAGAAGAAAAGAAGTCACATGTGAGTTGCTGATCTTTATTGGAGGATGGAATTTCTTTGCTGGGAACTCTAATGAAATCCTAAGTTATTATTGACAACACTCTGCCTGGGACAGGTAAGCTCTGGGATGGCCTGATGGGGGCAGCAGTTACTGCTTCTGTTTTGTGGTTCTGCTTCAGAGATTTTGGGGCAGATGGAGGCAGGGAGGCTCCTGAAGCCTACCTCCACTCAAGTCTTCCCTCTGCAAGAGTGGGAATTCTCCTGCCTCGTCTATAGGTGGGCTTGTGAGGCAAAGAGGAAAGGCTGTAGGACGAGTTTTCCTCCCTAACATTGACTTCTCCCTTAGGTAGCTCTGAAAGGAGCATCCTTCTTTGCAATGAGGGAAGTGTTCCGAGTCTAGCCAACTCCTTTGAAGGCACTTCCCTTATCCATTGACTATAATGGTCCTTAGGCAGCTAGGTGGCATAGCAGATAGAGTGCTGGGGCTGGCATCAGGAAGGCTCATCTTGCTGAACTCATACTTTCTAGCTGTGTGACCCTGGGCAAGTCACTTAACCCTGTTTGCCTCCGTTTCCTCATCTGTAAAATGAGCTGAAGAAGGACATGGCAAAACCACTCTAGTATCTCTACCAAGAAAACTCCATATGGGACCACGGAGAGTTGAGCATGACTGAAAATGACTGAACAACAACAACCACGGGCAAAAACAATCATGTTGACAGCACAACCAGGCGAGACGTGAAACAGTCTCTGCTCTTGCTAGGACACCATTCTTTTGGGGAGACAGCACATACGTAGAGGCTGAGTACAGAATAAAATAAGGTGGTCACATCTGCTAGCTGTGTGACTCTGGGCAAGTCGCTTAACCTCTATTTGCTTCAGCTTCCTCAACTCTAAAATGGGCATAATAAGAGTACCTGCCTCCCGGAAGGTTGTTGTGAGGGTCAAATGAGATGATGGTTGTGTAGTGTTCAGCACAGTGCTGGGCACAGAGCAGACGGCTATCTTAGCTGTTACTGTTACTGTTGTCATTGTTGTTGTTAGAACGAGGTGCATCTTGAAGGAAGAGATGGATCCATTAAGGCAGAGGTAAGGAGGGAGGGCACTCCCGGAAGGGAAGATGGTCAGTGCAAAGGCATGGAGATGGAAGATGGAGTATTGTGTGTGGGGACCAGAAAGTAGGTCAGAGTAGGGGGGTGGTAGAGGGCATGAAGGGAGAGTAATAGCTAAAGAGGCTATAGATCTATGTATCTATATATCTATCTTCCTTCCTTCCTTCCCTCCCTTTCTTTCTTTCTTTCTTTCTTTCTTTCTTTCTTTCTTTCTTTCTTTCTCTCTTTCTCTCTCTCTTTCTCTCTTTCCTTCTCTCTCTCTCTCTCTCTCTCTCTCTCTCTCTCTCTCTCTCTCTCTCTTTCTTTCTTTCCTGTCTGACCTAGGGCTCTTCTGCTCTTTCTCTCTGCTCTATTTGCTGACTTTGTCAGGGATTCAATGATTATATCCTCATAGGTCCCAGATCAAACTCTGTACACGCACACACAAACACAGCCCAAAGTTCCATTCTTTCCCCTTAGTTCCAGTCACACATTATCAACTCCTAATTGGCTCTAGACATCCCAGAGGAGAGAAGGGGGCCACAGAGAGATCGAAGAGACTGCGACTGAGGAAGGATGGTCAGGTCTGGCCACAAGGAGATCCTTGGTTTCTTTGGAGAAGGCAATTTCAGTTGAGTGGGGATGCTGGAAATTAGACTGCAAGAGAGAGAAGGGAGGAAATGGAGGCAATGAGTGTCTTCTAGGAGTTTGGTTGTGAAAGGGAGGAGAGTGATGGTAGCATCTCCGGAGAGTTTTCCAGGGATGGGGAAGACTTAGATGTGTTTGGAATTAGCTGGAGAGGAATTAGGGGAAGAGAGGAGAGGAGGGAGGGAAAGGAGAGGGAGAAAGAAAGAAGGAGAGAGGGAACAGGGGAGAGAGAGACACACAGAAAGAGAGGCAGAGAGAGAGAGAGAGAGAGAGAAGAGAAAAAAGGAGAGGGGGAAAGAGAGAAAAGAGAGAGGAGTAATAGAGATATGAAAGAGGGGGAAGAAAGAGAGAAGAAAGGAGAAGAAGAGAGAGAAGATTAGAAAGAGGGGGAGTGATAGAGGTGGCAGTCATCTGGAGGAGGTAGGCACATATTTTGAGTTTTTCCTTCAGAGGGAGAAGAGTGACCTCACTTTCAGAGATTGGAGTAAAGGAGAGAAGAGGGAAGACTGGAAGGCTGGCATGGGGGGTTCTGAGATGAAGGGAAGAAGGGGCTCATGGCAGATGAGTGCTGTCAGGTGGTTGTTCCCAGGGTAGAAGCGTACTTGTGGATTTTGGCTAGCTCTGGTCTAGGTCACTAAGCTCTTTCTGCTCCAAAAGCTATAGGAAGGATGGGAGTCTGGTCATCTGACCTGAAATTTTTCTTTGTTGACAGAATGAAAATCTTCCGAAAGAAGAGAGATGGGATCTTTAGGTCTGAGGGTTTATTTTCTAAGACTGGATTCTTCATGCTAGATACTGGGGTCATAGTTTGTGGCTGAGAAACCTTCCCCACAGCCTAGGTACTCACCGCCCCCCCCCCCCAATCCCTTGTGGCTTCTGGCATCATCTGTAAGTTTAGGGAAAACAGGGGCCCTGGAGTGTGGATGTGTGTTTGGGGGGGGTTGTCTGATTCAATGTTTTCAACACCTCCTCTTCCCCCTACCCGCCTCTGAATAAATTCTATCCTGTGGCCTCTTTGGGTTGGCCTCATGAATGTGATATAGCCCTCAAATCTCAACCTTCCCCTCAGAAGAATGGGTGCAGAACAACTGCTCCCCTAGGAAGAGGGGCCGCGTCCCATCCAGAGCAGTTGGCAAGGCCTCAAGGCATCCAGAAGACTAGCCAGGAGGGAGTAGCAGCTTTCTTGTGGGGAGCCAAGTCCTCTGTACTAATTAAGCTAGAGGCATGCATTTCAGGGAGCCAGAGAATGCCTGTCTGACAAAAGCATTTCAGGCACTTACTTGAGGAACAGCGAGTGCAGAGGGTTGATGGCTTCCAGATGGGGTTGGTGTCAGCCCCAGAGCACATACTGGGCTTGGGGGACGGCTTGGGTCTGGAGGTACATCAGGCCCACTCCATCCCAGTCGAGGACAAATGTCTGCATTTCTGCCCCCCCCCCCAGAGGCCCAGAGGAGACCTCAGACCTGACTGGACCCTGGGCCAGGAACCCCAAATCCCTCCTCCCATCCCCACTAGATCCTGCCCTCTTCTGAACCCCCTAGGCAGACACTGGCCATGGGAAGAAACAGTTTATCCAAACCCCGGGGGGTGGCTTTTTAGTCCACAGAGCTGCAAAGTTAAATTCCTCCCAACATATCACAA
This sequence comes from Pseudochirops corinnae, assembly GCA_028646515.1. Lineage (NCBI taxonomy): Eukaryota > Metazoa > Chordata > Mammalia > Diprotodontia > Pseudocheiridae > Pseudochirops > Pseudochirops corinnae. The sequence continues at coordinate 36,881,068 of CM053588.1, read as the reverse complement.
AGGGGTGTTGAAATGATTGTCAAGGGGTGAGCAACCAGCTGCTGTAGCTAAAGTTGGGGTGGGGGCAGGGGAGTGAGGGGAACAGCTTGCTTGAACTTTGACTCAGGTTTCATTTTCAGCTGTAATATGAATCTTAATGAAAGACCTGATAATTATCCAGTGCCTGTTGGGGCCAGTCAGTCAGTCACATAGTCAGCAAGCACATATTAGGCCCCTACTGTATGCCAGACACTGTGGGAAAGGTTAAAAAATGGTTTTATGGGCATACAAACAGCTATGGACAAACACCTGTGTACTTGTTATAATCCTTGAGGGCAGGGGCTAATTCATCTTTTGTCTTTGTTCCCACAGCACCAAGTTGGTGATTTCTTTGTTTAATAAATTCAACTGGCATTCAGTAAATATTTGTTAAGGTCCTTCTATGTCACAGGTGCTATATTAGGTACTGGTCATATAAAGGCAGAAATGCAATAGCGATCCCTAAGAGACCTTACTGTCTCTTCTCTAAGGGGTTAAATGACTTTCCCATGGTCTCATAGCTAGGAAGTATCTGAGGCTGGATTGAACTCAGGTCTTCCTAACCCAAAGTGCAGATCTGTTTGTTCAACTTTTCCCTTAGGGTCATTGTAGGGTTCCAGTAAGATAGCCTAGACCATACGTTCCCAAAGTGAGTGAGACCACCCCTTAGGGGGTACTGGAACAATCCAGAGGGGTAGTAGTAAATTTGGGTGCAGTTGCGGGGCATTGAATAAAAATAAGGGGGTGGTGGAAGCATAAGGAAAGAAGAGAAGATAAAATTTTGAAAAACAATGCAGACATGTTTCATCTGTTGTGTAACAGAGTTAAAGTCATAGTGATTGCATTATTTTCCAAATAAACACACAAAATGTAAGTTATAAGTGCTCAGTGGTCAAGTCTACTGACAGGTCTTAACGAGCAAGTGTTGGCAGCCAAGCATGTTGGGAAGTCCAGCCTGAATCAGCAGGAATATGTGCCTGTAATGACTTGTTTACTATAAGATACTATTGTGTCATAAAAATTTCAATGCAGGAAAACCCCCTACAAATTTATAATAAATTATTAAATTTAGACTATTTTATATTTTTTTTTGAAATGATACAAATTTTAAAAACCATTAAAGAGCTAAAGAAAGTAGATTTCTGGGGAAACACTGAATAATTTTTTTTGAAAAAGGGGTTGTAGGCCAAATAAGCTTGGGAACCCCTGGTCTAGACAGAGTACTTTGTAAACCCTAAACCTGTAAACTCACAGGAATGTTAGTTTGGGAGTGTTCTTTAGGCCTGGGTCCCTAGCACCCCAGGCTTTGATTGGTAAGCTGTCACTTTCTTCTGCCCTATCCTAGGCCCACCATGCTCCCCTTCCCTCCAATTCTCACTCCCCCTTCATATGTTGTCTTTCCCCCATTTGAACATAAGCTCCCCGAGGGCAGGGTCTGTCTCACTTTCTTATTTTTGCATCTCCTATACTTATAACAGTGACTTGCACACAGTAAACACTTAATAAATGATCTTTTTCTCTCATTCATAGTAATCAAAATAACTGATACCACCACGAGGGAAGATAGGAAGATGCAGGAAGATGTGGTTGTTGAATGAATGAATGAATGAATGAATGGATGGATGGATGGATGGATGGATGGGTGAATGAATGAATCAATGCATGAATGAAAGTAAGCATGCTGCAGACAGGGGCAGGATATGGTCTGCATTCAGGGTCCCCAGAAAACCAAACAAAAGGCAATGTGGGTAGAAAAGGTTGTCCATTCAGTCCTGCTGCCTGTTTGCTTGCCCTGAGGTTTCATAGATCTATTAAGTGATTCACAAGTCGGGGCAGGTGACAGCTCTCCAGTTTCTCAGCCAAGTCTATGGGTGCTACTGCCCTGGCGTGGAGAGAGCCTTGGAAAGTGGTGATATTGGACTGGTTGGAGGGCCTGAGGTTGCTTTTGCTAACATAGGTGTGCCTCAGGGCCACATTTGCTAGGCCTTATAACCCTGTCATTGGCAGTGGGGCCTGGAATGGATCTTCTCAGTTCCCACTCTGGGCAGCCAGAGGTCTGTCCTCTGCCAGGGAGTGGGCTGTGAAAGCAAGGGACCATTTTCTTCCTCCCCCCAGCAGAGGAGGCGGGAAGCGAGACCTTCCCCTCAGATCCCGATTTCAGACTTTGCTGGGGACAGCCAGCTTGGGGACAGGAGACCCCAGGTGGTTTCTTACCCTCTCTTTTCTCTAGTGCTGGCAGCTCTTTCTTCTCCTGGCTTGGAAGCCAAACCCTGTGTCCTCATCTCATAAACCCTGGTCCAGATTCTCACCCTATGTAACTCTCTAGGAATTCCCAGAAAATTCCCATCATTAACCTCGGAAGCTCTGGGCTTGAGTTTGCATTCCAAGGGCCCTAGTGGAGATTATGCAGAAGGGGCTGGGTCTAGCAAGAAGACCTTTATCTCTGGATTGTGGACACAGGGCCTTGGGACACTCTCAAGATCTTTTCAATGAAATTCAAATGAGACACCTTTCTGGGAAAATATGTCACTGTCTTGATTTTGCTTCAAATGGTATTTTCAGGATTTCCATGTACTTGTTTCTGGTACAAAATGGCTCACATTTGCAACAGAAGATCCTAGACTTAGAACTGTACAGGACCTTAGAGGTCACCTACTCTGACCCCTTCATTTGACAGATGGAGAAACTGAGTCCCAGAGAAGGGAAGGGACTACAAGGTCATACTAGTGCAAAGTTGTAGATCTGATGATCCTGATGCCTGCAAATACAGTAGCCTTACCACCAGCCTCTGGGGCCTCATGCAAGGCATGTGGGTAGAAAAGGTTGTCCATTCAGTCCTGCTGCCTGTTCGCTTGCCCTGAGGTTTCATAGATCTATTAAGTGATTCACAAGTCGGGGCAGGTGACAGCTCTCCAGTTTCTCAGCCAAGTCTATGGGTACTACTGCCCATAGCAGTATATAGCACCATAACCTCACAGGGTTATGGTGGATGGGATTGGTTTTCTGTCTGCTTCATTCCCAAGCTATAGAATGTCAGCATTGGACAAGACCCTAGACATGCCTAGTCTGACCTTTACCCAACAGAGCAAGACTCTCTTCCATGGCATTCTCAGATCAAAAAAAAGTCATCCAGCTTTTGCTCAAAGACCTCCAGGGAAGGGGACCCCAATTTTTCTCAAGGTACTTTGGGATGGCACTAATTGTTAGGGTGTTCTTCCTCACATGAGCTGAAATCTGCTTCCCTACTCTTCTCACCCATAGTTCCTTGTTTGGCCCTCTGTGGTAGAGCACGACAAGGCTAATCCTTCTTCCCAGGTGACAACCTTCAAATACTTGAAAACAGGGCACATGACTCCCCAATATCTTCTCTTTTCTATAATTAAAAACTCCTAGCTCCTTCCATACCATAGAATTCAATTGATTCTTTACCTTTTACCTATTTCAATAGATTCATAGTTCCAGAGGCCTGTTGAGGCTTGATTTAAGCACAAAACTTTTAACAATTTGAGCTGTCCCAAAGGGCCACCTTTGGAGGGGCTGGGTTTTCCCTCCGTGATGTGATTAAAGCAGAGGTGGAAGGACCCCTCACTAGGCACAATGGAGAGGGGCTTCTTGCTCAGGTATGGATAGTACTGAATCGGGCCACTGGGGTCCCTTTCCAGTGGGACATTCTATCACTTTAGACATATGGCATGATCCTGAGGACGCTTTATCATTCTGTCTGGGGTTATGGATTCAAAGAATGTTGGAATGTAACATACAAAGCAAGACTGAATTTGAACCTGAGGGTTTAAAACTTGGCCACATTCAAAGCAATTTGGTCCTAAAGCTCTGAGGCTGAAATTCACTGGCTTAGAACCTGTTTGGGTCAACTGTATTGAGCAAGGGATGATTATGATTTCTCTTGGTCCAAAAACTAGAGGGAGATTCCATTCTGAATTGAAACAGGACAAATTCTGTCGTATATTCCCTTAGAGATATGAGGAAGACACAGGCAAATGGGGGAGGAATAAGGTGACTGTGCAAACACGCCCATGTGTCTGCTTCCTGTTTCTGTAGGGGATATAGAACCACATTGACAAATGTCTCGTCATGTACCGTTGATGCATTCCTGAGAAGTCTGGCGTTCATCCCTTTTTGGTAAATTGAGTCACATTTTAAATCATCAGGTTCTCTCTAGGATGCTCCCCATCTCTATGGTGATACCTTTGCATCACCTTCATCACCTTCAGCTTATTTCATGCTGATATCTTTTGTTTTTCAACACCTTCATCTCCAGATACATCCTTCCTCTTCTCTACCCTGTGAGGAATCCCTTGGGGAAAAAAAGAATTAAGAAAAGAAAAGAAAAAAGAAATGCAACATTCCACACACTGAGCTCTCCACCTGTGCCAAGAAAGGAAAGAGGCTCATTTTCTCCTGGCTTCTTAATTCAATTTTATTTTCAGTTCTGAATTCTTTTCCTTTCCCCACACCCCAATGGAAAAGCAAGAAAAGCAAAATCCACTTTTATTTTTTAAAAAATCTCATTCTTCTTTGAGGGAGAGTTTGGTCAATATAATTACATATTGTTCTGTTTTCATTTTTTCCCCTTGTTCTTTCAATTTTATTCCATTATAGTCATCATGGGTGTTAGTTTGCTGAAATTACTTTCTTTGCTTTGCATCGGTTCATAGAAATCTTCTCTTGCTTTTTTTGTGTTCTTAGTATTTTTAAGTGTGTGATGATATTTGGGGACACAAGAATCATGATTCTTATTTTATAGATGAGGAGTCTGAGGTTCAGAGAAGACCTGTGACTTGGTGTCAGACACACAAATAGCAAGTGTCACAGCCAGAATTCAGTGCAAGTCTCCTAATTCAATACCTCCCTAGTTAAAGAGACAGTTAACGGATCTCTACTTGATGGAACAAAAATAATGATCTTTCCTGCCCACCTCTCCCCTGCCCCCATGTCCCATTTATTGACTTCAAATATCCAGATTTTCATGTACCTGAATGAGTTCGATGTCAGAAGATCTGAGTTCAAATTCAGGCTCTCCATTTGGGCCTCAGTTTCCTCACCTATAAAATGGATTGTGTTTCCCTTGCTTTTCCAGTGGAGTGGGGGGACGGGAAGGAATTCAGAACTGAAAATAAAATTGAATTGAGAAGAGGAAAGGGCATGGGGCATTGGAAAGAATACAGTGGAGCCTGGCTTCAGATCCTGCACGTCTTACTTATTATCTGTGTAACCATGGCAAATCCCTTCACCTCTCGGGCCTCAGTTTGCTCATGTGTGAAATGCAGGAGTTAGACTGGATGGCCATTCGGCCCCTGCCCACGCTGAATCTACAGGGTGTCCCCAAGGTCTGGACACATAGCAAATCTCCTGAACTATGTATATTTTCAAGAAATGAAATGAGTGAAATTTTCAACATTTTATTTAATTAGCATAAATTTTAGCCATGACAATTTTATATGGAATAAAAGCCTTCATTAGCTATTGGGGACTATTTTCCATATTAATGAGATTAAATTAATTAATGAGATTTCCTATGTGTCTCCTATGTCTTCCTGTGAAATCCCATTTATGCTAAAAATCCTGTTGGATTTTTCAAGAGCAAGTTTTGGTCGTAGGTGTCTACACGTTCACACAGCCCTGGATGAGGCCAGAAGGGAAGGGTTTGCAGCTATGGAGGGCTGAGGGGACTCCTCTGAGGGACCCAGGGACCTGGGATCGTGCTAGGCAGGCCAAGGCCTGGAGCCCCCAGTCACTGCTGACTCCTTTGCCTTCTGCAGATGTCAACGAGTGTGAAGCCGAGAACGGGGGCTGTGAGTCTCAGTGTTGTAACACCATTGGCAGCTTCTACTGCAAATGCCCAGATGGCCAGAAGCTACGGGAGGATGGGAAAGCCTGTGAAGGTAGGACTGGAGGGGAGCGGGCACCCTCTAAGGGGATGGGCGCTCTCTAAGGGGATGGCTGCTTTGAGCCTTGGAGGCTCTGGTCCACACGTGGAGGGCAGAGGTCTAAGCAATGAACTCATGGCCTCATCCTGTCGTCATCAGGAAATGGAGGTTATCTCCTGATGGATCCCACCTGTGATCAGACCTTAGTGAACTGATTCTCATTGAGAGATGAAGTGACTTGTGTAAGAGTTGAGACTTGAACCCAGATCTCCCTGGCTTTCTGCCCACTATCCCATGCTGCTGTTGTCTCTCCTCTGTGATACGTTGCCTCCCCTTGCACATAGTAGGTTCTTGTTAAAGGTTTGTTGAATGGAATTCAGTTAATCAGATCAGCACTTATTAATCACCCACTCTTTTCAAGGCAATGAGGGATAATGGCAAAATGTCGCCAAAAACAAAGCATTTTCTGCCCGTGAGAAGCTTTCATGGCTGGAAATACTATGTACACAAACAAGTAAATAGACATAAAATCTGATGGAAGTATGTAAAATAAAAGGTATTTGCAGAGGAAGGAGGCACCAGTCAGTCACCCAGCACTTGTTAAGCGCCTCCTGTATGCCAGGCATACGAACACCTGGGGGGAAAGGCAGGTGTAAAATGAATGGAAATGAATTGAATTGGGGGTTCTGTCTAGAATTCTTAGCCTAGGATCCGTGGACGTTTAAAAAGGATTTGGATAAGTGTCTGTCAATACAACTGGTCACCTTCGTGATTTTCTTTATTATTTTCTGTATTTGAAAATATGGTCCTGAGAAGGGAGTCCCCAGCCTCCCCAGCCTGCCCAGCCTGCCCAGCCTGCCCAGCCTCCCCAGACTGCCCAGCCTCCCCAGCCTCCCCAGCCTGCCCAGCCTCCCCAGCCTCCCCAGCCTGCCCAGCCTCCCCAGCCTCCCCAGCCTCCCCAGCCTGCCCAAGGGCTCCAGGACACAGAAACATTTTCCACAGATGGCCCTGAGCTGTAAGATCACAAAACTTGGCTTGATAGAGGGGTCTGAGGAAAAGAGGCAGGAATGATTCTGGGTCTGCAGAGCTGGCCTGGAAGGGGAGGGCAGAGGGATGGGTGTAGGGAGGGATGGAGCACAGTGTGGGGAGACTGCTGGGTGGTACGTGTGTGTGTGCATGCATGAGGGGCCCGTGATGAGGCTGCAGGGCCTTCGGAGGGATGGGTGGGGAAGAGTGGGATATGAGATGGGAGGTGGGCCAGGAGGCTCACCACAGCAGCGCTTTCCTGTATGAGGAGCCACAGCTCTGCAGGCAGGGAGCTGGGTTCCAATTCCACCCCTGCATTGGTGCCTTGTCTCTGGGCCTCAGTTTTCTAGTTGGCTTAGGTGACCTGTAAAATCCCTTCTGGCTCTGACTCATGACACTTTGAGCCTCTCACCTGCTACAGCCGTGACCCTGGGCAAGCCCCTTAATTCTCCCAACCTGTTTCCTTCTCTGTAGGATTGCCTAGGGTTCCTTCTAGCTCAAAATCTGTGTTCTTTGATCCTGTGGGGAATGAGAGTAGTTGTGTGTGCTGAGGGTGAGGAGGGATGTTTGCCAGCAGTAGAGAGCAGAGGGTGTGTGTGTGTCTTCATATATACACATGCCATGTACGCACACATGTATAGATGTGCATGCACGTGTGTGTTTGCATTGCATTGTGTGCTGGTGTGTTATGTATGTACATATGTTTATGTGTGTGTGCATGCATTGTACACATGGGTATGTACATGTGAACATATGTATATGTCTCTGCACATGTGTGTGCTCGTCCTTTGTGCACAAAGGAGACAAGCATTTGCAAGTTTGGGAAAGGCCTTATTTCCCAGGGCCCTTGTCATGTTCTGACCACACGTCAATTGGATCTAGAACAAGGAGTGAGAAAGTGTTCTCTGAGAAGGAGAGAGCAGAGGGAGTGAAGGATGAGGGAGCAGCCCCCAGAGAGGGCCAGATTGTGTGAGCCAGTCACCAAGCACCCGAGAAGGTCCCCAGTGGGCCCAGCAGACACATTCCTCACCAGTGTTTCTAGGATTCTGTCACCTGCTCCCCTGGCCCGGGTAGACCCCAGACCCTGCTTGTGGAGAGCTCCAGAGATGGAGGGACCCGACGAGGACAAGGGCATCTGGTTTCCATCTCCCCTCCTGTCAGATAATTCATGATTATCTCATTTCTCCCAGACTTCCTTTCCGAAAATGAACTGGACCAATGTTCTCACCCTAGGAATGTAATGGCTCTGTCTGTGCCCGCTGACAGCTGGGAGTTATCTGTCAGGGGGGACCACGAGCCCCTTGCAGAGTCTGGGACTGAGCCTGAGCCTGTCTTCTGGAAGACGTTTCAGAGCCAGGGGGCTAGGGAAGGCCAGGGAAGGGAGGAGAGACTTGACCTCGTCTTTGTTTTGTTTTGTTTTGTTTCCAGCTGTGGCCTGTTTTACTTAGATCTCCAGACGTGATTGGAAGACAGGTGGGGGACTATGGGTGTGCAATCTTGCATACAATGTCAGCCTGATTTAATGTGTCAGTCAATGTTGCTGAATTATTCGTTTTTCCCTTTTTTTCCCTTTGTTATGAGGAGCGGCTTCCTGGGACAGGGAGGGAGAGGATTATATCTGGAAACCAAGGTCATGTTAACTCAAATAAATCAAATTTTTATAAAACGTGATTAGGAGACAGGAGGTAGAAGCAAAGTTGGGGGTAGGACTGAGATCCATGGCCTTCATCACTCCATCCCAAGGCCTTCTCTTCTATCAGGGCATGAGGGGACTGCTTGGCAGGAGGGCAATGCTGAGCGGGCCCCCCTGGGCCTCCGTTTTCTCCTCTTTCAAACTCACCCCCCCAAATCCACCTTTGCATGGGAAAGCTTACAGCATGAGCACTAGAAAAAGTGACCTGGTGGGAGTAAGGGGCACAGCTTTCTTCCATTATTTTAAGGGTCATCATGAGAGAGAGAGGGAGAGAGAGAGAGAGAGAGAGAGAGAGAGAGAGAGAGAGAGAGAGAGGTTAGGTTTGTTTTATTCGGCCCAAGAAGACAACACCAGGAATACAGTGGAATCTGCTGCCCAGTCTACTCTAACGAGAGTCTAAGCCCCCTGAGGGCAGGGCTACTGTCTGGTCTGTAGCAACCAGTACAGCGCCTAGAACACATTGTCTAACTTGTGGCTTAAATAAACATGTGTTGAACTGAATTAAATTTGGCCTCTGAGGTCCCTTCACCTTCTGAGATCCTATTACTCTGGGAGCACTGTTGTTGTTCAGTCACATCTGACTCTTTATGACCCCATTTGGGGTTTTCTCGGAAGACATACTGGAGCGGTTTGTCATTTTCTTCTCCAGTTCATTTTACAGATGAGGAAACTGAGGCAAACAGGGTGAAGTGACTTGCCCAGAGTCACACAGCTACTAAGTGTGTGAGGCCAGATTTGAACTCAGGTCTTCCTGACTCCAGGCCTGGCACTCTATCCACTGCACCACCTGGGAGCACTAGCTTGGCATAAATGTAGGAAATAAGAACACTGAATAATTAGGAAGGAAGAACACCCATGACAGTTTAGGACATTCTCACAGAAGCCACTGGCTCCCTCTGCACCCATAGGCCAAGTCCCATGGCCCCCCTCCTTGCCTCAGTTTCCCCATCTGGAAAACAGGAGCCATAGGACTTAAGCTCTATCCTCTGTTCCTCCTCACAGGGACGTTGTGAACCTGAGTGAAACTGGGCAGTTAGGGAAGGATGGAAACCGGAGCCGTGTCATGGAAGAGCTACTGTTTAAATATTGATCTCACCTTTTCTCTGCCAGTTAATTATCCCGGGAGCCATGTGGCACTGAGCTTTGAGCAGGGGCCGTCAGGAAGGGCCTGCGTCGGCCGTGCCAGTGGAGGTGGACGCCTCCAGCTCGCTGACTTCAAATCCAGACTCTAATAAGAGAGCCCTAAATCAGCCAACACCTTCGTGTTTAAAAATAAAAAGAGACGTAAAAAGATGTGGGGGAAGGATCCCCAGTGCCAGAGGAAACACTGGGCTGAGATGGAGCAGAATGGAGGATTTGTGGTTGCTGGGTATTTTATTTGTGGGAGAGGCTGCAGACAGAGGGCTGGTCTGACATTCAGAATGGCCTGGGTGTAAATCCTGCCTCTGAGATGGATGAAAATCACTCCATCTGTCCAAGCCTCTGTTTCTTCACCTGGAAAGTGGGGGTAGGAATATCTGTCCTACTTATCCACAGAATTGTGAGACTTAAGTGTCTATTAAGTGCTTTATAAACCTTTTTATTGTTCAGTTGCATCCAATCCTTCTTGACCCCATTTGGGATTTTCTTGGCAGACACACTGGAAGTGGTTTGCCATTTCCTTCTCTAGCTCATTTTATAGATCAGGAAACTGAGGCAAACAGGGTTAAGTGACTTGCCCAGGGTCACACAGCTAATAAGTGTCTCAGGCCTGATTTGAACTCAAGTCTTCCGGACTCCCAGCCTGGTGTTTATTCACTGTGCCACAAAGAGAAACAAAAACATTTGTTATGATACCGATGACTTTATTGGACTTTAATTATTTTGTTCTATTATTCTGAAATACGCCCACCATTCCTTTAAAGAAGGTGACAGTGCTACAAGGAAGTGGGGCTCCTCTCCCCAACTCTGATCTCCCCAGAAGGCCATCTGCTGTGGGCTTGCTGCAGAGAACCTTGGATTGTCCTTGTGCTGCCCCCCTCATCCCCCCCAAAGTCTCTGGTTTGTAGGGTCATGGAACATAAAACCATAGGTCGAGAGGGCATCAAATCCAGCTCCTCCAGTTTATAGATGAGGAAGATGAGGCTCAAGATCACACAAGGAGGAGGTGTCTGAAGCAGGATTTTAACCCCAATTTTCTCGGCTCCAAGTCCGTTGACCCATTGCTCACCCCATCCTACTTCACGAAACCAGCCTGCTCATGGGCCCTGGGGGCAACCTCCAGCATGGTGTGGTGAAAAGACCACTGGATTTGAAGTCAGAGGATCTGGGTTCATGTCCTCACTCGGCTGCTCATTACCTGTGTGACCTGTAAAATGAAGGGTTAGATAACCCCTCTGATCTTAGGAGTGCAGGTTCTCTTGGGCACGTGTGTCTTGTATATGCATACAGTCCTGGGGTGGGAGCTGACTGTGGGATGTAAAATAGAGAAATATGTCTCTAAAGACAAGTTCAGAATGCTGATCTTGGACCACCCCGGTAAGGTGGCCTGAGAGCTGGCATTGTGGACTCACCAAATTTGAAGCAAAGTGAGAGGCTCCTAACCTAATTTATCTCTGAAGATGTGTCTCCTTTATGTCATATTCAACAGCTGATCATCCAAGCCCTGCATAGAGATCTCCACGGGGTGATGGGACAGGGGAGATGGGGGCACCTGCTTCCCCAGGAAGCCCATCTTTCCATGAGGGAGTTTGTGTTGTTACATCAAGCCCAAATTTGTTTCTCTGCAATTTATATTACTGCTTCTAGCTCAGTCATTTATCAATAAATTGACAAGCATTTATTAAGCGCCAACTCTGTTCCAGGCACTGAGACTACAAAGACAAAAGTGAAACAACCCTTGCCCTCAAGAAGCTTGCATTCTGTAATGGAATACTAATGTGGTATAAGAAATGATGAGCAGGTGGATTTCAGAAAAACCTAGAAAGACTTGGATGAACTGATGCTGAGTGAATTGAGCAGAACCAGGAGGACATTGTACATAGTAACAGCAGTATTGTGCAATGATTGACTCTGGTAGACTTGGCTCTTCTTGGCAATACAGTGATCTAAGACAACTCTAAAAGACTCATGACGGAAAATGCTGTCCACCTCCAGAGAAATAACTGTGGAGTCTGAATACAGATTGAAGCAGACTATTTTTACTATTTTTGTTTTTTCTTTCTCATGGTTTTTCCCTTTTGTTCTGATTCTTCTTTCATGACATAACTAAAGTGGAAAGATGTTTAATATGATTGTACATGCATAGCCTATATCAGATTGCTTGATACCTTGGGGAGGGAGGAGAAGAAAGGAGGGAGAAAAAAAATTGGAACTCAAAATTTTATAAAGATGAATGTTGAAAAGTATCTTTGCATATAATTGGGGGCAAAGTACTATTAAGGAAAAAAAGAATCTTGCATT
>CM053588.1:36854990-36868502 GCA_028646515.1 Pseudochirops corinnae | reverse complement strand
AAGGAGGAAGGAAGGGAGGGAGGGAGGAAGGAAGGAAGGAAGGGAGGGAGGAAGGGAGGAAGGAAGGAAGGAAAGGAGGAACGAAGGAAGGAAAAGAAGAATGAAGGAAAGAACAAAGAAAAAAGGAGGAAGGAAGGAAGGGAGGGAGGGAGGAAAGAAGGAAGGGAGGAAGGAAGGAAAGAAGGAAGGAAGGAAGGAAGGAAGGAAGGAAAAGAAGAACAAAGGAAAGAACAAAGGAAAAAAAGGAGGAACGAAGGAAGGGAGAAAGGAAGGAAGGAAGGAAGGAGGGAAGGAAGAAAAAAAGAAGGGAGGGAGGAAGGAAGGAAAGAAAGAAGGGAGGAAGGAAGGGAGGGAGGAAGAAAGGGAGGGAGGAAGGAAGGAAGGAATGGAGGAAGGGAAGGAGGAAGGAAGGAGGGCAGGAAGGAGGAAGTATTTAGCACCTATTATGTACTTTATAGATATTATCTCATTTGATCCTTACAACATCACTGGAAGATAGGTGCTATTATTATCCCAATTTTACAGATGAAGAAAGTGAGGCAGGCAGAGGGTCACACAGCTAGGAAGTGTCTGAGGTAGGATTTGAACTCTGTACTTCCTGACTCCAGTTCCCAGTGTTGTGTTTTCTATCTCTTCATCATAGCAGTTTGCCCAGGGGGCTGAGCCATGAGCACACACATAGCAGGTAGCTAAACCAAGCTCTTTCCATGAGTGCTTCATCTCCTGAGACATATGAAACCTTTATTTGCATAAACAGAGTGGGGTGCTCGCTGGGACTCTGCTTTTCTGAAGTCTGGAGCCTGTGATGCAAGCCTGTCATGACTTCGGTTTTTCCTGCCTTTGCATTGTAGGGGGTCATACTTCTGCTTCTCTACCTTGGCTAGTCAGTAAGCATTTATTAAGCATCCTGTATGTTCCAGGTGCTTTACTGAGTGCTAGAGATGCAGAGAAAACCAAAAGGCAGCCCCTGCCCTCAGGGGGCTTGCATTCTATTGGGAGAGACAAGTAAACACTTATGTACAAACAATTATATGTAGGATAAATGGGAAATAATAAAAGGAGAGAAGGCAGTGGAATGAAGAGGGGTTGAGGAAGGCTTCCTGCAGAAGGTGGGATTGTAGTTGGTACTCAGAGTTGGTCAGTACACAGAGAGGAGGGGGGGAGAGCTCTCCAGGTAGTGGGGACAGTCAGAGAAAATGCAGGGGGTTGAGAGATGGCTTGCTTTGTTTACAGAACAGCCAGTGTCACTGGATCAAAGAATATGTATTGGGGAGTAAGGGTTATTGTTGTTTGTCCTTCACTTTTGAAAACGACCAACACCATCACAGGGTGATGTACTGACTCATGTGCCAACTGGATTTGACTGAGACAGAGTTGCACAAAATCCTTAGCCTCACTCTCTCTTCCCAAGTCATTACAGTCCAGTGACAGGACAAAAGATTATTGGCGATGGTCCAAGGTGCAGTTAATGACTTTGGTGCTTTGATGATTGACTAAGCTCTAGGTTCTCCACAGTGCCTGCTTCAGCCACCTTCATGGCTGTTGGAACAAATTGTTCTCATTCACCCATCTGTCAGTGGAAGTCTTTACATGCTTGTGGTGGACACCCCTTTAACTCACCAACAGATTGGAGGCCCATCAGTTCCCCTCAACCTGGGTTAGCCCATCTGCTGAGATGATTTACCGTGGTGTGGCCATTGCACATGTTACAGCTTCTTGGAACCACAGATGAGAACTGGATGACAGGTAGACCAAAGGCAGATGAGCTGTCCTGAAAAGCACTTGGCAGCCCTCACATAAGATATACTAGTTCCCCTTGAAAAGGGGAATAAGATGTAAGAAGATTGGAAAGATAGGAGAGTGCTGAGTCATGAAGTATTTGAATGCCGAATCAGAGGACTTTGTATTTGCTTCTGGAGGTGATAGGGAACCATTGGAATTTATTGAATAGGGGGTGACATGATTAGACCTGTGTTGCCATCTGCAGTAACTAAGGAAATTGGTGGGGATTGGGGGGAGGCTTTAGAGGGAAGGATAATGAGTTCCATTTTGGACATATTGAGTTTAAGATGTCTGAAAGGCAATTGGAGATATGAGATAAGAGATCAGCAGAGAGATTAGGGCGAGATAGAAGGAACAAGGAAGGGAGGAAGGGAAGAAAGAAGGAAGGAAGGAAAGAAGGAAGGGAGGGAGGGAGGAATCATCAACACAGAGATGATATAAACCCACAGGAGCTGAGAGGATCACCAAGAAATGTAGGATAGAGGAAGAAGAGACCACAAGGACCAAGACAGAACGCTGTGGGACACCTAGGGTTAGAGGGTATGATCTGGAGTAGGAGCCAGCAAAGGAGACTGAGAAGGAGTGATCAGATAGGTAGGAGGAGAACTAGGAGAGAGGAATGTCCTGGAAACCTAGAGAGAAGAGAGGAGAGAGCGATCAAAGGTGTCAAAGGCTGTAGAGAGGAGGAGGGGAATGAGGATGGAGAAAAGGCTTTGGATTTCACAATTAAGAGACCATTAGTAGCTTTGGAGAGAGCAGTTTCAGATGAATGATGAGATCAGAAGCCAGAAGAAGAGAATGAGAGGAGATAAAGTGCAATCATCCATCATAGATGGTCTTTATTAGGAGTTTAGCCACAAAGGGCAGAAGAGATAGAGGACGATAGTTAATAGAGATAAAAGGATCAAGTTAGAGTTTTCTGAGGATAGGGGAGATATGGGCATTAGGAAAGGAGCTAGTAGACAGAGAAAGATTGAAGACTGTGGGGCTGACAGAAGGTCAATCTGTTGGCAGAAATGGGATGGAAGGGGATCTCTTGAGTACTCATGACACAGAAGTGAAGGAGGAGATGGATGAATGATGGGAGAGGAGAAAGAGGGAGCTCATGGCTAATAGTCTAATTTTTTCCTGTAACGGAAGGTTCTCAGCTGAGAGGATGGGGAGCTGTAGGAGGTTTGAGGAGAAATGAAAAGATTTGCAAGAGTGGAATTGTGCATTGGTTAGAGAGATGTAAAAGGATTGCCTGGCAGCAGTGAGGGCCCAGTTGAGGTTGTGTTCCAAATTTTTTTAGTGGATCCTGTCAATGCAATTGCATGTTTTTCTCCACCTTCATTCAGTGGCATGTATAGGAGCAAAGGTAGTGGGTAGTAGGAATGATCCAAGGCTGAAGCTTGGCAAGGTGCAAAAGGCAATATAATAAGAGGGTCAGGGACTCAAGAGAGGACCATAATGAAGAGTTGAACTAATTCACCAAGGGGTCAAAGGGAAAAAAGGAGAGAGTGGCTAATGCAGGGGACATGGCCTAGGAGAGAACCAAGGGGTTGAGATTCAAGGTCACAGTGTGGACAAAAAGTAGGATTTGATAAAGAAAGGCAGAGACTATGGCCAGATGAGAGAATTTCAGAATTCTCCAAAATGGAGGTGGTGCATTCATGGATGATAGTAGGATCAAGGGTATGACCATCTTTGTGGGTGTGGTTAAGATGGGGTGGAAGTGTAGGTCACAGGAAACAAGTAGATTGAGGGACTGAATGATTAGGATGTATGAGGGATAATCAATATGTATGCAGAAGTATGAGGACAGGAGTTGGGAAGGAGAAAAAATTGAGAACCATGTACCAAAACCATTGAGGAAGGAAGGAGAGTGACCTGGAGATATGTAGACAGCAGGTACCAGGATTTTGAGTGGGTGGTAAATATAAATTGAGTGAACTTCAGAAGAGGAGAGGTTATGGAGTGATGGAGGTAGTCAGAGAGCGTGGAAGTGGCAGTGAGGAACCAGGAAGAGTCCAGTACCCTTGCCTTGACCAGTAAGCTGAGGGGAATGAGTAAAGGTGCAGCTAGTGTTAGAGCAGGTGGTCAGGGAGACTCTGTCTATGTCCAGGGGGCAGAGGGAAGGGAGCCAGGTTTCAGTGATTGCTACATGATGGAAGGAGTAGGAGAGGAAAAGATTTAAGAGGAAGGGAAGTATGCTGTCAAAGGACCAGGCATTCCAGAGGGCACAGTGGAAAGGTTGGGTAGAGTTTGGTTGGGACTTGGGGGTGGGAGGGTTGAGAAGGATGAGAATAATGAATTGGGTGATGCGAGATGGGAAATAGGGTTTGGATGATGACTTAGAGGGATTCAGAATCTCTGGAATGACCAGGTGTGAGAATGTTCATCACTGAGCAGAAGGTGCCATTCCTCTTCCCAGAAGAGGCTTCAGGTCAAGTTAAAGACAAAGACATGGTCACATAGCCAGATGAGAGACTCCATTTCACTGCTCCTCTTCTCTCTGAAGGCAGGATATTACAGCAGAATAAGGGGCCAGGCAGTGCAGGAGATAGGAAGCCTGAGGGAAAAGAGAAGGTTGCTTCGTTTTGCCCCTCTTATGGGAAATCAGGCTAATGGATGCAGCAGGAGGGGGAAATTGCCTTTGTACTGGGCAGATGGATATCAACTAACCCCTTGCTGCCTTCCCTCGGGGGACATCTGCAGCAGGAGACGGAAAACTCCATCAAGCATCTGTCTCTAAATGCCCCGAGCTCTTCAGTGCCTTTGGAATAACAGGACTTGGGTTCCAGCCTTGCCTCTGATGCTTACCATTGGTATGACCTTGGACAAATCATTTCTTTCCCCTAGATACCAGTTTCCTTATCTGTAAAATGAGAAGGTTGAAGCAGAGGATTTCAGAAGACCCTTTCCACTCTGAATCTTTGATTCGTGGCCTGGTTTTAAATCCTAGCCCCGTGACTTATTACCTGCATGACTTTGGGCAAGGGTTTTCACATTTTTGCACTTCAAAATAAAGTCCTATCTAATTCTGGATGAATTTGGAAAGGATGATTGAAGCTAATCATGACCCCAAAAACACTTGCCCTGTACTAACTTTGTAGGTTTTGGGGGGTCCTTTGCTTCGCTGGAGATTTTTTATTTCTACACCCTGTGCTCTAAGGATTCAAGGTTCTGGGTGCAATGCAGAAAGAAGCAAGAAAGCTAGGTCATTAGAACTAGACCCCAGACCTCCTCGGTCTACCTTCAGAGCCATGGTCCCCCAACTCTTCTCAAGAGCACTCCAGAGAATTACAAGAAAGAGCTCCACTTATCCCTTTCTTGGACCCTGGATGTGCCCTCCTTATCCCCCCAAGTTATAGCCAGTCTCTTAGCATTCCCAAAGGATTAAATGAATTACTCAACAATGGAAAAACAGCATTCCTATGGGCCCCCAGAGTCCCTCCACATTCATGTCCCCTGATGAGTGAGGACCATGTTGTGGAACAAGGATGATCTGGCAGTGTTTGGAATGTGGGCTCCCCTACTGTGACACCCCTGGAATGAATTATGTGGCTGGGGAGAATGTGCAGGCTCTCACATGCCAAGCACATCATGCTTCTCCCTTCGTCATTCAACCTGCCTCCAGGAGGAGTTCATGATGCCCCACAACCCTGGACGGAGGAGGTCCACATATGGCAGCCATTCCTGCAGAAGAATGGGACCAGAGAAAGGTGAAGAGTGTGTTTTTAGGGGCATCCCAGTGGACAGAGGCTCAGACCTAAAGTCAGCAAGACCTGAGGCAAACTCACTTCCTACCCTCGCCTCTCTGGGGGTCTTTGGGGCTTAGAACGATGCCTGGCACACAGCACTCAAAAAGTGTTTGTTGATTGATTTTGGTTGATTATGACCAATGAAAAATGACTTGGCCATTCTAAAGCCCTGCTTTTTTTTTCTGTAACTGGGGACGATCATCTCTGGACCGCTTGCCTCTCCGTGTTGTTGTGATCAAATGAGATAATATGGGAGACACTTTGTAAATCATAAATTGCTATTATATAAACCTCAGTCCTTATCCTCTTCATCCTCCTCCTCTCTCCCCCTACATATAGATGGAGAATTTAGGATTTGGGAGTGTGAAAGCACTGAATTCAAATCCTGTCTCAGACACTCCCTTGCTGAGTGACCCACAGCAAATCACTTGATCTCTCTCTGCCTTGATTTCCTCATCTCTAAAACTGGGATTATAATAGCCTCTACCTCACAGAGTTATTATGAAGATCAAATGAGATAATCATTGTAAAGCTCTTTGCCAGTCTTAGAATGGTATATGATTACTGGTTATCAGCACCATAATTTTTTAAAAGAACAGTAAGTTTTATTGATCCTTCAGTTTTTACACTCACAGATATTTACAGATAGAATACTGCTGGCCTCTCTTAGAGTGAGGAAAGACAACGAAGTAAACCTGATACAATACTCCCACCGACAGTATATCCAACATTCTGTATCCGTATTCCACCACTTTTCTGCCCAAAGTGGGAAGGTATATGAATATTATCATTATAATCCTCCTTTCTTCTTTCTTCCTTCCTTCCGCTCCTTTGAAGTCATTGGTGTGGAGAAGCCTCTCTAAGGAGACTTCTTCACCCCCCCCCCCTTCCCATTATTCTGAGTCTTGGAGGTCACTCAGAGAACTGAGAGTTTCAGGGGCTTGTCCAGGTTCACAAAGCCAGGAAGTGTCGGCCGAGGTCTTCTTGGCTTGAAAGCCAGTGCCATCATCGCTCCTCCGATGTGACGAGCCATCCCTAACACCCAGAACCAACCCAATCTAATTCAGTCCAACATGAATTAACTAAAGTCCAGTGGAAAGAACCCTGGATTTGAAATCAGAGGACCCAGGTTCAAATCCTGGCTTGGTGTGGCCTTGAGAATGCCCCTCGGTTTCTGCCTCTGTAAAATGAGGGAATTGGACCACATGGCCTCAGAGGTCCCTTCCAGCTTTGAATTGGTGGCCCCTGATTTTCTGGCATTCTGAAGTCCTCACAGGTTAAAGGCAGGCTGGTTCTGAGTGGAGGGATCCTACAGAGCCCCATGGGGTCAGCCTGGGTAGGAATGCTGGAGCCAGCCCGTCAGATGGAGAACAGCTCATTCTGCTGACACAGAGACATTCCTCCCAGCAAAAGGATAATGGAATCCAAGCTGAGAAACCCAGCATTACATTTCCGCATCGGGAAAGCATTTGCAAAACAGCTTCCAGATTCCCGTGGCCATGGCCATTCATTTCAGACACATGGGCCCCTTGAAAGGGAACTCGGGGAAGAGGTGCCTGTGGGTTCTCTGCTGGGGCTTGGTGCATCCTTGCTGATGGTGGTGGCTGTCTGGGTTAGAGCCCCAGCTATTTCTCTGGTGGACACTCCAGCAGCTGTTTTGCATGGTGATCTGGGGGGCATGGTGCCCTCCCTCCACCTGTCTTACAGAGAGACTGGTGACAGGACCTTTGGAGCTTTCAGCCTGGTGTGTTGATGCCCTTCCTGGGGCTTCCAATTACTCAAGGAGGGGACAGCGGAATCTAGCAGAGAACCAGACTTTGGACTTCGAGGAAGGACCTCTCTGTGTAACACCCACTAAGTCCCATCACCTCTCTCGGCCTCAGTTTCCCCATCTTTTAATTAAAATAAAGCAATTGGGCTAAGGTCCCTTTCTGCTCTAATTCTTATGACCTTATGGTTTCTATTTGTAGAGTGTTAATCAAAGGAGTTCCCTATTTAACTCATTGAATTTGTGGTGAGCCTTGGCTTGAAGATTTGAATGGAATCCTTTGAGATGCATTGGGACCACTGTGAATTAGAGCACTTGTTTATGTTGGCATATAAGGAAGGGGGGTGTTGTGTGTGCATGGAGGGAAGCCACCCTCCCCTTGTTTCCAAGGGCTGCTACCTCCTTTTGAAAAGAGATTGTTTCACCTATTGTCTTCATAGCCCTAGCACATGGCACAATGCCTGAAACAAAGCAGAGACTTAATAAATGTTGACCGTCTGGCCTCAGACACTTGCTAGCTGTGTGACCCTGGGCAAGTCACTTAACCCCTGTCTGCCTCAGTTTCATCAACTATAGAATGGAGATCATAACTGGACCTACCTGGATCAAATGAGATTGTATGTTTAAGGCACTTATTAGCACAGTGCCTGGGACATAGGAGGCTCTATAGACATGCTTGTTTCTTTCCTTCCTTTCTTCCTTGATCAATGGTTTAGTTGGGAAGAGGTATGTGCTGTCACCCACAGGTGCCCTAGAAGGAAATGCCTGCCTCCTGGATAATAGAAAGGAAGTAGGGGGAGTGGCAGGGGAATTCCTGAATAGCACCAGTCTCAGGACTGCTTCTCTAGTGACTCTGAGTTCAAGAGTTCTGAAATCTAGCCTCTTAGCAAAGACAGGGAGAGTACCCTGGGTTATCCCCTCAAGAAGAGGATGCTAGAAGGTAGCTTTTGTGAGCAGAAGAGGACCGTGCATGTGGAACAGCATGGCGAGGAAGAAACTCTGAACTGTTAGGTACCATTTGTTTTTAAGAGATATATATTTATGTATGTGCATACATGCACTCATAGAAATACAAGATGCATACAGAGGGCTAGGACTAGACTTGTGATTTCATTGGTAAAGGGAATTCCCAGATGAGAAGCTCTCTCTACCAATTCAGGTCAATATTTTCTCTGCAATTTGCAGTCTTAGAGAGTTTCCTCTCATACTAAACAGTTAAGTGACTTGCTCTGGGTCACCGAGTCATATTAGATCTGAACTCAGTCTTTTGGGCTTAGAGGCCAACTTTTTACCCATGCTGCTATATGTATTTCTTTTTGTTTAAAAATATTTTTATTTATTTCATTATTTTTTTTACTAATTACATGTAAAACATCTTTTTAACATTCACTTAAAAATTTTTGAGTTTCAAATTCTTTCCCTCCATGCCTTGAGAAGGCAAGCGTTATGATATTGCTTATTCAAGTGAAATCATCTCTAAATCTGTCATTTAAGAGGGTGGTTAGGGGGCAGCTAGGTGGTGCAGTAAATAGAACACTGGCCCTGGAGTCAGGAGGAGCTGAATTCAAATCCAGCCTCAGACACTTAACACAAAACTAGCCGTGTGATTTCGGGCAAGTCACTTAACCTCAACTGCCCTAAAAAAAAAAAAAAGCAAAAAAAAGAAGGTGGTTAAAGAAAACAAAATGCCCATTTGTGTCCTCTTCTTCATTTTTTTTGTTTTTAACTCATGCGTTTAAAAAACTTTCGTTGATGTGTGACCTTCTCACCCTAAACATTTCTTTGTCCCGAGGCCTCCTTCTCCCATTGGTGATTTCTTCCTGGAACCTCAATTTTGAGAAGGGATCTATGTCTGCTTCTGAACTTAACCATGCTCCCCCCATAGTACTCCTTGGGAATCCCAGATCTTGGCACAATAGACTATGGGTAACTACTCCTTTAATTTAAACATTGATACATGCAGGGCTTTGAAAAGGAGAGAAAGGTGGGTGGGCTCTGGGGAAATTGAACAGTAACTAGTTATTGTCTCAGTTTTAGCAAGGTTAGATTCCAGGGCGAATAGGCTTTGGACTGTGCCATACATCAGTCATGGAAACAGGAAGGAACTGTTGTAGTTACAGAAACTGCCTTCCCTCTCTACTCTATAAACAAGATTTATAAAGAAGGGGGAGTAGAGAGTGGAGGGGGGAGACTCATGGCCTCTGCCTTTAGGAAAGCATCCTCGACTTTAGCATGGCTGGACTGGGCCTTTTCTTTCTTCCTTTCCCACTGATTTCTTTACCTCCCTTCATCCCCCTTTTAAATGAAAGAATAACTGACATCTCAAACTGACTGATTTATATCTCAGTCACTTCCCAGTATAGCCCAATTTGTGCCTCCCCATCCTCTCTGCAAAGCTTCCCTTGTAACCAAGAGAAGCAGGTGAATAAAACCACCCAACAAAGTGACCTTGACCTTGACGGACAGATAGTGTATTCAACACTCTGTGCTCATTGTCTTCTACCCTTCAGAGAAAAGCAGGGAAGGGTGTTCTCTCTCATCTCCAAAAGCAAGTGTGGGGGAGCAGAGGTATTAGACTGACTACCAGCCTGAAGGTCTACAGAGCTGCTGTGCTGACCTCATTGTTGTCTGCCTGGGAAACCTGGACAGTCTATGAGTGCCATGCCAGGAAATGGAATCACTTCCATTCGAATTGTCGTAGGAAGATTCCAAAGATCACCTGGCAGGTTAAGGTACCAGACAGTGGGGGCCTTTCTCAGCCTCCACTGCCAAGCATTCAAATTCTGCTTCAGAGAGTGCAACCCTGGTGGACTGGCCATATTGCTCAAATGTCAAATGCATCTCTCTTTATATATACACACATGCACATCTATACATCTATACATATAGATGTGTGTATGTATATATTAAAGATATATATCTGTCTATCTGTCTGTCTGTCTATTTATCTACCCTACCTACTCATCTGCCTGTCTGTCTGTCTTTCTGTCTGTCTTTCTGTCTATCTATCTATCTATCTATCTATCTATCTATCTATCTATCTATCTTTCTATCTATCTATCCCCTTAGTCTCTAGGGAGAATAGACTCGAACTAAAAGTGGTCATGACAAAATGTTTCCATCACCAAGTTCATTTCTGTGTGTGGCAGAGCTGGCAGACTTTCCTTTGCTTATGGGACATAGTGCTGGGTCAGTCCGCTGCCAGGCTAGGTCAAGCAGATCCTTCAGGGTTGGCAACTTGACATCTAGTGGATTTCCTGATCTTTCAGAACTCACAAGGTTGCATCCAAGGCCATTGCATTTCTGATACTCAGTTCAATTTTATTAAGTGTCTACTGTGTTAAGCATTGGGGATACAAAAAGAGGCGAAAGATGGTCCCTGTCCTCAAGGAGCTTATGTTCTATTGGGAGAGACAACATGTAAACAAATGTATACAAACAAGCTATATTCTGGATAAATAGTAAATAATTAACAGAGGGAAGACACCAGAATGAAGAGGGGTTGGGGGAGACTTCCTAGAGAAGGTGGGATTTTAGTTGGGACTTAAAGGAAGCCAGGGAGGTCAATAGTTGGAGCAGAGGAGGGAGAGCATTCCAGGCACAGGAGAGAACCAAAGAAAATGGCCCAAAGTTGAGAGGAGTGTTTTGTTCATGGAAGAGCTGGGAGGCCTAGGTCACTAGACCCAACAGTACATGCTGGGGAGTTAGGTGCTAGAAGACTGAAAAGGTAGGAGGGTCTAGGAAGGTTATGAAGGGCTTTGAATGCCAGAGCATTTGGTATTTGATTCTGGAGGCAATAGGGAGCCACCAAAGTTTATTGAGTAGGGGTGGTGGTGACATGATCACACCTACATTTTAGGAAAATCACTTTAGGGGCTGAGTGGAAAGTGGATTGGAATGGGGAAGAGACTCAAACCAGACAGATCCACCAGCAGACCTAGGAGCACAAAAGGACAGATGCAAAGAGGCAAAGAAAGAGATGCTATGTGTTCAGTCAATAAGCAGTATGCATTTATTAAGCGCCTACTGTGTGCCAGGCACTGTGTTAAGTACTGGAATACAAAAAGAGGTAAAAGACAGCCACTGCCCTAAAGGAGCTGTTCATAGCCCCATGTCTACCCAAGGGAGGAAGGAGGTTGCTAACATCTCTTCTCTCTTCTCACTTAGACGCTTACAGCAGTTCTTGCTTTTTGTCACCACCAGGAAAGGGGGGAGGGAAAAAGGGAGGGAGAGAGAGAGGAGAGAGAGAGACAGAGAGAGAGAGAGAAGGAGAGGAGAGGAGTGAGAGAGAGAGAGAGAGAGAGAGAGAGAGAGATGGGGAGAGACAGAGGAAAGGAGGGAGGGAGAGAGACAGAGAGAGACAGAGACAGAGATAGAGAGAGACAGAGAGAGATGGAGAAAGACAGACAGAGAGAGGGACAGAGAGATGAAGAAAGAGAGAGAGAGAAGGGGAGAGAGAGGAGAGAAAAAGGGGAGAGAGGGAGGAGAGAGAGAGAGAGAGAGAGAGAGAGAGAGAGAGAGAGACAGAGAGAGAGAGAGAACATTTTTGCTTATTTGTGCCTCATGTGTCAGATGAGAAGGGTTGGTCTAGAATGCTGCTATTTAGATCTGAATTGTTCAGAATCATCACTCTGGAAGGGACATTAGCACTCCTGTATCCCAACCCTGCTCTCAAATTACAGATAAGGAACTTGAGACCTTGAGACTCAGAAAGGTTAAAGATCTGGTGCATGTGCCACGAGTAGTGAGTGGCGGAGCCAGGATGGAGACCCTGGTCCTCTAACTCCAAATATAATCAGTCAGTCAACAAGCATTTATTAAGCACCTACTATATACCACGCACTTGCTAAGTGCCAGGGATACAAAGAAAGACAAAAGACAGTCCCTTTTCTGAAAGAGACCACAGTCTAATGGAAAAGACCACAGTCTAAATGCTTACAATTATGTACACACAGGGGATAGATAGACAGACAGACAGACAGATAGAAGGATGGAATGGATGGATTGATTAATAGAGACAGTTAGACAGAGATGGTTGGTTAGACAGACACAGGTAGACAGATAGACAGACATAGATAGATATGATCATTGGAAATAGCAGAGTACTAGCACTTATGCACTAGCCGTAGTGGGGCTTGGGAAGGTCAGTGTCCTTTCTATTGCACCACACTGCCTCCCCTTAATTCTTTGATCCTAAATTTTGCATCTCCTCCTCTGTCTAGCCTGGAGCTCTGCTCACAGTAGGCATATACTGTCTGTCAAATGAGTGAAGGCTTTCCCAGCAGCCATGCTCAGAATGACCAAAGACGTAGAATTTGAATCCTGATGGGTGCGGGAGACAGTTAGGACACCAGCTTGGTCAGGTGAAAGAATATTAGGGAGTAAAGCTTTGTAAGGAGTTGGGACTTCCTTCTTTTCCAGAGGCAGTGTTTGGGGAAGATGGTGGGTATATGGGGGCCACAGTTAGCAGAGTGCTGGGTGGAATCTCAGCAGCCATCCAATCTAGCCCCCATGCAGAAGGAGCCTCTGCGGTAGCATTGCCCACGTGTGGTCAACCAGGGTCTGCTTGAAAACTTCTAATGAGCAGGACCCCACCAACTGATCCATTCTACTTTGGAACACTCATAAGTGTTAGGAAATTTTTTCCTGACACAGAGCCCAAAATTTGTCTCTTTGAAACTTTTTCATTGCTCCTGGTTCTGTCCCGGGGGCCAAGAAAAACAGGCCTGATTCCTCCTCCATCAGGTCCTTCCAGAATCATCTTTTCTCCAAGCTGGGGAGGGAGTTATGAAAAGTGAGTAGGAAGTAAGGGAAAGTCATGAGGCCTGGGTAATCTAATCCACTGTTATCTCACCCCGCTGAATAATCGGAGTTGGCTAATAGCCCTTCTGTGTCTCCAATGCAGAGAAAGCAAGGTTCCTTTTGCCTTGACTTGTTCGTAGGAAACATTCCAGAGTGTTAATTGACTTTTATGAGTTGGCCTCTGGAAAAGCAAATGCAGAATGGTTGTTCAGGCCCTGATGTCTTTTTTTTTTTTTTTGTGGTTTCATTTTTTTTAAAACTTTTAGATGAATCAGGGCTTCTACTTCTCTAGACATGAGTTATCTGTTTTCAAATTAGAACCACCTTGCAGATTGTAGCCTTTCCAAATCAGAAGGGACCTCAGAGATGCCAAGTCCTACTCATGTAAGAATCTCCCCTAAAATGTTCCATTTGATG
>CM053588.1:36837490-36849990 GCA_028646515.1 Pseudochirops corinnae | reverse complement strand
ACAGGTTGGAGCAAGACCAACCTTTGTCTTCAGCAAACAGGAGCTGTGTGCATCTCCCATGGGTGTGAAGCTACCATCCCTTCCCCTTTCCCCAGTCACATGTCTTCTGTCGTCACAAAGAAGGACACTATGCTTTCCATCCCACTCAGCCCTTTCCCCTCCACACTCTCCTCAATGCATATGACCTCCCTGAGGTTTTCTCATCTCTCATGAAAGTGTTGGGTTGTATGGCCTCTAAGATCCCTTATAGAGCTAGATCCGAGAGTCTGATGAGTTTGACTGTAGACTGTTTGCCCAGGCAAATGCAGCTCTGTTCTGTTCACTCTGAATCCCCCTGGCAGATTTCAGCATTTGATTAACATTGTTGTTGTTCAGTCATGTCCGTCCTGTCCAACTCCCTATGACTCCATCTGGGGTTTTCTTGGCAAAGATCCTGGAGTGGTTTGCTGTTTCCTTCTCCAGCTCCTTTTAGAGACGGAGAAACTGAGGCAAACAGGATGAAGTGACTTGCCCAGGGTCACACAGCCAGTAAGTGTCTGTGGCTGGATTTAAACTCAGGTCCTCCTGACTCTAGGGCCAGCCCTCTATCCCCTGCACCACTTGACTGCCCTGTATTATATCATTAATGATGCATGTTTCCCTAACTTTTCAATGCAATGGACTTTTCTCATGACAGAGACCTCAGCAACCAACTAGTCCAATACAAACCAGAAACAAAAAATCCGCCATACAATATGACTGACATCTAGTGGTCATTTAGTCTGTGTTTGAGGAGCAAAGTGCATAGAACTCTGGGCCTGGATTCAGGAAGACCTGAGTTCAAATCCAGCCTCAAACACTTCCTGGCTGAGTGACCTTGGGCAAGTCACTTAGCTCTGTTTGCCTCAGTTTCCTCATCTGTAAAATAAGCTGGAGAAGGAAATGGCAAACCACTCCAGAATTTCTGCCAAGAAAATCCAAAATGGGGTCACAGAGAATCAGATATGACTAGAAAAAATTAAGTAACAGTCTCAGCTCAAAGACCTCCATCAAAGTGGAACTCATTTTCTCTCAAGGCAGCCCATTGGGTATAGCTTGGGTATAGCTTTCATGTTAGGAACTTGGAGCTGACCTTAGGCCCAAGTGTGCCTCTTCATGACTTCCCCCTGATTTTGCCCACTGGAGCCAAGCACAGTAAACCGTCATAGGATCATAGTCTAGAATGGGAAGAGAGACTTTTGAGAAGTCGAAGCATAGATGTAGAGTTGGAAAGATGGTCTTCCAAATCAACCCCCCCATTTTATTGATGAGAAAACTGAGGACCAGAGACTCTAAGTATTTGGGGTCACATGGTCTAATCTCTCTCCTCCCTGATAAGCCCTTGTATCCTTGAAACCAGTGACCCTATGCCCCTGTTCTGAGTGATGGAAAGGAGAGCCACGGAGTATGTAAAATTCCAGTATAGGAATTTTATACCTTATCTTGCAGAATCTTAAAGCATTTTACAAATGTTAGAATGAAGTTACAGGGTCTTTGCTGTAGCATAGCAAAGGACCTTAAAAGTCATCTTGTTCCACCCTGGCCATTTTACAGATGAAGAGACTGATGCTCTGGATAGTAAGTTGCCCATGGTCAGTTTGGTAGTAATGGAATCAGGATTAGAATGCAGGTCCTCTGAGTTTTTTCCATTGACCTCGGCTGCCTAGTATTATTCTTTCTATTTTTCAAGTAAGAAAAACAACAGTTAGAGAAGTAAAGGGACTTGGCCAGACTCAAAACTAGTGAGAAACCAAATTGGTTCTTCAGATTCCTAAGTCTGGCATTGTTTCCAATTCACATGATGATTCAGGAAGCCTCTCTAAGACTATAATGGTGACTTTGAACAAGTCAATTCATCTCCGTTGGCTCGTCTCTAAAATGGATATAATAATAACTCCTTCCTCCCAGGACTGTAGGGAAGCTGCCTGGCACACAGTAGGCACTTAATAAATGTCTATTGATTGATTAATTAATGTAGGTAAAGTGCTTTGTAAATTTTAGAGTCCTATGAATGGCACCTCCTTGACCTGCTGTGAGGCATAGAAAGCCCTCTCAGTTAGTCTCTGAAAATTCTTCATTGGGAAGAACATGACTGATCTATAATAGTACCTTGGGCGCTGCCCTCTAGATTGCCATGCCCAGGGTAGCTGGCTGCCCTACTTGCCCAGCCTGATATAAAGATATAAAGGAGATTAGGAATGAGTTCCACTAAGCATAATGCCCCTTTATTCACTGCCTCAGAGAAGGGTTGGGGGAACTTGGCTCAGAAGCCCAGCTTCTCTCCAGAGGCTCTCCATCCCAGCTCACCCCTTTGAGCTCTGAGAATGAAGGAGAGGAAGAAAAGTCAAAGGAGGCTCAAGAGAGTGGACATTTCAGTTGCTTTTTAAAGTGAGCCAACTGTATTCTGTCTCCTCTGATCCTTACAAGAGCCCAGGAAGCTATCAGTATTATTGTTCTCACTTTAAAAAAAAAGCAGACTTGTGATTTCACCCCTCTGAGAAACTCCTGTTGTGCAAATAACTCCCTACCAATCTAGATCTGCCCCTGGTATGGGGACTTCATTCAGTGATTTGAATTGGCAACGCCTGGGTATGGGGGGGGGGGGAAGAATAAGAGGATGGGATTTGACCATGCCCCTTTAGCTAGAAAATGTTGGAGGAAGAACTTGAACCCAGGATTCCCAGATACCAAGGCTTTGGAAGGAAGTTAGACTATCTCACTGTCCCCACTAGAGAGGTGAGGAAAAGGAGCCTCTGAGACATTAAGGTTAAGTGATTTGCAGTGGATAGGAGTTCCGGGGAATCATACAGTGATTCTGTATTCCAGGTAAGATTTGAACACACTTCTTGACTTCAAGACTGGCCCTCTATCCTAGATGTCTCTGGTCTTGGAGTCAGGTTCAAATCCTGCCTCAGACACTCCTTAGTGTGCCTCTGGACTAGTCACCTAACCTGTCTTGAAGTCAGTTTCCTCCCAGGGTTGGTGAGAAGATCCGATATGATATGCAAGTAACACTCTTGCAGACTTTAAAGCGCTATAAGATGCCAGCTGTTATAATTAGGTATTACTGACTGCCTCCATGTTATTGTCATTCATGCTTCTGGAAGAGAACCAATGACATCAGGAGGATGATGTCTTGACTTGCGAGTGAATGGGCTTTAAGTGAGGCAGGGCTGTGCAGCCATCAGTCTCGCTTTCTCTTCCGGAACCTGAGGCTCAGAAAAGTTACGTGAATTGCCCAGGGTCACATAGCTAGTAAATGTGGGAAGGAAAATTTGATCTCAGGTCTTCCGAATTCAAGTCCACCTCTGGTATTCTAAATGACCCCCAGGGAAAAAATTCTTAGGAAGCTAGGCTGCGTCTCTAGGTGCCTGGAGACTCATGTCCTCTCTCTGGTCTGGCTCTCTTCCTTCCTACTTTGGGGATACCTGTATCCCCCCTCTATTGCTCCGCCCACCCCACCCCTTTGCCCCCTCCCCTGTTTCTTTGTACTGACGTCTCCGGTTCTCTGTCCTGGTGCGTACTGATTGCTTTGTCTAGGGCGCTTGCCTGGTGCTGGACAGGGGTTCCATGGGCTTCAGAGGTCCTCACTACCCAGCCTAGGCGGGCTTTCCAAAATGTGGTGCTGATTTCAAAGGTCCCCCTTACGCCTCCTTCTCTTTGCTCGTCTGACCAATTATAGAAGTATAGCCTGGCCCCAAATCTCCTTCCGCACACAGCGCCTGCAGGCATTTGCCAGGATTTTTTTTTTTTCTTTCCTGGGCCTTCCCCCCCCCCCCCCCCCTTGTCTCTGTCTCTGAGTCTCATTCCTATCTCTCCTCTCTTCTCTCTTTTTCTGCGTCTCTGACTCTCTCTGTGTCTCTGGCCTTCTCTCTTCTTTCTTCCCTCTCTCTTTCTGAGAAGGAATGTGATGTCACGCACACTCTGGCGCTGGCCAGCTCTCGGAAACCACAACGAGGTGGGGCGGAGGAGGCGGGGGCGGGGGCCAGAGGGGTGGGCGGGGGCCTCTGCTGGGGTTTGGCCCTTACCTGCAGGGGGCGGGTGGAAAGTTGAGAACATAAGGAAGGAGGGCTGGACGGCTCCCAGAGAGAGCTCGGGTCTGGCCCCGGCTGCTCGGTGGGTCCCCAGTGCCTGCCTGCCTGCCTGCGGGTCAGTCCTGCATCCCCGTGCTGCTGGCTCGGGGCAGGCGCTGCCCGCCGCCGACTGCCCGGAGAGGAGCGCTCCTCTGGCCGCCGCCTGCATCCTCCCCTTCTCGCCTTTTTCTGCCCCGAGGAAAGAAGCTCTCACGTCTAGCTCCGATTCTTCTCCCCCGCCTCTTCCTTCCTTACCCCCACCCCCACCCCACCCTTTGCCTTCGGGAGGACCGGCTACCCGCCTGGCCATGGGGCCAGGCTACAGCTGGTGGCGCGTCGTTGTGTGGTGCGTCGGGGTGCTGGGGACGCTGAGGGGTGCAGCCACCACCCACTACCGCTACCTCTGGAGGAACTGCTATCCCTGTTACCTGGGCCAGACGGGCTACGCTGTGAGCCCCGTGGAGCGAAGGGCAGGTAAGTGTGGGTCCCTCCCACAAGAACTTGGGACTCGCCAGCCAGCCTCCTTGGCTTCAGTGACAGGGTGAGAGGTTACCCCGGCGCCCCCTCTCCCCAAACCTTCTGGGCTGCTAACCTTTGTACCTTGGAAGCCCTGGGGAAGCAGTGGTGAGATGGGAGGGAGCTGTTCATCTTCCTCAGCCACACTGGCCGAGAGAGCTGGCTTTGCAGGCACAGAAACTGGGTTCGAATCCCAACTCTGCCACATATAACCTGTGTAATGTTGGGGAAGTCATTTAGCTTTCCTGGGACTCAGTTTCCTCATCTGTAAAAATGAAAGAGTTGGATTGGGTGAGTTTGAAGTTTCCTTCCAGCTCAAAACCTGTGAATCGACGTATGGTTTGTGTCTCAGGTGGTAGCTTAGGGTCAGGCATGAGACTGGAAGTGCCCTGGGAGTCTCTGGGCACTTTGATTTTCCTAAGAGCTTGGAAGGATGGTGGCCCTTGCAGGGGCTGGTGTCCCTGGGTGCCTCCTGTATGAGTGAAGCCAGCAGAGCCAGCAGCCAGCTGCCCTATAGCTTCCCTCCTTTCCAAGTTTGCACAGTGTCTCAAGTGATCCATGCTGTTGCTTCAAACCTGAATTTTAATTTCTCCAAATTTCTACACATCCTAGTCTTTCCCCTCAGCAGAGATTTGAGCAAAGGGAATAAGCTCAGTGGAAATTTCTTGTTTTCTCTCCCTCACTCCCCCTGTCACTTAGCTCAGCAGGGAGCAAGGCATACTTGTCTTTTAAGTGGCTATGAAGTCTCCTGCTGTGAATAATTCAGCATCCTTCCTCTTTGTCCCCATCTCAGCTCCTCCTTCCAGCATAATTATTGACAATAATTATTGGTCATTAGATAAGGGGAGACAACAAAAACCTTCTCTCAGCAGCCTTCAAAGGTGGAGGGAGAAACTAACTTTTATGGGCAAGAGCTTGGGTAAAACCAGGTCGATCTGGAGAAGTCAGGCCCTATTATACAAGGGTGGACAAATGTGAACAAGGGGAAGAGATCTTCGGATTGTCCCTTTAGATCTGGAATGGACATTAGAGGCCATTAAATCCAGATGAAAGCTGGATTTTCAGAAATGATGATGCTGGGAGAGAGTATACTCTGCAAAGTGTAATAAAAAAGCACAGAGGACCTGGGTTTGAATCACAGCTCTGAAATTTATTGACTTTGTGACCTTGGGCCATTCATGTCCCCTCTCTGGGCCTCAGTTTCCTCTTCTGTAAAATGGTTTCAACTCATACCCAGTAAATGGCAGAAATGACAAGAAATCAGTGTTGGAAGGGGTGTAGAAATGCATTCATTATTGGTGGAGCTTTGATCAGATCAGGAAACTGAAGCCCAGAGAGGGGAATTAATGAATCTAAAAGCCACACAGGTAATAAATACCTCACAGAGCCCGAGCCTCCAACTCCCAATCTAGGGGGCTTTCTAGCACTTTCCCTGTATTACCTCATAGTTTCCTCCTTCCTAAAATTACAGGGTTCTCTGGAGGAACTCTAAGATGCCTTCTTTACGTTCTGGAATCCTGTCTGAATCTCTTGGGGCTTGGTCTCTTTGTGTATCAGTGCTGGGGTCTGGGGCAGCTAGGTGGTATAGTGGATAGAGTACCAGGCTTGGAGTCAGGAAGACTTGAGTTCATATTTGACTGCAGATACTTCCTAGATGTGTGGCTCTGGGCAAGTCACTTAACTCTGTTTGCCTCAGTTTCCTCATCTGCAAAATGAGTTGGGGAAGGAAATAGTAAACCACTCTAGTATCTTTGCCCCCCAAAAAACCCCAAATGCGGTCACAAAGAATTGGACTTCACTGAAATAGCTAAACAAAAGCTGCGATCTGGGTCCCATGGTGGGCGATTAATGGAGACAAAGGAGATTTGCCTCCAGTGGTTTCAGAGTGGAAGAATCTGTATGGCCAGAGTGTTTTCTGGGGCTCCCTTCCAGAGTGACATATGTGATATTTCCCCCTATAAAATGTAAGCTTCATGAAAACAGAGACTGTTTTTTTTCCCCTTTGTGCCAAGGAACACCTGTTAGGTACCTAGTATGGGTGAGTCACTGTTCTAGGTACTGAACCTACAAAGGAACAGGTCCTGCCCTCAAATGGTTTGAACTCTATTGAAAAGACAACATAAGTGATATAACACTTGTTGTTCAGGTGTTTTTCCATCATATTCTGCTTTTCATGACTGGGTCTTTTTGGGTAAAGATTCTGGAGTGGTTTTCTGTTTCCTTCTCCAGCTCATTTTACAGATAAGGAAACTGAGGCAAACAGGGTGAAGTAACTTGCCCAGGGTCATACAACAAGTAAGTGTCTGAAGCCAGATTTGAACTCAGGTCAGAAATAGCCTGCTGCAGAAAGTGATTCTGATATTAGAGACTTCAAAGGAGAGAAATGAGGAGGGACAGTATTCCAGGCTTGGGAGGAAAACATGAAAAGTCAGAGAGATAACCATGAGGTGTGAAGCACAGAGAAAAGGCCAGTATTACTTGCTGAATCCAAGTGAAGTAATTAAGCAAGCCCAGTAACTGCCTTTAAGCTCTTTGGCTCTTATAGCTGCTGCCCAGGAGTCATTTGGAAGTTCTGGCTCTGGGTTTCCATCTTTCCTGAGGCTGCTCTAGAATGGACCTTACAATCTCACATTTAAACCTGGAGATCTGAACGCACTCCCCAGGACTCTGGTGCCACCAGCCACCCCAGTGAGGTAAAACTCTGGCCAGAATTGACATTATTGATGGTGGCAGAGGGTGGTCCTGAGTCTGCACAAATTGTATTCCCCTGAGCTCCTGCCATCCCCACCCCAGCTTTGGTGAGTTAGAGAAGCAGCGGTAAGAAGGCTGGCTTTATAGTCAGAAGACTCATCTCTGCCACTCCTGTCTGTGTGACCTTAGGCAAGACATTTCATCTCTTTGGCCTCCAGGAAGTGTGCTGGGAGGGGGTTCCTGGGGGTGGGGGCTCCCAGACCCCTGATCCTGAGCCTTATTCAGAGCTGCATATTTAAAGGCACATTTGAGTTTTGATCCTCATTGGCAAATTATGCTTTGACTTTGACCCCCATTTCTACTTCTCCAAAGTCATTAAGGATCTGGCATCAAAACTCTTTTGAACCCCCTTCTCTTTGCCCCCTCCCAAATGCAGGCTCTCTTGTATTATAGAGAAGAATGTTTCAAGGAATCTATGAGCTAGAGGTGTGGAATGAGCTTTTTCTGATGACTGCTCATCCCCAGGTACTATCTGAGGGAAAGAAGGAAAGGAAGGAAGGAAGGAAGAAAGAGAAAGACAGACAGAAAGACAGAAAGAGAGGAAATGAAAAGTAACTATTAAATGCTTATATGCAAAGCATTGTGCTAAGCTCTGGGTTCCAAATAGGAAAAACCAGATGATCTTGGCTCTCAAAGAATTCCCATTTTAACGAAGGGTGGGAAGGGGCACAACACACATAGGCCATTTTAGCAGCAGATGGCCCAGTGGTCCTAAGGGTGGAGCCAGATGGCAATGCATCTTCTTTATTGCCATTTAGTTTTGAATTCTGAACACAAACACTGAATAAAATGGACATTTCCATTTTACATAGTTTTAGTGACATTTCCATTGACCAAACGTCTCTTCTGATGTTAAGTTCATTTGCTGATGCTGAGGACTTTGCTGGTGAGAAATTTCTTTTCTGGGTCTTCAGGTACTATGGTTGGAAAGATCATTAGATCATAGCGTTAGAGCCGGGAGGGACCTTAGAAGCCATTGCATAGAACTCGGTCATTTTAGAGACAAGGAAATTGAAGCAGAGAGAGGATAAGTGATTTTCCCAGGGTCACAGCCAGTAAGTATCTGAGGCAGGATTCGAACTCAGGTCTTAACTCTAAGTCTAACCCTCTATCTAGTTCTACTCCATATTGCTCCTAAGCTACTTTAGAGGTTATTCCCCTCATTATGCAGTTGAGGAAACTATGACCCAAGTAGAAAAGCTTGCCAAAGGTTACAGAGGTAGTGAGTAGCAATGCCAGAA
The DNA here is from genome assembly GCA_028646515.1 of Pseudochirops corinnae. Lineage (NCBI taxonomy): Eukaryota > Metazoa > Chordata > Mammalia > Diprotodontia > Pseudocheiridae > Pseudochirops > Pseudochirops corinnae. The sequence continues at coordinate 36,841,391 of CM053588.1, read as the reverse complement.
TTCAAACCTAGATCTGAGGGACTGATTGATAAATGTTTTCCATACCTTACAAGAGAGGAAACATGGCAGAATGGAAAAGAGAGTTGGCCTTTGAAGGCCAGGAAAATCTGGGTTCAGATCCTGCCTCTGATGCATCCTGACTGTGTGAATCTGGGCAAGTCACCAGACCTCCCTGGGCCTTAGTTTTCTCATCATAGTTTTTGGACTGTGTGGACTGTACAGTCTCATCCAGCTCAGGATCTAAGATTTTATGATTTTAGGTCAAATGAAAGATTTGTCAAGAACTTAGCATAGTGATTGACATGCAGTAGGTGGTACATAAATGCTTATTCCCTTTCCTTCCTTTTCCCTCCTCTATCCTAGTCATTTAGTCCCTGTGAGACTCAGTTTTGTAACCTATAAAATGAATTGTACTAGATGAACTCCAAAACTCCTTTTATTTCTATATCTGTGATTCTGTGATTGCCTGTCTGTGATAGATCAGTAGAATGGACCATAGCCATTCCCTAACCTCAGCTGTGATATAGCTTAGTGATGGTGGAGCATAGTTGGGTTCTATCCAATGTGATAATGCAGTGACTAATTGACTGATGATGGACCACAGCTGGTCTTTACATTCCATGTGATAACCCAATGGAACAGACCACAACTCTTTCCCAATCTCAGTGTGAAAGCCCAGTGAGGATGGACCTCGACTACTCTTCATCCTCTGAGTGATTGAAAACCTAGTGATCTTGGATCAGAGTTGTTTCCCATCTTCATTGGGATAATCCAGAAAGGAGGGACCACACCTGGTCTTTGTATTCCATGTGATAGCCCAGAATCTATCTCACCAGGAGATAGATTCCCCAGTTCTCTGTATTCCTTCTTCCAGGCTTTCATACCCACTACCAGATTCATTACACTTTTGTGTGACTGTGACCCGGTCTTTCTTGTACTCATAAATGGACCACACCTCTCCCCCAATCTCAGTGTGAGAGCCCAGTGAGGATGGAGCTCAATACTCCTCTGAGTGATAGAGAGCCTAGTGAAGATGGTGCCCAATTGGTTCCCCCCTTAGAGAGATAACCCGGAGAAGATGGACCACAACTTCTCTCTTCCTCCAGTGGGATAGCTGAGTAGAATGTGGCCATGGTGACTCCCCAGTCTCACTGGGATAACCCACTAGAATGGGCTGTTACTGCTCCCTACTCTCTGTACTGAAGATTCTCCTACTGAAATGGGTCTTTTTCCTGAATATCTGTAAGCCAACAATCAAAAGCAGAGGTACCTTGGGCACACAGACTGGCCTGCAGGAGACAGAGTGTGAGACAACCAATGGGGAATTCAGGCTCTGGGGCAGCCCATTTGGTTCTTTATATAATAAGGAAGATCTTAATTCAAATCCAGTCACCAACACTTACTAGCTGTGTGACCCTAGGGAAGTCACTTAACCTCTGTCTACCTCAAGGTCTCCTCATCTGTAAAATAGAGGTAATAAAAATAGTACCTCCCTTAGGTTTATTGTGAGGATCAAATGAGGTAATGTTTGTAAAGCACTTTGCAAACCTTAAGGTGTTATAAAACATTACCGTCATCGTAATCCTCAATTTACCCTCTTTGGATAAAAACAGCCGTGGCCTCGCACCAGGGTGTGCTGCTGGGGCTGGCACAGGGGGATGCTCTGAATTGGAAGATATTTACATCACAGCCCTGTGCCCTGAGAACATTCCAGGGCTAAAATTTGGTTTGGCCTGAGGAGGAGCTGGGGGTGGGAGAGGGCATGGAAGGAGGGCTGGGCTGGGCAGGGCAAGGCAGGGCAGGGTAGGGCAGGATTCTCTGTCCTAGGGTAACCTTTTTAATAATCCCCTCAGCCCCAAGCTGCCATTTTTGTGGGGACTGGGTGTGAACCCTCCTTCCATGGCATTACCCTCAGAAAGTGAAATGGCTCTGACTTCCAAGTACATCACGGATGCCAGCAGCTCCTGATCCCCCTCCTCCCCACAGCTGGCACTGCCTGGCTGCTTTGTGAAATTACCTGGTAATACTTAGGTTCTACACCACTGTATACATGTTGTATTCCCCAGTCGTGTATTAGCTTCTTGGTGACAGGGACAAGGTATCATTCCTTGTATGTGTGTCCCCTCAACTTGGCACATAGTAGGTGCTTAGTAGATTCCTACCCTTAGAGAGTCCCCTGGAGCTCTGAGAGCCCCCTGGAGCTCTGAGAGCCCGATGGCTAAACTGACCTGCCCTAGGTCATATAAACAGACTCAGAATCCGGGTTTTCCTGAGGTCAACTACTACACCATGTTGCCTACTATAATACTGTTCTAGGGTGTGGGGATGTGTGTATTTTTAGGTTGTTGGTTGTTGTTCTTGTTCAGTCATTCATTTGTTTCCAATTCTTTGTGACCCTGTGGACCATTCTGTCCTTGGGGTTTTCTTGGGAAACATATTAGAGTGGTTTGCCATTTCCTTCTCCAGTGTATTAAGGCAAACAGAAGTTAAGTGACTTGCCCAGGGTCACACAGCTAGTAAGTTAGTGAGGTTGGAGTTGAACTCGGGTTTTTCTGACTCCAGGTCCATCACTCTATCCACTGAGTCACCTGGCTACCTCCTATTTTTAGGTTCTAAGACATTTCAAAAAGGATGTGGACTGAATTAGGATTGGTGACTTTGTTGGATTCCTGTTTGTTGTGTGGTCTTGATAAATTGGCTGGAATTTTTGGTATTGGTCATGGAGTTTTTTTTTTTCTTTCCTTTTTTTGGCTCTCTGGTAATCCAGTCCATTTAATGTTTATTAAACACACATCACGTGCCAGGGACTGTGTTAAACACTGGGGACACAATGAACAAAAAGCAAGTTAGTCCACACCCTCAAGGGGCTTATACTCTAAAGGGGGAGACCACACACAAAAGGAGACAGGAAATGGGGAAGGGGGGAGGGAAGGGACCTGCAAGTATTTTGTCCTGTAGAGGTGAAACCAGGCAGGGCAGCAGGTGCGAAGGGGAGTGAGCTGTCCTGCCTATCTCACCAGGAGATAGATTCCCCAGTTCTCTGTATTCCTTCTTCCAGGCTTTCATCTCCACTACCAGATTCTTTACATTTTTGTGTGACTGTGACCCGGTCTTTCTTGTACTCATAAATCACCCATGGTTCCCCAATCCTTACTTTGACCCTCTCTCGACCATCTTCTCGAGTTACCATCCTTTATCTCTCCTCCCTTTCATAACCCAAATGCTAGAAAAAGCTGCTTTGTACATATTAGTCACTTAATAAATGGTTACTAAATTGAACCCAGGGGCAGCCAGGTGGCACAGTGGATACAATGCTGGGCCTAGAGAGAAGAAAACCTGAGCTCAGATCTGGCCTCAATACTAGCTGTGTGATCTTGGGCAAGTCACTTCATTCTGCCTCCATTTCTTCCTCTGTAAAATGGGCTAGAGAAAAAAATGGCAAAGCACTCCAGTATTTTTCACAAGAAAATCCCAGAGGGGGTCACAAAGAGTTAGACATGACTGAAATGACTGAACAATAACAAAACTGAACCCAAGAAGAACTCTTTGGGTAGACCTAAAAATGGCATCCTTCCATCTCAATTTTGGTGAGTGTGTGAGGAAAGATTTATTTTTGAACATTTCTCTGAGGAATACGAGTATGTTTCTACCCAGATGTTTCTGGCCAGCTGCTTCTGCCAGGCTTTGGGGTGTTTCTTTTCCCTTAGGAATGAGAGCCAATCTTGACACAGTTATTTCTGGGGAGGACCAGTGGCACTCCCTACTTTGCAAGTGAGGATTTTGGAATAGAAGAAGAGACTCCAGTAATATACCCATGATGCTTTGGGAGGGTCTTCTTCTGATGAGATGAAATAGTTGGAGAACAAGATGTGTGTGTGTGTGTGTGTGTGTGTGTGTGTGT
>CM053588.1:36772567-36836990 GCA_028646515.1 Pseudochirops corinnae | reverse complement strand
TGTCCTTCCAGTGGGGATGGGAGGTGAGGGAGGAGGAGAAAGAATCTAGAATCTGGAGTTCCATAATCAAATGTTATGAATATGTATCTATGTATATATATATATATATATATATATATATATGCAATTATTCTTATTATTATTATTGACTACATCCAACTGGAACTTGAAATACACAGGCACTGCGGTTGGGAGATCCATCTTGCCCTACTGAAAAGTGACATAGGAGAGAATAGACTGGGGGAGGGGGGACACACTGGGATGGCTGTTTTGGGGTGGTGGGCGCGGGAAAGAGGGGGAGAAAATATGTAGCTCAAAATCTTGTGGAAATGAATGATGCAAACTATAATAAAATTAAAAAAAAGTGACAGCTTCCAAATCAGATCAGTTCAATTAGCATTTATTAAGCACCTGCTGTGTTCGAAGCACTGTGTGAAGTGTGGAGAGATACAAAAAGAGGCCAAGGACAGTCCCTGCCCTCAGGGAGCTTCCAGTCTCAGGCTGAAGTTTTCTCATGTCTAAAATGGACTCGAGGATATCTGGGGTGACCTTCCCTTCTAGCTCCTGTGGACCCTGGGATGTAGGTAGGATGAGCGGTTCTCTGCCTACATATGGGGAAACTGAGGCTCCGACAGTTGGAATGACGTATGCAGGGTAAAACAGCTGATCAGTAGTACAGCTGGGATTTGAACCTAGCTCGGTCTTCTGGCTCCAGGAACATCCTTCGTCCACAGTACCACACTGTCTCTCAGTTGTAGACTTTGTCTTAGGCTAGGAGACTAGGGATAAAGGGGAGTTAAATGAATGGCCACTCAGTGATACAAGGGGTAGGAATTTGGTTTTGCCATTGCCTGGGGAAACTTCAAGTATGCCTTTTTTTTCTATGACTGATGGCCCTGGATACTGGGCATCCCCATTTTTTTTTTTTGAGGCAATCAGAGTTAAGTGACCCATCCAAGGTCACACAGCTAGTAAGTGTCTGAGGCTGGATTTGAACTCAGGTCCTCCTGATTCCAGGGCCAGTGCTCTATCTACTGTACCACCAAGCTGCTTTTGGGACATCCTTTTGTGACCTTCTTGGCTTCAGCCTGATCCACAGCACAGAATGGGCAACAGGGCATAGGGCGACTGCTTTATTTGAAGTGACTGGGCTGGTGGATGCTACTGGGCTCAGGTGAGTGCAAGGAAGTGGGTGTTTCTGGCAGCGTTTCCAAATACTTTGACTCACCAAAGACATTTGCCCTTGTTGGAAGTTTCTTTCTTTGGGAGTGGGTTCTCCTTTTCCTTTACTCTCCTGTAGGCAAAGACTGAGGAAATTCCCCCCACCCCAAATAACAGGCTTAGCCAGGGTTATAGTTGTTTGGCCTTCCTTCTCAGTGAGGACCAGTGACCAGGGCAGGTGGGACATGACATCAGCTGAGGAACATGGGGCCAGGTTTAAGTAACCCCAGATGCTGCTGGTTTCCAGCATCAGGAGGCTTCAGACAAGAACCTGAAAAGCCCCAGCACCCCGTTCTTGGCACAGACCTGGCTTGCTGAACAGATGATGCTGCAAAATGGAGACCTTTAAACCTGTTTCTGTTTTGGTCATAATGGTGTTCTCCATCTAGACATTTTATGTCGGGATTTTGTTCCAATGTGCAAAGGCTTTGGGGGTGTTGCTTTTCTTGTGAGCCACGAACAGCAGTTGAGGTTCAGCTGCCAGGAGATTGGGAGCTGGTGTTTGGGGGGTAGGTGACTAGGGTAAAGCTTCCAAGTGGCTCTGTGTGACCGACTAACTGATGGAGGTTGGGGTTGGGCAGGCAGCTAGAACTTCTAGAAATCATATCGGCTCTGGGTAGTGACAGAGACAGAATTCTCACCTTTATGGGCACATAGAGCTCCTGATTGAGTGTAGCGCTAGAGATGGGACAAATATATAAAGGTAGAATTCAGTTTTAAGCTCCGAGAACCTGAGTTAGAAGAGCACTTTGGGGCCATCTGGTCCAATCTCCCTGTTTTACAAAAGGGGAAACCAAGGTACAGAAGCAGTATCCTAGGGATGTCAGGTGAGCTGCTCAAGGTCATGGGGTCCTAAATCTACAGTTGGAAGGGACTCTGGGGGCCCTGACTGTGTAGTGTGACCCCATTTATTTTGGTTTCTGAGCAAAGTGAGGTGCAGAGGGAGGAAGCTGGTTTCTTGTTTGTTTTGTCAGCTGCAGAGTCCTGCTTTTTCCCTCCTTGGTCAGCCAAAGGGCAGAAGTGATTCCTCTGAAGAGCACATTCTCAGCTTCCTCCACATTCTGGTTATTTTTAGCAACGTCACAACGGTGATGATGAAAGCTCTAAGTATATTAGGGACAAATGTTTCCCCTCAGGTCTGGAGTTTTCTAAGAATTGGAAAGATCCCTAGACAGGGCAGCAGGAAGCCCGAGTTTTTAGTCCTTGGGCCTTTAGGAAAATCTCTTGTCTTTTCTAGGTCGGAGTTTCCTTCACATATAAAGTGAGGGCTTTCCAGAAGATGGCTTATAAGGGTTAGTCTCTGTAGCTCCCCAGGGGCTCAGTTCTTTAGCCCGATTCCCTAGAAAATGCACCTCAAGAAATCATGGGCTACCAAGCATTGATTAAATGCTTCCTATGTGCCATAGACAAAGATGGATATACAAAATAAATACAATATCATTTGTGGAGGGGGTGCCTAGTAGTTAGGTTATGAGGAGTTTCCATGTTGTTGTTTAGCCCTGCCTGACTCTTCCTGACCCCTTTTGGGGTTTTCTTGGCAAAGATACTGGAGTGGTTTGCCATTTCCTTCTCCAGCTCATATGACAGATGAGGAAACTGAGGCAAATGGGGTAAGTGACTTGTTCAGGGTCACACAACTAGCAAGCGTCTGAGGCTGGATTTGAGCTCAAGAAGATGAGTCTTCCTGACTCCAAGCCTGGTGCTCTATGTACTATGGCACCACCTGGCAGGAATAGTTATCTACGTATTAGGGGAGAAAAATTTCAGAGACCCTAGGTTAAGAATCCCTGGGGTGCGAGTTACAAAGAGACTTGCCACAAGGAGGTAACCATTAGAACTATTCTGCAGCGACACAGACTCCCTTGGAAGATAACAGACTCCCTGTCCTTGGAGGCTTTTCAGCACAAGCCGTATGGTCTCTTGTGGGCGTGTCATAGAGGCGATTTCTGAGTCCAGGATGGGTTGGACTAGATGTCCATCTGAGCTCCCTTCCAACTGGGAGATTCAATCAATCCATCCAGAGTTTGTGTCTGCTGGAGAAGGAGCGGGAACTGTCATGGAGTGAGGGGGAGAGATAACAGCCTGAGTAATGCCTGGGTTGCTGGGAAATATTAAAAGAGACAGAGACTGGCCTCCAGGGCATTGAATGGATGGTTCCTTTTAGGTGGATGTGGAAAAAGACACGGATAGGAATTGCAGGGGGTGAGGCCACTCTGCACATTGATGAGTACATATGACCTTGGAAGTATTAGATAATAAATGCTTTTCTGCAAAGACGTTGTCCTGGTGGCGTACACCTTTTGTCCCTTCTGGGTTGGCACTTTCATTGTGTGCCGACATCTGACTGAATCTCTGTTGGCTGATAATGGGCAAAAGGATATGACCAGAAATGATATTCTCCGTGATGACCCTTGGTGGTCAGAGAGGTTGGGATGATAACAGCCCAGATTCTCATGGTGGCCATTCCTTCTTTCCATTATCAGGTGGCCTTAAGGCTTCAAGATACTGTGTGGTCCTGGGGGACCTGAGAATTCTCTGAAATTAAAACTCTCTCTCTTTGCCTTGAGTAGGGCCCCAGTGCAGTAGCGAGAGCCCCTGGGTTCAGAGTGAAGGAGTCTGGATTTGAGTCTTAGCTCCGCCACATAACTTTAGAAAGTTTGCTCTGTCTCTAGGAGAGCCTTAGGTCTCCATCTCTAAAATGGGCACATTGTAGAGCTTTTTAACCCAGGGTCTATGAATTTTAAAAAATATTTTAATAGCTATATTTTAATATCATTGATTTCCTTTGAAATTTTCTGAATTTTATTTTGTACATTTAAAAACATCCTTCTGAGAAGGGGTCTGCAGGCTTCCTTAGTGGGATCCATGACACCAAAAGGGTTTGGAACCCATGCTGGGGGAGAGAACTCAGGAAGCCATGAAGAGGAGTGGTCTTCAGGAGAGCTGACCCGCTGTTATTACAGGCAGCTTTGCCTCCAAATCAACACAAGTGACTATTAATAATAACTGATGCTGATTTTTGAAGTATTGAAGTCCCCCCCCCCCCCCCCCCCCCCGCCAACTCATTATTTCCTTTCAGATTGTGTATCTCAGGTGTTTTCACATCTGCGGGCACAGAGAAGTTTAATCATCTCTCTCCTCTCCCACCCAAAATGTGATTTCATCAGTATAGACAATTTCTAGGCAAGGAAATCCCTTGAACCAACGCAGGTTAACATGAGCCCAGCATGCTTTCTTTCAGACTGGTCCCATCCTTTCGCTCTGAGGAGTACTTAGCACAGTAGGTTTTTCCTCGGTCAATGTTTTCTGAGCTCTTAGGCTGTGCCAGTGATGGTGGAGATGTAGGCAGATGAAAATTTGTCTGCCTTGGCCAGGGATCACTGGGATGGAAGGCAGTGTAGGGTAAGACTCATAAGACGAGATGTTTTAGTAGATCAGTCAGTCAGTCAACCAACATTAAGCCCCAGAAGAGAGAACTCCCGGCTGATGGAGCGAGGAGACAGTGGGGGGCGTTCCAGGAATAGGAAGACTCATGCTCCAAGGTTCTTGGAGGCAGGGAATAGCAGGGACTGATCAGGGAATGCGGAGTCATCCCAGTTTGGCTGGAGCATTGGGCAGTATAAATGAATGTTCCGTGGGTGGGACTGTTGCCAACTTCAGTTGCTGCCACCTCTACAACCTCCTCTCCTTTGCCTTTTTTTCTGTACTCATTCAACTACCAACCCTAATTCTGGACCTCATCACCACTGGATGAAGTCCACAGCCTGGACTTCCAGTATCCTTCCAATTGGTCCCTTGTCTCCAGTCTCTCGCCTCCATGACATGAATCAAATAATTTTCCTAAGTCATAGATCCAACTACGTTCTTTCCATGCTCAACGATGTCCTGTTTCCTCCGGGACAAAATACAAGTGTCTTGGTTTCCTTAAAAAATGTGAAAAATCAATAACTTTTGTTTATATATCACCCGTGCATTTCCCAAATAGGTCCCTCTCCCTCTCTGAGCCAGAGAGCCACTCTATGTAACAAAAAATAATCTCCAACCAAGAAGAGGTTAAGTTCTAGCATTATGCCAAGATCTAGCCATACTGAGGCTAGAATGAAACCTAATAAAAAAGAGAGGGGGGCGGGTTAAATAAAGGCAGTTGAGCAAAACTAATCAATGAACCAACTGGATCTAATGGCAATGTTCCATGCCCAAAGTTCCCCATTCCTTGAGTCGTTTGGTCATTGTCATTATACAGTATTCAGTTTTGATTTCAGGCTTACTGTTAAGGCTGTCTGCTGTCTGACTCTGGGCTACCTTTCCAATCAAACTGCTCTGTTTCATACACTCCACTTTCTGGTCAAGGTGGATGATTTCCTGAAGTAGGCCTTTCATTTCCAGCCTCTGAGCATTTGTATGGGCACTGCCACCAGGTCCTCCTCTTCCTTCAAGACTCCTCCATCCAGGTGCTGCCTTCCTTGAAAATCTCTCTGACTGTTTTCTCTTTCCTTGGTTTACTCATACTCAGATATATGCTGTATCCTCACTGTAAAAGTCAGCTTCTTGAGGGCAGTGCCTGTTTTGCCTTTGTGGTTGTATCCCCAGTACATGCTCAGGTATCTTGCAACATAGTGGGGGATGTTTCAGGGTTTGTTGAATTAAGATGAAAGACATTAGAATAATACTCTTGTTGGCCCTGAATGCCACATCAATAATATCTTACATTTCTCTTAAAAGGAACAAAATCTGAGGCCAAACAGCTTCTCCAGATGTTCAAATTCTCAGGTCTTCTGGTCTCCATTTCGTAGTCAATGGAAGCACCTACCATGTGCCAGACATGGTGCTAAGCACTTTTAGAAACATAATCTCATTTAAGCCACACAAACAACTCTGGTAGGCAGGTTCTATTATTGAGGAAATTGAGGCAAACATAGGGTAAGTGACTTGACCAGGTCACACAGCTAATAGAGTCTGAAGCCAGATTTGCACTTGGGTGTCCCTGACTTCAGGCCCAGCATTTTATCCCCCATGCCACTAGCTTCTTCATTGGAGTATTGTTCAGCTGTTTCAGTCACATCTGGCTCTTCATGATCCCATTTGGGGTTTTCTTGGCAAAGGTCCTGGAGGGGTTTGCCATTTCCTTCTCTAGCTCATTTTACAGATGAGGAAACTGAGGCAAACAGGGTGAAGTGACTTGCCCAGGGTCACACAGCTAATAAGTGTCTGAGGCTGGATTTGGGTCTACCTAACTCTAGGCCCAGCACTCTATTCAGTACGCCATCGAAGGGCTCGATAATTGATTGTTGACTGACTTACAGAGTGAGCTGGGATACCGTCTCAGGAAATGGACTGAGCAGCTCAGCATTTGGCTTAGTCCAGTCCTGGACTGAAGTTGGCAGAGAGCCTGGGCTGGACTGGAGGAAGTCACAGCATCTGCGCTTCCTCCCCGGCCCACAGGTGCAGTGGCCTCTGTGGGAGCAGTGGCCGGCAGTACCAAAGCTGGAGGAACCCAGGGGCCAGGCTGTGCCATGGATGCTGAGCCAGACCCTGAGAAGCCTGGCTCAGGCCCCAAGCCTGGCTCTAGGAAATCCGGCATATCCCCATGCCTGCTGTAGCTGCTTAGTCAGGGCATTCTCTATGGGTCATTCACTGATCCTTGGCAAACCCATCATTTCACACTTCAATTGCCATTTTATGGACTGTCCCAAATATTCTGAACTGGATTTTTTTTCCTGCCCCCAAGCTACTGTATTTGCTCTCACATTCCCACCCCACCCCACCCTTTTCAGCAGATATTTATCACGAGATTGACTGGAGGGAGAGAAAGAGACTGTGGAGGAGGGGTATCAGGTAGGTAGATTGCTCACATATGGTGCCATTTGATGGAGCGGGGACCATCATTTCCTCCCTGGCAGAACCTCTGAGGGCTTGTCATGAGTAGAGGAAGAAGGGTTAATGGTAGTTAAACATCCTTCTGTCTTTTACTCAATAGGGCCATTCATAGCCCTTCTGCTGGGCTCAACAAACCTTTGGAGCAGTGCTCACTGGAAGAAATATTGGTCTGTCTCTGTCTATCTGTCTTATCTCTCTATCTGTCTCTCTATCTGTCTGTCTGTCTATCTATCCATCTATCTGTATGTTTATCTGTCCATCCATTCATCCATCTATCCATCTCTCTCTCTCTCTCCATCCATCCATTTCTCTGTCCATCCATCCATCCATCCATTTATCCATCCATCCATCCATCCATCCATCCATCCATCCATTTATCCATCCATCCATCCATCCATCCATCCATCTATCTATCCATCTATCTATCATCTATCTATCTATCGTGAATGCATAAGATGATCCTTATGTTTAAGTCTCTTTGCTTGATGAATTTTAAGAAAAAGAATGTGTTTAGTAAGTCACAGCTTTACTGTTCTAAGTCATAGTAATGGGGGATGAGTTAGGGGGGATATGGCTAGATAAACAATTCTGATGAAAAAGATCTAATAGTCTTAGTGGACCACAAGGCCAGTAGGACTCATGAATGAATGACAGGCCATAAGCTCCCTGAGGCCAGGGACAGAGTGGGAAAAGAATATTCATCTCCACCTCCCGGCTTCCTTCAATTCTCAACAGAAAGCACACCTAGAAGAAACCTTTCCCAATGCCCCTTAATGTGAATGCCTTCTTTCTGTGGATTATTGCTTCTTATCTTGCCTGTACTTTGCACATAGTTGTTTGCCTATTGTCTCCCCTGTTAAACTGGGAGCTCCTTGAGGGCAGGGACCGTCATTTACCTTTCTTTGTATCCCCAGCACTTAACTAAGTGCTACACACACACACACACACACACACACACACACACACACACACACACACACACACACACAGTAGGTACTTAATAAATGCTTGTTGCCTTATTTTCTCTAGTCAGAAGGCTTGGGTTCAAATCCTGCCTCTGGCATTTGCTCGCGTTGTGATATTGAGCAGGCTGTCTCCCCTTGGGAGGGGTGGCATTTCTTCATCTGTAAATTGAGGGGGGCGCTTGCACTCGGGGCCTCTAAGGGTCATTCCAGCTCTAAAGCTCTCATCCTATGATTTTAGGACAGTTTCTCTTTTGTGTCTGGGTCTCTAGCACTCTGTGCAGTGCCTGACACATGGTCAGTGTTGACTAAATGCTTGATGATGTGATTGAATGGGGGGCATTGCTGCCAAAAGATCTAATGGTCTTTTCCTCGGTATTAATAAGAGAGGAGGGAGGGGTGGCTCGTTGGCACAGTGAATAGAGCACTGGCCCTGGAGGCAGGAGGACCTGAGTTCAAATGTGACCTCAAGACACTTAACACTTGCTAGCCGTGTAACCTTGGGCAAGGAAGGAAGGAAGGATGGAAGGAAGGAAGAAAAGAAGGAAGGAAAGGAAGGAGAGAAGAAGGAAACAAGCATTTATTAAGTGTTTACTACATGCCCAGTACTGTGCTAAAATATGCTTTACAATTATTCTCTGATTTGATGCGTACAACAACCCTGGCAGGTAGGTGCTATTATCACCCTCATTTCACTGTTGAGGAAGCTGAGTCAGATGTGCCTTAGTAACTGTCTAAGGTCACACAGCTAATAAGCACCTGAGGCAGGATTTGAGCTCAGGCCTTCCTTCAAGTCCAATGTTCTGTCCACTTGTCCACAATGTGCCCAACCTCCAACCCATTTTCATGGCTCGAATTGTGCGGGAATTTTTCCTTGGACACCGGGAAAAGACAGCCAGTCGTTTTGATTTCATTGCAAGCCCAGCATGAGTTTCTGAATTCTCTTTTTGCTAATCCTGCTTCATTCGTTTATTTATTCATTTAACTGCTGGTTGACCCCCTCATACGGGGGGGGGGGCCTTAGAACTTGGATGCTGGGGGAGGGGGGAGAAGAACTCAGGGGATCTCCCAGGGAAGGAACAGCTCTGTTTCTTCTGCAAAGTGGCTGTGCTGAGGTTACAGTCTCCATGGGTGTTTTGCCTCGGGATGGCTAAGTTCACCGGAACTTGAGTTTGTCTTGACTTTTAGTAACCTAATTCCAAGGAATGTGTCGAGCAACGCAGCAAGAAGATCCCCCACATCCTTTGCAGGGGACACAGGGCGCTCCATGTTGGAATCCCTTCAGTGCCCATAGCTAATGTCCGAGACAGCAGCCCTGGGCTGGACCTTTTCTGCCCGTGGGCTTCCCACCCTGCAACGGAAGGCTCCCAGATCACAGTTGACGTGGGAACTAGGAAGGGAATCCCCAGGATGGAGAGATCACTCCGAGTTCCAGCCCAGCCCGTCCTTTTGCAGATGAGGCAATGGATGCCAGATCATTCAATCAGTGAGAAATATCAAGCCTGTATCAGGCACTGTGCTAAGTGTCAAGTTACAAAGAAAAACAAAGCTGCTCCCTGCCCTCAAGGAACTTACATTTTAATGGGATATATATATAAAACATAAAACATACAAAGTAAGTGGAAAGTACATTGCAGCTACAGGGACCTGGGAGAAACCTCTTGAAGCATTTGAGCTAAATATTTGTTTTTTAATATAAAATTTTTTGTTTTGAACTTAAAATAAGAAAAGAAAAACAGTAATATTTTCTCGTATACACCTGAACATAGGAGAGGACTCAAGATAAAACAATAGATTTCCGTTTCAAGAAAGCCTGTATAGTAAATGCTACTCATTGTATCTGAGCCGTCCATCTTTTCCGTCTGAGTGAATCTTGAAGGAAGCCAGGGATTTTCGAAGGTAGAGGTGAGGAGGGAGAGTGTTCCAGGCATGGAGGGCAGCCAGAGCATGGGGAATGAAATGGGCCATGGTGGGTTATATATGAGGGGCCCCAACCACTTCACTGTAGCTGGATTTTAGTGTGCATGGAAGGTGCTAATGTCTGAGAAGCCTGGAAATGTGCCCAGGATCACCAAGGCAGTGGCAAATAGCAACAGCAGGATTCTAACCCACGTCCTTGGACTCCAATTCCAGCCCTCCTTCCATTGCCCCATGCTAGAGCCCTTTTTCAAAAAGAAACTTGAGCCTTTCCCTAGGGAGACAGGATACTGTGCTTGGTATTCAAGAACTCAGGACACTGGGCACATGCCCCATTGCCCTTGGAGGACTTCCCTGCCTCTCAAGGATTAATTCAGTTGAAGGAAGTTGCTCCTTCCCATCAGTCAGGGCTCTGACCCAGAGTCTTAGGGGCATTCAGTTTAGAGTCAGAAGAAACATTAGAAAGGTCATATGGTGTAGTGGATAGAGCACCAGTTAAACCTGCAGTTGGGCTGACACAGGTTCAGATTACTTTAGGCACTTATGTGGGCAGCTAAGTGGCACAGTGGACAGAACCAGGCCTGGAGTTCAAATCCAGCCTCAGACACTAGCTGTGTGACCTGGACAAGTCACTTAACCCTCTTTGCCTCAGTTTCCTCATCTGCAGAATAAGTTTGAGGAGGAAATGGCAAACCACTCCAGTATCTCTGCCAAGAAAACTCCAAACTGGGTGGTGAAGAGGCGGACGCACTGAACAGCAAATCTTGTGTGAACGTGGGCAAACCACTTAAAATCTTGGCTTCTCTGTCTATAAAGTGGAGCTGATAATAGCACCTACCTCACAGAGCCATTGTGAGGACCAAGAACAATCTGTGTGAGGTGTTTGCAAATTGTAAAGCTCAGCTGTGACTTTAATCCTGATTCCAACCCAACAGACACGTACATGCTCTTAGAAACCCCAGACTTGGGGTTTTGGTCTTGGTCTTGGTCCCAGACTCATTGGTTAACTCTTCCCCCTCCTTGCTCCTTGATCAGGCTTTCTGCCCTGGGTGGGAATGATGGGGCCTGGAGGGCGCAACAGGCTGATTGGGTCTGGATGAGGAGGCTGGGGACCGATCTGGGGTTGAGGAGATGATGTCATATCAGAGACACTCAGAATGGCACAGAATGTGTAAAGATGGTTGGGTTTAGAGTCAAAGAACCTGGCTCCTAATCCTGGTCCTGATACTTATCACCTGTGTCCCCATGGACAGGTTGCTTAATGCCTTTGGGACTCTGCTTATCTGTGTAATGAGGAGATTAGACTAGGCACCTGTTGAGGTCTCCTTCCACTTTGACTCCATACACCTGTGAATCCCAGGAGCCTAGAATCCTAGAAACCTCAAGTTGCACCAGAATTCAGGATTAGATGGTCCAGGATCTCTTCAGATATTTGGAGGGCTATCCTTTGGAACACTGCCCTTGCTTGTAGAGAATAAGATTAAGAAGAGTGGACAGAAGATAGTAAGTTTGATATCAGGAAGAAACTTCCCAACACTTAGATCTGGCACAGAGTAGATTGAGCTGCCTGGTGGGTAGGGAAAGGTCTTGATGAAAGGTTGAGTTAATTGCACAAGTGCTATTTAAACCGAGGTTTCCTCACTTCAGGTTCATTGTTGTTTTGTTTTCATTGTGATACACTCCTGGTACTCAAATCCTCACATGCTCTCTGAGAACCAGACAATTTGAACAAATGTGACCTAGGCAAGGCAGGTCCCAGCCTGTAAATGGATGGCATACACTGGGCATCTCTACAGGGCTGGTACCTGTCTTTGGCCCCTTGTCTTAAAACCAGCCATCTCAAGTTGACTCAGGAGAACTCGAGACCCAGTAAGCATCTGGGACTTTCCTGCTTCACGAGGACCAAGGCTCTCAGTGGAAGAAATAGGGTTGGTACTGCCAGGAAGGTCTGAGGGGTGTCAGCAGGGGTGACTGGGAGCTGTCCAATTGCCTTTCCACATGGAAGTGGAACCAATTTGCTCCTTCTGCCATTTTAAAGCACTTTGTGTGGCTAGAGGGATCAAGGTAAGCATGGCCTCCAGCGAGAAATGTTTCTGTGGGCTCAGATGGTCATCAAGGGTCTCCAGAGTTGCACGTAGCTCTGGTCAGACGATCAGGAAAAGCGAGGATAAATATTTGCGGTGGAAAGGACCTGACACTCATAACTCTGCCAAATGTTTTAGCTGCTGTCAGTTGCGTTCTGGGCTAGTGGTTTCATGTCTTGCCAAGGTGGTATTTTTAAACTCTCTTTTCAAAGTTTCTCTGTTTACACTTGTGCGGCTGTGTGCACACACACACTTCCAGGAAAGAGACTCACAGCTCCTCATTCATTTACTTATTTGTTTGTTGGCTCACTGTCCGGTGGGGAGGGACTGTGGCCCTTCTCTCCTGTCTCCTCCTGGGGTTTGGGGTTCTTGCCTGTTGAAGGGACTCATGGCTCCCATCGGTGGCCACTCCCTAGCTGAACCCAAAGCAACTGTCCCCTTGACTTCCCTTCCTTAGGAAGTCAGGGGAGGGTGGTGGGCTGTGTACTTGTGTGACTCTTTTGTTACCTGGAGACGTGCTGTTCTGGAAACATAGCCCTGGGCAGGCAAGGACGGACGTGTGCAATCACTCCCAGGACTCCAGCTCCTGGCTCTTTTATCAGACAAATAAGGACTGCTGGAAATGTCTGGCTGTTGAGTGCTTTGTTTATTGAGTTTGATAATAGCTCTTCTACCACTTGAAAAGGCCTCCTTGGTCCTGAGGTGCCCTGAGTTTCAGTGGTAGCAGGCAAAGGTCATGCTCATTCTCTCTCTCTCTCTCTCTCTCTCTCTCTCTCTTTCTCTCTCTCTCTCCCTCTTCCTCTCTTTCCCTCTTTCCCTTCCTCTCTTTCCCTCTTTCTCTTCCTTCTTTTCTCTCTCTCCCTCCTTTTCCCTCTCCTTCTTCCTCTCCCTCTCCCTCCCTTTCCTTCTCTTCCTTCTTTTCTCTCTCTCTCTCTCTCTCTCTCTCCCTCTTTCTCTCTTCCCCTCTCTCTCCCTCTTCCTCTCTTCCCCTCTCTCTCTCCCTCTTCCTCTCCCTCTTTCCCTCTTGCTCTTCCTTCTCTCTCTCTCTCTCTCCCTCCTTCCCTCCCTCCCCCCTCTCTGTTTTTCTCTTCCACCTCTCCTCTTTCAGTCTCATTCTCAATTCTCCCTTCCTTCTTCTTCTCTCTCTCTCTTTCTGTCTATCTCTGTCTTTAAGTAGAACACTGTAAACCCCCCCCTCCCATGCAAACACACACACACACATTGTACAACTTGCTATTCAGGGAAATTAGTTATGTCATCAATGAGTATGAATAGGGCATCAAACACGTTCTGGTCTCTGTGCTTGCTATCTACACAACCTTGCCAATACTTCAAGATCCTATGACATCATGGGTTTGAGTATGCTCTGGGAGGTAAAATGTTAGACAAATTCATCTCAACCACATTGTCTCTCCCATACCCCCCAAAATACTTGGCACTACAGTATACCCAAGAAATGTTCATCCAGCCTTTCAATCAATCAGTAGTATTTATTAAGAGCTGGTAGTGTGCCAGGCTCTGTGGTAGGTGCTGAGGATACAAAGACAGAAAGGAGACAGTCTCTCCCCTAAAGGGTTTATAGTCTATCAGCCAAATGTGCATATATTTAAATATATGCAAATTGATTTTAAATTAAGTTAATTTTTATTTTTTTTGCTTGAAGACTTGAAATGAGGAGAGATATCACTATTTATTACCTGCTTCAGGCCAGGCTTCTTTGGGAAAACTCTAATTGTTGAGAAGTGGGTTTTTTCCCCCTAGACATAAAGCCCAAATTTGCTCCTTTGCTACCTCTTCTACTCATTCCTGATTCTTTTCTTTGTGATTGAGCAGAGCAGAGTTTATCCTTCCACCATGAGATAGCCCTTTAAATATTAGGACTGTTATCCTGTCCTCCTTTGTCTTCTGCTGGGTAAACATCTCTAACTTCTTCAGCCCATCCTTATTCACTCAATAGTCCTTTTTAAATTAAGGTCTGGCACTACATATGCTAGGTGACAGGGAGATAAAGGAAGAACCTAACATATCGCCTGCCCTCAAGGAGTTTATATTCTATTCATGGTCATGAGATAATAGGATCTTAGATAGAGCTGGAAGGGACCTCAGATTATCCAATCTCTTTAATTTATAGATGAGGAAATTGAGGGCCAGGGAGGTGAAGTGACTTGTCAAAATCACAAAGATAATATCAGAGGTGGTATTTGAGCCCTTTGGATAACAGATTCACAGTCCATTTCTCATCCTGCTTCCCTTTCTAGCTCAATAGAATTGGCCAGAACTTGTGCTCAGGTGACATGGCTTTTCAGAGTCTAGATTCTCCTTCTTGCCGTGATAAAGGACTACAGGTGGGCTTTAGTGGGATGGGTTTACGGGTGTGGGCAGGACCTTTGAACACAGCAGGGTCTTGGTCAGTTTCCATTGAATTGAATTGATGAAAGGAGACATATACGAGATGATTTGTACCCCCAAGGTGCTTACATTCTAGTGGAGGTAGAGAAACAGAACTAATACATATACACAAAACCCGAAACACAGAAAATAATAAGTGTGTGCTTAAGTGATATGAATTATTTAGAGAATAGTACAAGATAGTCTCTAATTTGAAACCTATGATACTGATTCTATGTACTTTGAGAGATCAGTGAAGGATTTCGGTGATCATGGAAGGGGTAGGACTTCAGGTGATCCTTAAAGGATGGGGAGGATTTAGATAGGTAAGGATAAGGGTTGGGGGTAAATGGATATTCATCTCATAGAGGAAGAAACCCCAACTTCACACAGAAGTGGGTTAGTGCTGTTCTGTCTTCCTGTATTGACTAAGTCTTTTGTCATGTGCACTGTCTAAATCTCACATTAGAGTAATCATCCCCAATACAGTTTATCAGCATCTAAGGTCAGGTAGTGTCCTTGACTAGTGTCCTAGTGCTTACTAGTCCAGGCCTGGGTCCTTGCTGGTTCTCTAGGATGGGACCTCAGATAAAATTTCTGAGAGGAACTGGGAGATGACAGCTCCTCAGATAGACAGTTATTGATTGATGGTAGAGATGGATGCATTGTATTTTTTTTTCTCAGTAGATAATTGGAATATTACCACTTTCATGACTTTGAAGGTTATTGTTGGGAAATTTCTGAGTCAAAGACCTATTTCGAGACTATGGGATTATGGTACACGAACTATTTGTGTCATATCTGACCCAGTGTGGATTTTGCATTTTTCAACCTATGTTTGAGATGGATCACTATACATTGAAGAGGTCTTAATTTCAGGCAGGGATCCAGGTGAGAAACCAGATCAGATCAGGAGGCCAAGACTTAGCCATAGAAGAAGCTGGGCACTGGAGAAATATCATATAAGTCAATAGAAATGATAGGCTGACAGGAGGTGGGTGCAGCTGCCATAGGCTAAGTTGTTGATGTGGGGAGCTGATCTGATCAGGAAAGCTCTGCTGGAAAGAGCGGATTGGAAGAAAAGAGAATCTTCTGCCATGTTCCCTAGTGCCATCTAGTGCTGGAGAGAAGAGAAACCCTTAAAGCAGTGGTTCTTAACCTTCCTAATGCTGCTACCCTTTAATACAATTCCTCATGTTGTGGTGACCTCCAACCATAAAATTATTTTTGTTGCTACTTCATAACTGTAATTTTGCTGCTGTTATGAATCCTGATGTAAATATCTGACATGCAGGATGTATTTTCATTGTTACAAATTGAACATAACCCACAGGTTGAGAACCACTGCCTTGAAGGCTTGCTTACATTGCTCTCTTCTTCCTTATATGGCTTTTATCTTAAAGCCTATAGAGATCAAAACCTGAATAACTTTGTAGATGCCATAATTAAAGGGAACTGCTTTTTGGTGAACAAAAGTCACACTGCCTCAAGGACAGGCCTGGGTAGGTCCGAAGACCCTGGTATTAAGGCAGCTGTCATTCAAAAGAATTAAACTATGCTTCATAGGCTCAAGAGTAGCAGAGAAGTGACTTTGTACAGCAGAAAAGAAGACAGGTTCAGGAGAGAAGTAGTCTCACCTAGCAGGTGATGGATGGTTTGCTGTGCCTTAAAGACACCACCAGGATCCAGGCCTGTTATCCAGGGCTGTGAGTTACCTTGGACATATGGAATTTTCTCATGTGTTTTGTGCTCACTCTCTACCCATGGATGTGGTTGGGAGATTGTGGCCCAAGTTTATAGCTGGACAGTCATGCTTTGTATATTACTCCTTTTGCCTTCTACTTAGTGAAGGCTATGTTGTGATTATTCTTGCTTTTCCCTCCTTGTTTCATAAATGTTTCATGTTTGAGTTAATGGCATCATTGTGACTAATTTGTGTAAACAGAAAGTATACTGGTGGGGGCTCAGGAGCTATATCTATAGGATATATGTGCCTTTCCCGTTGCTTGAGGGTTATGCCTAGAACCCTGAGGGTGAGTTATGGCAGCATGGTGGTTGTGATCAGCCTCTCCTTTTGAAAAACCTCACCAGACCTATTGGTATTAGTGCAGGAGAGAGAGAGAGAGAGAGACAGAGACAGAGAGAGAGAGAGAGAGAGACAGAGAGACAGAGAAGGAGAGAGATAAAGAGAGAGAGGGAGAGAAAGAGAGAGAGAGCGAGAGAGAGAGAGAGAGAGAGGAGAGAGACAGAGAGACAGAGACAGGGAGAGAGAGAAGGGGTGGGAGGAGAGAGAGAGAGAGAGAAAGAGAGAGGGAGAGAAAGAGAGAGAGTGAGAGAGAGAGAGGAGAGAGAGAGAGAGAGAGAGAGAGAGAGAGACAGAGAGAGAGGAGAGAGACAGACCTCTTCTGTGTGCAAAGTAAATTCTGTATCATGTCATTTGGGAAGGAGCATTAACATTTGGAGGCAGGTGTACGAGTGGGATTGAGGAAAGGCTTCACATAGAGGATACTGTCTTATCTGAGCTTTTATGGATACTTGGAATTCTCAAATATAGCTCATTTCTTGAATGGATGACATTCTGTATGCAGATGCAGAAGATGCTGTTTGGAACAACAAAGACTCCAGTCTTGTCAGACCATAATAGTGTGGGAGGGAGATTAAGGAATAATGAAGGTGGACATGTAGTTGTTGGGGAGGGTGGGCAGTTTTCGAAGAGACTGCTTTTAACCCCTGAATTGTAGTTTCATTTGGCAGTTTTAGATAACTGATTGAAGATGTGGTTCCTTTCTCAAAGACCCTTGCACAGGGGGAAGAAGGGAGACTCAGCCCCGAAAGACTCCCTTCCATATGAATAAATAGCCCTAGACAAGGCTCTGGGGTGACCTGGTTTCAGAAGTGTCCAGCACTATTGCAAAGGAAGTCAGACTTCATTGAGGTGAGTGCCAACCTCATGAAAACAGCTTTTCTCCCCAGTATTCCATAGGTAGGATTTTATGAGCACCTAAAATTCCATCTCCAGTGACCCCCTCCCCCCACTCTGCCTGGCACAGGGGCAAATGCTCCTGTGGGCTGGCTGCTGTCCTCCCCTAAGTTTCCATTCTGAGGTATCATGGTCTGTTTACTGTTCATGCTTATCACAGGCACTGTTGGAACTGTCTGATGTCCCCAAATATTGCCAGGACAATTGTTAGGGACATTCTGGCAGAGTAGGAAGGGTCCTGGATTTGGCATGGGATGACCTGGGTTCAAATACTAGCCTGTCAGACTAGTGTGAATTTGGTTAAGTCACCTCCTTTCCCTGGATGTCCCTTTCCTGCTGGAAGGGGGATGGGGAGACAGGACTTGATGATGTCCGTGATTTTTTAAGTGATCTCCAAGGTGATTCCAACCTTCACATTCTACAAATCCAGTGGTTCTTGGGACCAAGAGTGCCATCGTCTCTTCTGGGAAAGGATCCCACAAAAGGAAGATCCTTTAAGGAAGGCAAGGTGGTACAGAACAGTGGGGAAAGCTTTGGATTTGGAGTGCAGAGGATCTCTGTTAGAATCCTAGCTCTTTGTGACTTTGGGTAAATTGCTTTAAATGTCCTCATCTGTAGAATCATGGGATTGAGCTCGACGATTTCTAAGGTTCCCTCCAGCTCTAAATCTAGAATTCTGTGCCCAAGCTGGAAAATACCATCTGATGATGCCAGTGATCTGTATGAGACTGTGCCAGTCTAAACTGAAACGACAGATGGCCACCATGCCAAGCTCCTGGGCAGAGTTTCCAGGGGGTGCTACAAGGAACTTGACTTTGCAACCCTTGCTGGGGGAGCTTACTGCCTCTTCCATCAGCTCCAGGGAAGACCTCTCTAATCTTTGGAGACAAGTGGTTACACCTTTTCCCCTCTGAGCCTTCTGCCCTTACAATATAGCTGAAATTGCCTTGGGGGCTCTCAGCATGTTCCTTGCTTAGGAACATATGATAATATGAGAAAAGAGACAGAGACAGAAGAATATGAGAAAATTTGAGACAGAGACAGAGGATGCTTTGCTGAAGATTTTCTTTCCAGCCAGATGTAGCCTCTTGCCTCCCTCCATCTCCTCCTAGCTCCAGGGTCTCCTGACTCTTGTCACATCCTGGCTTTGCAGTTTTAATGAGAGGGGAAGTGGTTTCTTGAACTCGTGACTCTTCAGCAGAGCACAAGACCATGAAAATATCAAAGAAAGGGTTTATGATGGAAATATTTTGTGGGGTTAAGGAGCTGATGGTTGGGGTGTGGAGAGGGATTTTTCCAGAGCTGTTTGGAAGATGTGGGGAGGCTTGTGTAGGGATAACTGGGATTTACCGTACGGGGCCAAGCAAATTTTAACTAATAATAGTAACATATGGTTGTCAATGAGGCTTGGCTTTTGACTTTCCAAACTCAAGCTCCCCACATCTTTCCTACAAGAATGGAAACTGTAGTATGGAAAAGTAGCAACGAAGCTGGCCTGGAGTCGCTGCTATACCCTTGGAAATCTCAAGGATTGGAGTCTTTGGTAGGATGGAGGATTTAGCCCATCCCTTGGCCTCAGCACTGAAGTGTCCCCACCCTGGCATCAACTCAGAGATAGCCATTCTGCCCGTCTGGGCCTCAGAGGGAGCCTTCTCTGACCACCTTCAGTTTCTTAACCTCTATTCCTTACAGGACTAGCTCAAGTCACCCATTCCCCTCCTCCTTCCCTGAGGTCTTCTGTGACTACACAAACCCTACCGATTCCCTTACTTTCTGGACTCTTACAATATTGGGGAGTTGTAGAATCTTAGAACGTCACATTCTAAAGGGGCCTTAGTACAGAGCACGTCAGAGCTAGAAGGGACCTTTGGGCAGAGAAAGTCATTGCTGAGAGGCCCTTAGAACAGGGAAGGTCAGAGCTGGGAGGGGCCTTAGAGCACAGGGTGCCAGACACTGCCCTCTTCTTCTTGGTCGGTGCCATTATTATCCCCGTTTTGCTGCTGAGGGAATTGAGGCCCAGAGCAGTGAAGTCAGTTGCCTGGGATCACACCGCTTGGAAGGGTGAGAGCCAGGACTTCATCGAGGTCTTCTGAGCGCCAGTTCCAGCTCTCTCCACGCCACACTGTTCATCTGCTCCTCCCATTGTCTGCGCTCTGGCGCTCAGTGGTTGCTTATGTTGTTTCTCATGTAGTTTCATATGTTTTAGTCTTGCCACCCAGATGGATCGTAAGTTCCCCAGAGGCCAGAATTGGGCCTTGTATGTCTTCTTGACACCCCCACAAGCCTGTGGATGTCTAGGCGTTCAGCAAAGAGCCCCATAATTCTGTTCGAAAGCCTGTCGTAATGAAGCCCCTAGTGGTTGGTTCTTTAGTGGAGGCTGTCCAGAGAGGATGAGGTAGGCTTAGCTCCTGTCTTTGGGGACTCTTAAATATAAGGCAGGTACACAGACCCAGACAGAGGGAGCCGTGACTGGAGACTAAGGGCTTGTTCCATCCAGGATGCTGGAGCTGCTTTGGGGTCTGCATGGCGAGACTTCCTTTCATGGGTCTCCCAAACTATGCGTCTTCCTTGTTCCACTTAGAAGCAGCAGGTTCTGGGAGCATAGGACTATAGATTTCGAGCCAGAATGACGTCCAGTAGCCATCTAGTCCAGCAGTAATGAAACCAAATGGGAGAGCGAACTTATCAGAAGGAACAGAATGGGAGAGTCTAGCCTTTTGGTAAAACAAGCAAGCAGAAAACCCCAAACCATCAGCAGAGGGGCAAACGCCCGATCCAAGTAAATAGTACATTCTGAGGGGGCCAGACAGATTTCAGGGTAGAATAAAAAATGCAGTGATGTTCAATGGGTCATCTAGGTCTTTGGAGCTGGGGGAGAAGTGGCTTGACTCATTATGGAGAAATGACTGGATTTGGAATTAAAATGACCTGGGTTCAAATCCTGACTCACTCGCTAGCCATGTGTTTCTGGGTATGTCCTTTAAGCCCTCTGGGTCTCAAATTGTTTGATATTAAAATGAAGGAGTTAAATTAGATGAGTTCTGAGTAACCTCCTAGCACTGAATCTACAGTCTGTGATGCTGATGTGGTCCAAGATCACACAGGAGAAGTGAAGGGCAGAGCTGGGACTCATCAGAGATTCAGGACTGGAGAGGATCTTGTAGCCATGGAGTCCAGCCCTTTTGTTTTACAGATGAGGAAACTGAGGTCTGGATAGGTTAAGAGATTTGCCCAGGGTCACGATCTCGTCAGTGTCTGAGGCAGAATTCAAACTCAGGACTTTTGGATGCCAATTCCCCTGGTTTATCTGCTCCCTTGCCTCTTTGCCCTTTGAGTCCAGCTGCCCTATGCAAGGTGACATTTCTCTCCTCTTTCCCTCATTAACTTTCCTCCTCCTGCTTCTTTTTTTTCAGGACTGCTTATTACACAGACTTTCGGCAGGTATACCGCATGGAGTACCAGACTGTCTATAAGTGCTGCCCAGGATGGTACCAGCTCAGTAGTGACCAGGGCTGCCTCTACCGTAAGTCCCCCAGTTCCTGCCACCTGCCCTCGGGTCTGGTTCCTATTATCCCTTCTCCCCCTTCTGCATCGTGCCCCTCACCTCCTCCACCTCGCAGCTGCAGCAGACACTATAAATCTCCATCTCATAAAAGGGAGTTTCTAATGGGGGGAACGCATTCTCTCCAGCCTCTCCAGATACGGTCAGATATTTTTTTTTCCTGGGCTTTATAGAACTTCCTCACTCCAACGTGAAAAGGTTTCCAGCGTCTGTTCACTCACTGACTCAGTTTGCCAAAAACTATTAAAAATAAAATAATAAAACACAGGAATAAAAGCAAAAAACTCATAAATCCCCCAAACACCCGTCACTGGCAGAAGCTGTGGAAAGAGTAAGCTGGGCTGTGATCAGAGCTGTCACCGTGTAGAACATGACTTCTTGGCTGTGAAGGGAGGGGCTCGGCGGTCGGGATTCCACCTTGGCCAACAGGCTTGCTCATTCCCGTTTTCCCTCATTCTCTTCACGTCTTTCAGATGACATCAGGACACCCTGGCCTCCCGGAGCTGGGCAGCCTGTTGTGACAGGGCAGACTTGGGCCGGAAGCAGTCCCCAACCCATCAGAGTGTCCCTGCCTTGGTCTTGCACCCAGGACACGGGGCTCCAGTTACTTTCTTGGAGTTCACTCCCTGTTTCCACCAAGTAACCCTTGAGCCTAGTGTAGGTAGTGTGATCAATTCTTCTCATAGTTTGGTAGGCAGCAGACAGGGGCCAAGATGCCGCCATATTGCTCCACAAGAAGAAACGTATTCTAAAAGTCCTCCCTTGATTTTTTTGGGCTCAGGTCTTCAGAGAGATTACTGCAGGGAACCTCAGATCTGGGTCCCCCATAAGGCAGTGCAGTGGAGTGGTAAAGAGTACTGGATTTGGAGTGGAGTGTTTTAAATCCCCGTTCTACCACTTCAGATCTGTGTGACCTTAGGAGGAAGGAAGGAAAAAGTACACATTGAACACTTGCTAAGGAAGGAAGCAAGTATTAAGTGCCTTCTGTGTGCCAGGCAGTCTGCCAAGCGTTTTACAAATATTGTATCATGTGATCTTCACAGCAACCCAGGGAGGTAAGTGCTCCCCACTTTACAGTTAAGGAAACTGAGGCAGATAGAGATTTTTGTCTGTTCCCAGTCACACAGTGACTAGTAAGTAGATGAAGCCAGATCTTCCTGATTCCAGACCCAGAGCTCCATCCACTGTGTCACCTAGCTGCCTCTCGAGGAAGGGACCTTAAAGGTCGTCTCTTTCTGACGCCCTCATTGTTAGAGGAAGAGGCAGCTAGGTGGGCTAGGTGGCTCAGTGGATGGAGCACTGGGCTTGGAAATCAGGAAGACTCATCTTCACAAGTTCAAATCTGGCCTCAGACACTTACTAGCTGTGTGACCCTGGGCAAGTCACTTCACCCTGTTTGCCTCAGTTTCCTCACCTGTAAAATGAGCCGGAGAAAGAAATGGTGAGCTGTTCTAGTATCTCTGCCAAGAAAGTTCCAAATGGGGTCAGGGAGAGTGGGACACAACTGAAACAATCAGAGTGTTAGAAAGAGTCCTTGTCTCAGTTTAAATATGGCGTCAGACACTTACTACCCGTGTGACCCTGGGCAAGTGACTTATCCTGTCTGATGATGCAAACCCCACTTTGCTTATCCATCAAATGAGCTGGAGGAGGAAATGCAAGCCACCCAGCATCATGGAGAGTCAGACTGAATGACAGATGTGTTCCGGGCTCTGTGCTAAGCACTGGGGACAAAAAGAAAGACAAAAGACAATCCTTACCCTCCAGGAGCTTACAATCTAATTGGGGAGACAACCAACAAACAAATATTGTAGGAATAAGCTACGTATAGGAGGTGATCAGCAGAAAGAAGACGCTGGACTTCAGAAAGATTGGGAAAGGCTTCCTGGGGAAGGTGGGATTTTAGTTGGGACTTGAAGGAAGCCAGAGAAGTCAGGAAATAGAGATAAGGAGTGAGAGCATTCCAGGCCTGGGAACCACCATTGAAGATACCCCGAGCAGAGTGTCTTCTTGTGCTTGGAACAGCCAAGAGGCCATGAAAGGGAGGAGACAGGTGCCATAGTTTCTGATTAATGTAGGCTCCCTTTCTGGTTATGCATTGGAATGGATGGAGGAAACTTGAGCATGACGTTGCTCATTTGAATCTACTCTTGCGCTTGGAAAAGTTCCTCCAAAATGCATGTCTCCTTTTCTCCCCATCTCCCTTCAAATTCTGTGGGAATATGTCCATTGTTTCCTGATAAACACTATGCTTTAGGACTTAAATGCCACTAGCTGTGAATGTATGAATTAATGGCTTATCTGTAAACAGCAGATAAAGCTGTACAGACCCGATTCCTGCCCCATGGGACTTTGCTGTCTCCACCTGATCCTGCTTCAGGATTTCCTTTTCTCTGGTCTCCTGGAATCGTCCCCCTGTGACCTTTGTGTTTAAAACAACCTCAGTGCTAGCAGGAACCTCAGAGGCCGTCTAGACTAATTCACACCTCAAACATGAGCCTATTCTTGGATATCCTGACCAGTGGTCATCAGGCCTCTTACTAAAGACCTCTGTTGATGGAATCAATAAGCATTTATTAAATGTCTGACTGTGCCAGGATCTATGCTAGACAAAGATAAAAAAGGAACAGTTCCTGCCTTCAAGGAGCTGACATTCTATTAGTGAGACAACCTGTGCACACTGAAGTACATTCGAAATAAATTCAAGGTGATTTTTGATGAGGAGGCACTAGCATTGGGATGGATCAGGAAAGGCTACATGGAAGAGGTGTGACTGGAAAGAAGCTAGGCTTTCTAAGAGGCAGAGGTGAGGAGGGAGGGCATTCCAGGCATGGGGAGCAGTTGGTGCAGAGACACAGAGATGAAATGTTGGGTGTGAGAAATAGCAAGCTGGATCATCTAGAAATTTAGCATGCAAGAAAGAGCATTAAGTCAGGTGGGAAAGGAAGCTTGGACTTGGGCATGAAATGACAAATAGAAGTTTAAAAAAATCTTTGAGGTAACTTAGCACGATCAGAGTTTTTTGAGCAGGGGAATGACGAGATCAGATCTGTGCTTTTGGAGTATCATTGTGGCCCCCATGTGGAGGATGGCTTAGAAAGGGGAAAGACTCAAGGCAGAGAGATCAATTAGGAGGTTAGTGTAGCAGTCCAGGTGAAAAGTGAGAAGAGAAAATGAGGGAGGTGTGAGAGATGCTGTGCTAGGTCAAGGCTGGGCTGAGGAAGAGAGAGGAGCCTCACTCACTCGGGAAAACTCCCACCCTTTCATTCCACTTTTGAGTACCTCTGATTGTTAAGAAGTTCTTTCTGAAAATGAACCTTTATTGCATCCCTTACTGGGGCTTCTGCCCTCTGGGGCCAAGGGCAAAGCTAATCCCTCTTCCACAAGACAGCCCTTGAGATACTTGAAGACAGCTGTCATGCCCCTCCTGTGTTTTCTCTTCACCAAGCTAACCATCCTTACAAGTCCTTCTGTAGCATTGGGACCCTTCCCCATCTCTGAACATTATCTACTTTGCCAATGTCTTTCTTAAAATCTGGTACCTTGGAGTGGCTAGGTGGCACAGCGAATAGAGCGCCAACCCTGGAGTGAGGAGGGCCAGAGTTAAAATCCAGCCTCAGACACTTAACACTTACTAGCCATGTGACCTTGGACAAGTCACTTAACCCCAATTGTCCTTCCCTCCCCCCTCCAAAAAGCCAAAAAAAATCTGGTACCTGGAACTGAGCACAGCTATCATCTGAGTAGGGCAGAGAATGGGTGTACTATCATCTCTTTCCTTTTGGATACGATGTCTCTTTTAATGCAACCTAAGGCTACGTGGACTTTTTTTGGCCGCCATCTTGTATTCTTGGCTTGTATTGAACCTGAATAGCCAGACCTCCCCTGTATTGTCCTCTAAAGTTGGGGAGACGGTTTGGTCCAGGGGAAAGAGTATTAGCTTTGGAGTCAAAAGATCTGGCTCTGTTCTTTACTGCTTGTGTGAATCACTTAATGCCTGAGCCTCAGTTTATCTATCAGTATGATGAAAGGTTTGAGCTTGGTGGCCTCTAAGGTCCCCTTCCAGCATTAAGCTTATAAAGCAGTTTTTAAAATTTATCTTTTATTTTCACATTGTCTTCATTTCCAAATGTATTCCTTCTTTCTCCCCTACCCAAAGAGCCATCCCTGTCCTATCTAGCAGCCTCAGGCAGAGGCTGGCTGACCATTTGCCAGGGATGCTGTTGGGGACACATCAGAAGAGATGTCTTTAGAGCTCTCTTCTACCTCTGAGGTTCTAGGTCACCCAATATTTGGTGATTCTCTTGTCTTCAGTTTTCCTTCTATGTCAAATAAAGATAATCAACCTGGTGGACTCCATAGGGTGCTAGGAAATCTGGGTTGAAATCCTGCCTTATACACGTAAAATCTGGGTGACCTTGGTCAAATCACTCGACATCTGTGGAGCTTGGTTTCCTCAACTGCAAATGGAGAAAATTTAGTCTTAATGCTTTCTGAGGGCCCCTCCAGCTTTAAATCTGTGATCAATTTTCTGCCTACCTCATATAATGTGAAAATTTTCACAATGTCATAGATGGTGGCATGGTTCTTACGAGGGTCTGGCTAGCTGAGTTCTAATCCTCTTCTGATTAAGTGGAGGTTGTTTTTGGAGGTTCCTTCCCTCTGCTCACACAGAGAAGAGTGGGAGACCAGTTAGGTTCAGGTGAAGGGTCTGGGGAAGATGAGACCAGCATCCTGCCACATTCTAGAAATCAGCACATATGTCAATGGGACTGTCCCCCCTGCTGAGCCAATTGAGTGGTAGGTCTGCCCATGAAATTAGTTACTCCACATTATGTAAAGTGAGCTTGAGCAGGGCATAAAGATAACTGGAAGACTGGAAATTATTCACTCAGCTTTTACCAAGCTATGCTCCTACTCTCTGGAAGAAATGGCTAGCCCAGCTGGATAGAGGCCTCCCGATTCTGGCTAATTTCATGGTTAGGAATTGATGCCTCAGCTCATTTTTTAATTAGAATTAGGAGATGTGACATATAAAAGGGTGCATTATAGCTGTGACAGTCAGGGCTGTGCATAAAGAAGACAATGACCCTAACCCAGGGATTGCCAATTGGCACCTCCCCATGGGGAAAGTCAAGGGTATTTGGGTCTATTCCTAACCTGATGCTGGTGATTCCTGTGGCTGGTGCTAAGACTCAGAGTCCAGCTTGCCCAGGGACACATCCTGATCTTTCACCCGTTGCCTGGGATCATGCCAGAATGGACGTAAGCTCCTTCTTCTCTTTTTGATTTTCACTTGTCAGATGGAAGAGAGAGGACCCCTCTGTGCAAAAGGTAACTTGTGGAGCTGGTGGGGGGGATAATGGTGGTGGGGAGGACATTGAACACATCCATGGAAATCAATAGATATTTTTTTGTCTAAATTCTTTTGGGGTGACTTGGGGTGATGGAGAGGAGGCAAAAAAAGACAGAAGTGAGGTAGAGAGCAGAGGTGAGAGTACCCTTTAGTGACCAGGCCAAGGGAGCCACCATGGGAGGATGAATCTTTAGCAGAGTGCTGACTAGCTTTTGTCTATCTCCGCAGAAGTGATGAGGGTGGGGTTAGTGAATGGCTGGGGAATCCATTCCCAGACAGCCCCAGCCTCCCCTGCCCAGGGAAGTTCCAGGGGCCCCTGCAAACAAAGCTTAGTGCATATTTAGGCCTTCCCAATAGGCCCATTGCCGATGAGCTGTGAGAATGGGGGTTTTGCGCCTTTATTCTGTTTGGATCTCAGTGCCCCTAATACTTCCTCTGTTGGCTTTTTTTTTTGCTTAGGATGTCTGAGAGGGAACAAAAGGGGTCGTGTTTAGTTAGGGGAGGAGTGGGGATGGGGAAGAACAGACATCAAAGCCTATGATTTCCGTTTGGTGGCCTGGGATTCCAGAGTTGGGCCAAAGGTGGATCATATAACTAGTTCAAAATAAAAATTCTGGTTCAAGTAGGAGGGAGGTGAGGAGGGGAGGGCTGTGGATGGGGGAGGGCAGAGGCCAAGAGGGGAGAGGAAATGTTAGTTATGTCTAAGAAGGCCGGGATTCTTCTTGGTGCGAGGGAGCCTAGTACAGGGGTTCCTTCCATTTCCCATCTCTGTGTCTTGGCCCAGGTTGTCCCATCCTGGTGGGGGGGGGGGCAGTATATGTGCTTCTGTCTCATCTCTGCTTTTCAGAGGCCCTAGCTTTCTCCAGCACTCAGCTCAAGGGCCACCCCCTACAGGAAGCCTTTCCTGAGCCTCTCAGCTGCTAGTGCGTCTCTTCCAGGGAGATAATGACAAATGTTTAACAGTTGACTTCACCTCTTCCCCCTCTCTCCCACAACTGCCAAATTAATCCAGATATACTTTTAAATTTAACTTGCATCATTCACATTTTCTCCATCACCTTCTAGGCGATTGACAAACCAACAAGTCAATCCCTGCTTTGTAGAGTTTGCTGATTTCCCCTGTATAAGTGCTCACAACTTAAGTCAACTCTTATGAGCAGGCTTCAGTACCTCTGCTCCCTCCGTCCCAATGAGCTTGTATTTACTTTCCTTTGTATATACTTGTATGGGTGCATGTTATTTCACCAAGTTGACTGTTAGCCTTTCCAGGGTAGGAGCTCTTTCTTTTTTTGTCTTGTATCCCCAGCATGATCCCTGGCATATAGTAGGTACTTAATAAATGCTGTTGGTTGAATCACAGACTGAGAGTTGAAAGGTAGCGGCAAGCCATGCACAGAAGGTATCTTTACAGAAGCTTATCTGAAAAGTGGTTGGTTGGTGTGATTGGGTATGATGGCTTGGGATTTGAGAGACCTGGTTCCAAGTCCCAGCTCTGACCCTCATTGAACTGTGTGACCTTGGGAAAGTTAGTTTAGACCTCTCTCTACTCTCTCATGATGCTGTAGAGCAGTGGTTCTCAAGCTTCCTAATGCCGCGACCCTTTAATATTCATATGTGGGTGTATCTACATGTGGGCAGACCCGCCTGGAGATGGATAGAGGAGCCGTGTCTCAGTTCCTAAGACCATCAGAAATATTTGTTTTCTGATGGTCTTAGGCGACCCCTGTGAAAGGATCATTCGATCCCCAAAGGGGTTGCAACCCACAAGTTGAGAAACGCTGCCGTAGAGGAAGTGTGTGGTGGGGCACATTATAAAGACTTGCTTGGGGGCTACCAGACTCTATAGTGGGGCCATGGAAGATGGCGTCCCAATACTTGCAATCTAAGTTGTCTCTCTGTTTGGCTAACCCTGAGTGGCATCATATCTGGACAGCATTCCTAGTATCAGTTCAAGGGCAAGGTTTATCTAGCCTGTGTGAATCCCTCCAGGCCAAATTGTTAGCCCAAGCTGCTCCAGAATAGTGGGAAAAGGTACAGTGGGAAAATTGGAGGAAAGGAAGAGGATACAGGTATGGACTGCAACCATGATACTGAATTCCTTAGCAACAAGAAAGGGAGACTCTGCATTACCTCGTTGGAAGAGAGTGCCTTTGTGAGGTTTTCTCTTTGGCCTTGAAGGGCAGCTGGGTGGCACAGTGGATAGAGCACCAGACCTGGAGTGAGGAAGACTCATATTCATGAGTTCAAATCTGTCCTCAGACACTTACTAACTGCATGACCCTGGGCAAGTCACTTTACCCTGTTTCCAGCTGTTTCTATTGTGGGCTAACTCAAGTTGTTAGGAAATGCTGCCATCAAGCCTCAGTCTTCCTCTTTTCCATGTGCCTGTCATTTTGACTCCTGGTTCTGCCTTCTGGGGCTGAGCAGAGCCTGTCTGTTCTCTTTCCCCCCTTTCCCTCTTCTCTATTCTCACAGGACACCCTTTCACATACCTAAAGACAGCTGTGTTCAGTTCTCCCGCATCACATCTGGAGTGAGTGAGGAGGTAGGACCACGTCTGGGAGTCTCCATGTTTATTTCCTGGACTTGGTGCTTGGCTTCTTCCATTGGCCTTTCATTAAAAGTTTGGTTTCAGCTCCAGACTGGCTTACAAAAGCTTTCTCATTCCAGAAACACTATTTGGTCACACTCCCTGAACCTATACACTTGTTTGTCTTTGTTGCATATGTGACCAAAGTGACCATTTTGAGCAGCCAATCAAAGATTCCTACCGAGTCCTCTTGGGGACTCCATTTGTACCAGAATCAACAACGTTAGGGCCTCAACCTGTAGTTCGTGAACTTCTTTTTTAAAATTTTGATAATCGTAGCATTCATTTCCTTCACAATCCTATGTATTTTGTTTTATGCACTTAAAAACATGCTTCTGAGAATGGAGTCAACAGGTTTCCCCAGACAACCCTTGGGGAATGGTATCAAAGTTAAGAATCCCTGCCAAACCCTGGGTGGCTTCTCCGAGCTCTCCGAGCTCTAAATCTATGGTCTTATGAACCCTTCTGGGCCTCAGACTTTTTAATCTTAAAAATGGAATGAATGACCTAGAGGTCCCTCTTGACAAATCCCGTAAGCCTTTGGGTGGGTAGGGAAATGGGCTTGACTCTGAACTCTGCTATAGATTGCAAAGTACTGGGGCTGGGGAAAGGAGACAATACAGTAGAGCAGAAAGAGCATTAATTGGACTCATTTAACCTGAGTTAAATAGGGCAACTCGGTGACATTGTGGATAGAGGGCCTGGCCTAGAGGCAGAACAACCCGAATTCAAATGTGGCCTCAGACACTTCCTAGCTGTGTGACCCCGGGCAAATCACTTCACCCTGTTTGCCTCAGTTTCCTCATCTGCAAAATGAGCTGGAGAAGGAATCTTAGATACAACTGGAAAATGACAGAACAGCCCTGGGTTAAAAGTCCTTGCGCAAATTACTCAAATTCTTTGGGCCTGTTTCCTCATTTGTAAAATGAGGGGGTTGGATCAGATGACCTCTGAGTTCTTTAAATCCAGGATGCCTTGACTAAGCCTGGGCTTCACTTTTCCTCCGGTTAGCCTAGGGTCGTTTCAGTGGCTTAGCCGTTCATGGGAAGACAGCTTAGCTGGCTAAACTATAAGCTATCTGAGGGCAGGCGGCGTGGCCTTTTAAATCTTTGGGCCTCTTCGGTTCCAGGCACCGAATAATTATTTGTTGAAAGCGGCAGTCAGTTCTTAAAAAATGAAACATTTATTCAGAACCTACTGTATGCCAGGCACTGAGCTAAGCACTGGGGATACAAAAAGAGGTTTCCTGCTTTCCTTCCTTTCTTCCTCCCTCCCTCCCTTCCTCCCTCCCTCCCTCCCTTCCTTCCTTCCTTCCTTCCTTCCTTCCTTCCTTCCTTCCTTCCTTCCTTCCTTCTTTCCTTCCTTCCTTCTTCTCTCCCTCCCTTCCTCCCTCCCTTCCTCCCTTTCCTCCCTCCCTTTTTTCCTTCCTTCTTTCCCTCCCTCTTCCCCTCTTCTCGTCAGAGATTCCTTATGCAGTATTTTGCCCTGTAACCTGAACACTATACAAAGACAGCTGCATAGACCTGCCTTCTAAGTGATGACAGTCCTAATTCCATCTCTCGCCAAGGTGTGTGCCAGAGAGCTGGAGCCCAGCTGTTTGTTTGGTGGGGTGGATCACCTTGGAGCCAGGCACGGGGCCAGTTATTCTATCTTTCTGATAACTGATAAATTCCCCGTTAGTTCAGTGTGGAATCTCTCAACCTGACTACAGGCCTGGTTGCCCCGACGCCAGATGCATTCTTGGAGAACATAGAAAGTGGGGCCTGTGAGGGCACAGACAGACTGCCTGTGTGGGCATGCGTGTGCCTGTGTTCTTTTGTGTTTCCGTCTGCACTCCCAGACACAGTGTGCTCAGCCTCCCTGGGTGCATACACACAGGTGTGTGTGTTTGGGTGTGCATACACAGGCATGTGCTTCTGCATAGT
The DNA here is from genome assembly GCA_028646515.1 of Pseudochirops corinnae. Taxonomy (NCBI): domain Eukaryota; kingdom Metazoa; phylum Chordata; class Mammalia; order Diprotodontia; family Pseudocheiridae; genus Pseudochirops; species Pseudochirops corinnae. The sequence continues at coordinate 36,806,128 of CM053588.1, read as the reverse complement.
GGAGGGGGAGGGAGAACCTCCAGAGGGTCATTTTCATACATGAAAATTTCATTTGGTGGTCTCTGGCCAGTCCAGTACACGGCTTCCTGCAGGCTTGGGTTTCATTGCCTTCCAGCCATCTGCCGTATTCTCCATGGAGAAGGGCTGGGGGAGGTGTGGACGTGCAGCTTTTGCTGTCTGTCTAGTTTCTGTATGCCAGCAAACATTTGTCAAACACCTTGTGTTCAGAGTGCTGGTCTGGGCCCGGAGGGAGATAAGTCCCAGGCAGCACAGTCTGCTCAGGGAATAGCATGCTGGGCTTTGAGCCAGGAGGACCTAGCTTCGAATTCTGCTTCTGATAACTTCCATGCTGTACCTCTCTGGACCTTGGTTTACTCAGCTGGAAAATGGAGATGTTGGGAGTATCTTTCTCACAAGGTTGTTACATGAGATAGTGGAATTATGGAATGAAATGAATAAACCTTTGGATAATAGAAAATGGATGGAACATGCCTTCCAACCTCTAGAGCGTTAGGTAGGTGCCAGTTATTATATTATGAAACGTGGTCCCTGACCTCATGGAGATTATGGTCTGGCAGTGTAGGTTTCAGGGTCTGGCAGGACCATGGACTTGGAAGTTGGCCCTGGGCTGCATCTTCTTCTTCTGGGGAAGGAACCCAGAGTGCCCTCTGTCTCCAAGTCTCCACTGATCTGATCTGTGAACATCATGTTCAACAATTGTCTCTTGAAACAAGCCCCATCCTTTGCTGAAGCTGCTGCTTCTGCCCCTGGCATCCCTGCTTACCCGAGAAAGGCAGACAGCTGACTTTCCAGGGTGCTCTAAGATCTTCTGGTCTCTGGCTTTTCGTAGGAGCTCAGGTTTAGGTCTGGAAGGGCCCTAACCAAACCCTGCACTTTACAGATGAAGAAACAAGTCCCAGAGGGAGGAAGGGACAGGCCATCTGGCCAGTAAGTACCAGGGCTAAGATTTGGACCTGGACTTCCTGTGTCTGAATCTAGTTATACCTGCATCAATCTGCATCATCTCATGCGGTAGGCAGGCAGACCCTCATTTATTGATTTGATTTCAAGAATCTTCTTTTGAAAAACTTGATGAATCTTCTTAGAATCTCTGATTTCCTCTTAGACTCAGGCCGACCGCCACCTCCTATCACAGGCTCCACTGATATGCCGGCTGCTACTGCCTTCCTTCTCCTGCCATTCTCTTGTATTTTTTTGTCCATCGTCTTTGATCATGCAACCAGAATTTAGTAAGCTTGGAGATAATAGTGACAAAAGTGAGTAAATCTTTGCCCTCAGGTTGCTTACCTTCTGCTCAATCGCATGTGAAGAGAGGAGCAAGGAAGCCAGAAATCAAGACGGTTACTTGGATCCCAGCTGGTAGTGTGGCCCCTTGTGGACGTCGGGACTGCTGGCCCTTTGGCTGGCTGTCCTGACAGTCTGTAGGGCGCTCTGGCTTCCTTGTGGACCGGACCGACTTTGTCTTAGGAAGGGAGGCCGCTGGGCTGTCCTTTGGTGTATTAGAAAGAGCGTTCACTGAGAGCAGGTTTGAATCTTGACCCTGACAAGTTATTAACTTTGTAACTCTGAGTAAGACTCTTCATCCCTCTGTACCTCAGTTTCCCCATCTGTTGAATGGGAATAAGGCTCCTACTAACTAAATCACAGGATTGGTGTGAGGGGAAATTCCCTTTTAAAGTTTCAAGCTTCATGTAAATGTGGGCTGCTATGAGTATTATTATCTCATTCTCCTCAAATGTTTCCCATTTGTTCATCTCTTCTCACGTGAAGGAGTTCATAGGGGGAAGGGAATAAACATTGATTAGACACCTCTTATATGCCCGGAACTGTGCTGAGCCTTTACAGATATTTTCTCATTTGATACCCTGGGAGGTAGGTGCTATTATTAACACCCATTTTACAGATGAGGAAACTGATGCATATAGCAGTTAAGTGACTTGCCCAGGGTCGCACAGCTAGCAAGCTTCTGAGAGTGGATTTGAACTTAGGTCTTCCAGACTCCAAGTCCAGCACTCTATCCACTGAACCACTGAGCCTTTAGTAGGAACATAGCTTTGTAGCTGGAAGGTTACTTCAGAGAGTATTGAGTCAAAACCCTTTATTTTACAGATGATGAAACTAAGGCCCAGGGATTTAAAAAGAAAGTCTTGCCTTGGGTCCCACAAGCCCTGAGTCCAAGGCAGGATTTGAGCCCAGGTTTTCTTGACTCCATAGTCCAGTGCCTTATCCAGTAGGTTCTGTTGCCTTTTCATTAGAGATGGTTCTGGGACAGGTTCCTAGCCTTGATATTATTTTTTTATCTTATTCTTTAATGTTTCTTGTATCTTTAACATTCAGGAGACTGTAGCTCAGGTGGGCAAGAGAACTGCCTTTTCTAGTTGAATAAAAGTACTTTCATCATTATCTGAATTCTCACTGAAAGCATCCTTGGTAAAGCTCCCCCAGTGGACTGGACTGAAGGGAGGATGGGTATTTCTTCTTGTCCCCACCTGGTTTTGATTTCTTTCACTGCCGCTCTGTTTGGAGAGCTTTTCATTCCATTCTTCATTCATTTGGAGATTCGCGGCATTAGGTAGGGTGGTGCCTGCTAACCGACCCTCCCTCTTGTGTCTTTCACAGGTCCCTGTTATGTCTGGGTGACTGCTGGCCTCAGCTTTGTCTTTGCCATGCTTCAAGACTATTTTATTTATTTGTTGCCTTCTCAAGAATTATTTTGAAGTCTTTATTTGTAGCACCGGGATTTGTTTTATGTTGGTTCATGTAGGAGAACAAACTTGTGTCATGTGATTCTGTTTACTTAATTGTATCTTTCTAAGTATTCAGTAGATGCTAAATTTTTGTACTCTGCAACAGTATATAGTTTCTACTATTTCCTTGCAAAACTTAGATCAGGTTGATTAATCTGAGTTCCTTAAAGTCATAAATTGGGGCAGCTAGGTGACACAGTGAATAGAGCAGTGGACCAGGAATCAGGAGAACCTGAGTTCAAATGCGACCTTAGACACTTGACACTTACGAGCTCTGTGACCTTGGGCAAATCACTGAACCCCAAGTGCCTTGCCTTCCCCACCTCCAAAAAGAAAAAAAAGAAAAAAAAGATTATAGATTTAGAGCTGGAAAGGTCCTTGGAAGCCATCAAGTCCAGTCTCCCATTTTACAGATAAAGAAACTGAGGCAAAGAGTTTTTTTTTTTTAAAAGAACTTTTCCGGGGTCAGACAGCTAGTAAGTATCTGAATCAGGATTTGGACCCAGGTCATTCTTCTTCCAAGTCTACTAAACCACCTTAACAGTGATTTTTCTATATATAGATTTCTCTGTGTGTCTCTGATTTTTATTAGTTCAGCGTTTTCTCACTGGTTTAATCTGTGCATTTTCACATGAGAAATAAAGGTATCAGGGACTGGTTTTGTGTCCTTGTCACAAGCTGCTCCATTTCCTTGATGCTCTGGTGTGGCCTGACGTGGACTGAAATGTAATTGGAAAATGGTAAATAAAAAAAATAAAAATACAATAAAACATAGATAATATTACGTTTTATAATTAAGTCACTCTGTGACCCACAGGGATTCTTACGGATGGTTTGGTGGCTCCCATTTCTATTTGAGTTTGATGTCATTCTGTGGTAGATAGAGTGTGGCCTTGGTTCTGAGGACAGCCTGTCCTCACATCCTTCTTTCATACTTTCAAGCTATAAGTCACTTTGACTCTTGTAAGATGGAGATAATCTTATTATACCTACTTCTTGGTCCTTTTAAAAAATTAAATTTAAATTTAAAAATTAAAAATTTTAAAAATGTCATGTTCCATTTCAAATTCTCTTCCTCTGTCCTTCCCTTCCCTTACCCGTTGAGAAGGCTATACACATGTATAATTGTGCAAAACAAATTCCTACCTTAACCACACCCCAAAAATAAATTAAAAAAAAGAAAAAGTGCTTCAATTCTTATTCTGCATTCTTTGGTTCTCTTCCTGGCGGTGAGCTGCAAGTTTCATCATGTGTCCTTTGGAATTTTGGTGGGTTGATGTGGATCAGAGCTACGGAGTCTCTCAGAGTTCATTATTACAATGTTGTTGTTGTGGTATACATTGTTCTCCTGGTTCTGCTCCCTTCACTTTGCATCTGTTCATTCAAGCTTTCCCTTCCTGGGTTTGTTGTGAGGAAATGCCTGGCAAACCCTAAAGCACTCTGCAAATGCAAGTTATTGGTTATAGTGCTTGCTGGGTCAGGGAGTCCCTCCTCCAGACATCCGCCAGCCCTGGTTATCTCCTTAGCTAAGCCTCCTTCCTTCATACTTTCTTCCCCTCCTTCTTATAAGCTTCAGCCTATCAGGTACAATACTGCACTTGCAGTGTGGGTTCCAAACCTGCCTGTGACCAAGACTAGCTCAATGACTGTGGGTAGACCTACATGACTGCTCCGAGCCTTGGTCTCCTCACCTGTAAAATGGGAATAACAAGACCTCTTATTATCAGGCCTGCAGAGTCACGGCGCTTTTGTGAGATTCGAGGTCATGTATGTAAAGGGCTTTGCAGACTTTGTAAAGCCTATCTTTATTTCAGTTACTATGATGATGAACAGAGGAGGATAACTTCTTCCTTCCTTCTCCCGTGTTTCCATCACCACTTGTAGTTTGGGACAGTCTTAGGAACTTTTTCTTAGAGATGGTGACCAGAGAACATTAGAGAGCCCTGCCTTCCCCATCTCACATGGGAGTCGCTCCAGATTTCTGTGACAGTCAGGGGAGGGGGCCCACAGGTACTCTGGCAGCTCTGACAGTCCCACACCTCAGTTCCTGGATGAAGACACAAAAGTGTTGATTTCTTTGCTTCCCAGGTCCCAGACTCCCTTGAAACTGCACGCCTGGCTTCCAGCAAAGATCCTTAACTCTCAGGGCAGTACTCTCAGCAGCCTGGCCTCTCTTGGGGAGGAAGCCCTGGCCTTGGTTCCATCAGATAGAAGGGAGTTAGGTATTCACACACACCCCTTCCCACCCCATCCCCTCTTCATTCCTGGAGCTGAATGCCGCCAGGAAAACTGGTGGGGAGCTGTCCTTTTCTGAATTCCAGGACTAACCTCTGCACATATCCAGATTCCCCACCAGGACCTCCCCCAGGCAAGTATTTTTTCCATCCAGAGACATTGCCTGCACAACATCCCCTTCCCCCTTTCCTGAGGGACGAGAGTTGTTATTTGAACTGGACAGGAAACTCTCTTTGGGGTGTGAATCCTTTTTCTCTATGCTCCTTCCCTGGAGAAAGGATGCCAGCGTCTCAGGTGTCAGTTAACACCAGACAAAGCCATTGTAGGGCAATGAACCCCTTTTCTGTGTGTGGGGTGGAGGGGATTTCTCTGACCCCAGGGAAGGTAAACTTTGGCCTGTTCTCTCCCTTCCCCCATCCCACCCCAGGTTACCTGATTCCTAGAAGAGGCTAAGCTTGGGCTAACAGGGACAAATTGGATTTGAGAAAATGCTTTTCATCACTTTCTGATTAGGTTTCCTGAACAAGGAATGGGATGTCAATGCCCCCTTTGTCATCCTGAGGTTCCCTGAGAGTGTCATTCATAGCCTTAGGGTGGTCAGGGTCTGTGGCTGCTGTCTGGTCTGCCTTCCCTCCACACCTGACTCAGGCCTGCTGGGTCTGCCTGCCCCAAGTCTCTCCTGACTCCACTCAGCAGCCCATGAGATCCTCTTAAAGCAAAGTTCTGATATTCATTCCACTCCCGAGGTTCTCTGTCTCCTCCAGGACCAAATTTCAAATCCTCGATTTGGCTTTCAGAGCCCCTCACCACCTGCCTTTCCAGAGTTCTTACACCTTACGTACCTCATGTATCATTCTTTGATCCAGTGACCCTGGTCTCCGGGCTCATTGTTGAACGAGACAATGCGACTGAGTCCCCAAACTCTGGACATGTTGTCTTGAAAGCAGAGACTGTTTTTTATCTTTCTTTGTATCTCCAAAGAGTAACACAATTCCTGGCATGTAGTAGGTGCTTAATAAATGCCTATTGAATTGACACTTCCCATCCCCTCTAAAACTGAATTCAGATCTTTTTAGGTCCCTGGGTAACAAGTTCCTAAAACCAGGATTTGGTCCCTATGGGTAAAGTCCATGAAAGCTGGGTGGCACAGTGGATAGAATGCCAGGCCAGGAGTCCGGAAGGCCTGAATTCAGATATGACCTCAGTCACTTACTAGCTGTATGACCCTGGGCAAGTCACTTAACCCTATTTGCCTGAGTTTTCTTATCTATAAAAAGAGCTAGAGAAGGAAATGACAAACGACTCCAGTATCTCTGCCAAGAAAACCCCAAATGGGGTCACATAAAGTCAGATATGACTAAAAAGTGACTGAGTGACCAACCTCTGCCTCCAGAATGTCATAGGGTCATGGATCTACAGCTGGAAGTGACCTCAGAGACCATCTCATTCAACTCTCTCATTTTATACATGAGGAAACAGAAGCCCAGGGAAATAATGTGACTTGCCTGAGGCAACATAGCTCATCAGTTTCAGAGCTGGGATTGGAATCCAGGTCTTCTGACTCTATAGCATCCGTCAGAGGAGAACAGAACCAGGGCTAGCAAAAACCTCAGAGGTGATCTAGTCCAATGCCCTCAATTCTACAACAGAAAAACAGGCCCAGAGTGACTTGGCCAAAGTGACCCAGCTCTCTCTCCATTGCTGAGATCCCAGTCCTTGGCGCCCAGCTGTTACAAAGCCATGGGGCTCCACTCCCCCCCCAGTCTTGCAAGATTTCCTATGTTCCTCTCAGAAGTGGGGGCGGTGTACTAGGAGGACCATGTCAGGAGTTCAGGGAGCGTGGGTGGGTTAAGGGAGCCCAATTGTGTTTGTGGAGGAAAGGAGCTAACATTTAACTCCTAAAGAAAGAGAATGACAGGAAACTTGGTAATGGTTGTTATTTCTCAGTGATTGGGTTACCTCATAATAGGAGTGCATGGGTTTAAATGGAAAAAAAGATCCAAAACAGCAGGCCCACAGAGTATTGCCTGAGTGGCTCTGGAGGTGGGAGGCTTGCTGTGTTATTGTGACCCTTCTCCCTGCCTCGCCATGGTTCATGCAGAACTTGGCATATCTTCTTCTCAGATCCATCAAAGAATCTCTGAGTTGGAAGAGAACTCAGAAGCCATCCAAGCTCCAGGCAAGATGCCCCTCTTCTGCATCCCAGGGGTCCATCTTGGTCTGAATATCTCCAACAAGAGAGTCTTCTAGCCCGTGAAACATCCCATGGCATCACAGACCGTTAGTGTTGACAGGGTCCTTGGAGATCGTAGAATCACAGCTCTGGAACAGGAAGAGTTCTCCACCGAAGGTCATCTCATCAGCCAGTCAAGAAGCATTTGTTTGGTCCATGTCCCTGTCCTCTAGGAATTCACCATCCAAAGGGGAAGACAGAGTACAAATAGAAATGTGTATATATGAGTCATATCCAGTGAGTATAGAAGGCAAATTCAACTGCTTTATTTTACAGATAAGGAAACTGAGTCTAGGGGAGGTTAAGTGACTTGCCCACTTTTACAAAACCACTAAATGGCAGAGCTGGGATTCGAACCCAGGTCTCTCAACTTCAAATCCAATGCTATGACTGAGTTTCCTCATCTATAAAAAATAAGAACTAGTGTCACATATTATCAAGGATAGGAATATGAACAAGACAGAGCCTTTGTCCTTAAGGATGGAGCTTATGGTTTAATCAGGGAAGCAAGGGATAGGTATGAAGAGCCCTAACATATGGCAGATCATGACAGATGTGTGAGAAGAGAAGGTGAAGATGCTAAGAATTCTCAATGGAACTCACAGTAGATAGCTTTATCAAAGGAAATTAGTCCATTAGCAAACATTTTGCTAACTGTTTGCTGTGTGCCAGGCGCTCTGCTGAATGCTGGGGATTTGAAGAAAGGCAAAAACCTACTTTCTGCCTCCAAGGAGCTCATATTTTAATGGAAGAAATAACATTAAAATAACTATACACATACAAGATATATACAGAGTAGATGGGGCATAATCTCAGATGTGAAGGCTCTTACCTCCTTTTTCTGAAATATAGATATATCTTAAATTAGTCAAAGATCTCAACTTTTTTTTGGGAAAAAGGAAAGGTAGACTAACATACTGCTCATACTGACCTGGTGGACCACTAGAAACCTCAGATCTTTTTCAAAGAAACTGTTGTTAATCTACCTTCCCTCATTTTGTTAAGTCTATTTTCTAGACCCAGATTTAAGACTTTACATTGATTCCTATTAAATTTCATTTTCTTAGTTTTAGCCTAGTATTCCGACCTGTTGAGATATTTTTGGATTCTATCTCTGTTGTCCAGTGTGCTAGCTAGCCCTCTCAGCTAACACCCTGCCAGGAGGCATTATTCTAGATGCCAAGTGGCATGAATGAAGTGGAGGCTTGGGAAAGGTGAGTTTTAAAAGGGAAAAACAGCTGTTCCTTGCCTGGCTGAGCCGGGCTGACCGAGAAGCTGGCTCTGGAGCTTGGTGGCTGCACACTCCAACCCTAGGAGATGCCTGGCTCTGTGCCCTGGGGGCCTCCACCAGGGAGCTGGGGATCAGGCTTCAGGAAGAGGGATCCATTAAACCTGGGCGCTGGTTTTGCTCTGGTTTCCTTTCTCTGCAATTTCCTTTTCCTTTTTTTTTTCCTTTCTAGTTGAACATTCTCAAATGGAGGGAGTGTCAGCATGGGAATCTGGAATACAGACTGACATTCTCCTCTCCATCCCTTCCCACACTTTTTCAAAACAGATCTTTCCCACATGAATGAACAGTTGACAGGGTTAGTCCCATTCTTCCACTATCTTAGCAATGGCCGTTTACATATATCCCCTTATTTCTTTTAGTAGTCACCACTCACTTTAGGTATTGCCCCTCACCAGGTTTCCTTTTAATTGGGTCTCCCTGCCTCAAAACTCTTCCCACTCTAGCTGCCAAAGTGATTTTCCTAAAGTGAAAGTCTGACCGTCACCTTCGGCCCCCTTCCCTTCCCCCTTACCTCCAAGATCCGATTTTAAGTCTTTTATTTTGCATTTAAAGCCCACTACAACCTGCTCCTTCCTGTCTTTCTAGTCTTATATTTTATATCCTTCTATACAGGAATGCTCTCCTTGCTCACTTCCCTGTCTTTCTTTAAGACCTATCAGCTCAATCTGCATCTTCTGCAGAAGGCTTTTCCCCATGCTTACAGCTGCTGTTTCTTTTTCCTCTGAGATTACCTTTTATCTGCTCTGGATGTATCTTACATGTACTTGGTTATTTTCATGTCTGTTTCCTCCATTAGAATGTGCTCCTTGAACTCTGAGTGAGCTATAAACCAGGTTTTTGCCTTTCTTAGAATCTCTAGAATTTTCTACAGTGGTTGCCATACATTGGTAGAGCATTCCAAGCATGTATTGGTCTGATCAGCTGCTTGGATGCATTGTGACTTGACTCTGACATGGTGATGTCATTTTGGTCCTCTTTAAGAATGAAAGACAACTACCTTCATATACTAAATGCTTAATAAATGCTTGTCGGTTGACTCCCCCTCCTCCCGTCAAAAGCAATCCCACAAAAATCATAAAAAAAGCCTGTTTCTCACCCCAAGAACTCATATACAAATGGAGGAAAAGAACACAGAAAAAACTATGAACATATAAGATATATACATAGTAGATGGGGTGGTAATCTCAGAGGTGAGCTCATACACAATTACACGCTTATTGTGGTTTAGTCATTTCAATCATGTCTGACTCTATGACCCCTTTTTGGGGGAATTTTTTTGGCAAAGACACTGAAGTGATTTGCTTTTTCCTTCTCCAGCTCATTTTACAAATGAGGAAACTGAGGCAAACAGGGTGAAGTGACTTGCCCAGGGTCACACAGGTAGTAGGTGTCTGAGGCTGGATTTGAACTCGTGTCTTCTTGATTCCAAGCCCAGTGCTTTATCTACTTTTCTTACTATGCCCTTCTCATCCTCTACCAGTGAAGTTTTATTTTTCTTGAATCCAGGTGTTAGATTTTACATTTATTCTATTAACCATCATCTTATATTCGGTCTGATGTTCTAGACTATCATGTTTTTTTTAATCCAGATTCTGCTCTCTTCCAGACTATTTTAGCTTGCATTGTTGTACTCCTAAGATTTAATATCAAATACACCATTTGATGCTGTCTTGTATCAGTCATTGGTATTTTCCAAGTGAGAGCCTTCTCTTCCCAGTGGCAAGGACCAGGTACCCTCCAGGTGCCAGGAGTGTCCAGGACCAATATTACTAAAACATAGACCTGATCATATTACTCCTTACTTGAAAACTGAAATCAACTCCCTGTTGCCTCTAAGGTTACCTTCCATCTACTCTGTATTTATTTTTTATGTTCTGATTTATATATATTATTTCCCCTTAGAATTTAAGCTTCCTGAGGCCAGGGGCTATTTTTATTTTTTATACACAAGACTTTGTACAATACCTGGTATATCATAAATGATCAATAAATCCTGGTTTGATTGATTGATGGATGGGTAGAAAAAATCAGTTCAGAGCCAGGCCCAACATCTGGAGCTCAGGGAACTTCATCCATCTTTTTTTCTCTTATATGTATTGTTTGCAGGGTTTCTGGTTAGAATTTGCTCAGGGACTGAAGATTGTGTTTTACTCATGTATGTGTATTTACGCATATATGTGTGTGCATGTGAGATAGAGCCTCACATATTTTTCGGTTGACACTGGACCCTAGAAGAACTCCCTGGGGCTACTTCAGTCCTAACCCTATAAATCCTATGCTCACCTCTCCCCACTACCCGCTCCTGGTTTGGGCAAACCCCAAATCATTCACTTGTTCGGTCGTATTCCTGGTTGTAAATGAGATGGTTGAGCCAATGGTTTTTGGACCAGCTGCCCTGACTCCTATAATTTTAGCTACTTGAAATAATTATAACCACTGGACCTATAAATTGTATCAATGAGACAGGAGGGGCCTCCAGTAGGGAGGGGGACTAGACAGGGTTGGCGACTGCAGCACATTCCTGCTTGGGGTGCACAGATGTCAGGAGGTCGTGTCTTACTGCCTAGGGGAGAAAAGCCTAGCTATGATGGCTGATGGGAAGTGCTGTGCTTTGTGGGACACACCCATGGTCGGTACCCCCAGCGGTTCTTCCCCATCTCCATTTCTGGAAGCTTTACCCTTCTTGAGAACAGTCTGGCTCCCAGGCCCTTTCCTGAAATGCCTCCCTGCTGTCTTCCATTATGGACATCCCATCTGGGGACTTGGTTACCAGATTTATGAGTGTTATAACCTGCATCTGTCTGAGGATTTAAGGAGGGGGATGAGACAGAGATTGGCCCTCCTGATCCTCCACAGCCTTTTGTAAAACCCCACCCCACCAGACCACCACTGTGTTCCAGGATCCCTGGGGCCCCAGATGGTGGGGACATCAGACCATCAGGGCTGCCTCATAACTGAAGGACTCCCACGGGTCCTTGCAAGAGTGGGCTTTCTTTTCATTCATCTGGCGAAAGGGTTTTGCAAACTTCATCAGAAACCTGATCTTCCTTTTTACAGCCCTCTGGGTTCTGCCTGCCAGTCAGTCTCTGGCTCCTGCTGTACCAATGCACTGGAGAAACAGCATGTTATAATGGAAAAGGCACTTGATTTGGAGTCATGAGAGACCTAGGCCCATGTCTTGCCTCTGACACTTATTGTTACCCTGGCTAGTCATTTCTCCTCCCTGAGTCTCAGTTTCCTCATCTGTGAAATGGGGGCATTGACTTCACTATATCTCCTCCAATGAACGGACACTTCAGCTTCCACCCTGGGATGCTGGACTTCTGATTGAGGCGTGTTCCCTCTGCTCTGCTCCCCAGCCATCTCCACGCTACGAAGGTGGGAGGCTAAGAATGTTTCCTCCATCCCCTGCCCCACTTTCTACCTCTGGCTCTGAGAACAGTAATCAAATGAGCCAAGGACTTGGGCTATCTAGTTTTTTGTGTTTGTATCTCCAGAGCTTAGCAAAGTGCTTGGCACATGGTAGGCCTTGAGAGTAAATGATTTTTTATTCATTCATTCATAATTGGGAGAATCCACTGGGATAATCTATGTAAAGCACATAGCAGTGTTAGAATATCTGGGAATCCACAGGCAGGCAATGGTGACTCGGGCTTGCCTCTGGTTCCTGAACACCTGAAGGATGCCACTCTGAAAAGAGGACTGGTTTTGGATGTAGAAGGCCTGGCTCTTCCAATTCCCCGCCGTGTCACCTTGGGCAGATCACTTAACCTCTCTAGACATTGGTTTTTCCTTGATTGTAAAATGAGGCTAGATTAGATGACCTTTAAAGGTCTTTTGAGTTTGACCATCATGATCAATCAATCAATCAGTAAATGTGTATGAAGTGCTTACTCTGTGGCAGGTGCTGTGCTGGGTGCCAGGGTGCTAGAAGTCAGCGCCAATAGCTTCAGCAGAGCTGATTAAACTTGCCGTGTGATCAGTTTTGTCTCAGAAATCAGCAAAGCTACAAATTGAGGACTGACCTATTGTTTTGTTGATTGTCTAGTCTTCAGAAAATGATGAAGAAAATGTTAATAATTCAGACTCAACTTAAAGTGTCTGTGTAGTTTTTGGAGAGCCAGTTATTAAACATTTTCATAGTAGGTGCTTAATAAATGCACGTATATAGTAGGTGCTTAACAAATGCACATACATAGTAAGTGCTTAATAAATGCTTGTTGACTAGAATGGAGCATGGCTGGGCTTGGCTAGAAGATGTATAAAATGCTAATCTGGTTGCTGAGAACTGGGTCATTGGAGTCAGGGCTCAAATGCCAGCTCTAGGGCTAGTCACTTCCCCTTGATGGGCCTCCGTATCTTCATCTGTCAAATAAGGAGATTAGATTTCATGACCCCTGAGTTCCCTTCATGCTCTGGATTTATAAGCCCATGACCTCTCTGCAATGGAAAAAAAAGTAAAAATGGGAGGGGAAGGAATTAGTGGCATTTTGAATCTGATTCTCAGGGAGTGGGACATCAGGCCCCCAACAAGTGGGGCACGTCCATGTGGAACAGTCTTTCTAATTCGACTTTGGAACAATCATGCTGCAGGGATTGTGATCTTGGCAGGGTGTCTTTAAGGTGGATTAGGCCATGGTGACCTCAGCTACTTCCCTCCTCCTGCAAGATGAGGTTTGGAGGGGACTGAGCTGGGAAGGACTCCCCCCTTCGGCCCCTTCCCCCCAATCCCATCTGTCCTGTTGACTGTTACGTCTCCACCAGATGGGTGGCTGGTCAGGAGGGACAGCCTTTGGAATGAGTTGGTGGTTTCAATCCAATCAGCAATTTCAGAATAAATGGCTCCACTCCTGTAGTTGTGGGAAGCCTGGCCCCCGAGAGGAAGAATGTAAATATGTGGTTTGCAAAGTTAACCCTTCCCTGCGGTTACTTGGAAATGTAAAGGTGTCTCCATCACCGGGCTTTGCTTATGGGACAGCCAGGTTCTAGTTACCTGGAGCCATGTAATTCAGTTCAACAAACTGTGCTTAAACACTTTCTCTGTGTTAGGCACTGTACTACATCTTGGGGACGCAAAGGCAAAACTGGGACATGCTCTGCCCTCAGAGAGTGTACATTCTTCTGTGGAGAAATAATATGTAGGGGCAGCTAGGTGGCACGGTGAATAGAGCACTGGCCCTGGAGTTGGGAGGACCTGAGTTCAAATCCTGCCTCAGCCACTTAATACTTACTAGCTGTGTGACCTTGGGCAAGTCACTTAACCCCAATTGCCCGGCTTTCCCCCCTGCAAAGAAAAAAAAAGAAGTAATATGTATCTGAGCACCTAAAATATAAAGGGGCAGCTAGGCTGTGCCATAGTGCATAGGGCGCTGGCTGGCAGTCAGGAAGACTCATCTGTGTGAGTTCAAACCCATCCCTACTAGCTGTGTGACCCTGGGCAAGTCACTTCACCCCATTTGCCTCAGTTTCCTCATCTGTAAAAATGAGCTGGAGAAAGAAATGGCAAACCACTCCAGTATCTTTGCCAAGAAAACCCCAAGTGGGGTCAGGGAGAGTTGGACATGACTAAAATACAACTTAGCAGCAACAGCAAAACTCCAAAGACAGATGTATATGAAGTGATTACAAAAAGGAGGAGAGAGTGCTAAGAGCTTGGGGGGTAGGGCTCAGGAAAGGTCTTGAGTTGGGGGCAGCCCCTGAGCTTTCCTCTGAAGGAAGCCGGGGAATCCAGGGGCTGGGAGTTAGCAGGGGACATTCCAGATACAGGGAGATCACTGGTGCAAAGACAGGGAGGTGGGCGATGAGGTGGCCCCTGGGGAATAGGGAGCAGGCTGGTTTTACCCAAAAGGAGGGGACCTCAAGGGTGATCCTATCAAATAAGACTGAAACAGTGAATGGGAGCCAGCTTGTGCCAGCTGGAGGAGGTCACTTAGCACCTCTCTGAGCTCTAGTTAGCATTTCTTTAAGATGAGAAGGATAATGTCTGAGGCACTGTGACACTGGTGGACTCATAGAACTGGGGCTGGAAGGAATGCCAGAAGCATCTGGCCCAACTCCCTCATTTTGTAAATATAGACACCAAGGCACAGAGAAGGCTATAACTTGCCCAAGGTCATGGGCAAACCTAGATCTGGAGCTGGAAGGCATCTCAGAGCCATTTAGTCTAACACTTCCATTTTGCAGAGACTCAGATAACTCACAGGTTCATAGATCCAGAGCGAGAAGAGACCAGAGAGGTCATTGGCTTTAATCCCTTCACTTTAGAGATGAGGGAATGGAACCACAGAGAGGTTGTGGGATTTGCCCAGAGACATACAGCCAATGTGCAGCTAAAGAGGGATTTGAACTCATGTCTCCCTGACTCCCAAGTCTAGTGCTCTATCCAGGGTGCTGCTTTAGCTTTTAAAGGTCATTATTAGCCAAAAGCATCAGGCACAGCCTCCTGGAGCAGGGAGCAGCACCTAACCTGGGCTGGAGAAGTTTCTGCCTGTGCCTTGACTTGTCTACTGGGAACTGAAAAAAAAAATTATTGGAAAACAATAGAAAGGGGAGAGTGGGTGGCTGCTCTTGGCTCAGTACAAGCATGGGGCAGGTTTTGGTTTGATTTTAGGAAAACCTTCTGGACGTTGGGAGCCGCCCCCCTGTGGAATGGGCCACCTGGCTAACTTTGGGCTACTCTCTGGTGCGTGTGGATTGGGGGCTCTCTAGGAGAGTTTGAGGGGTTTTAGAATGAGAACTCCTGCTCAGTTTCTCCCACCCCTTCCAGCTCCTCCATCTGGAGGCAAGTGCCATGTGCCCCAGGGCTGGCCTCTTCCGGCTCTCCAAGTCTCATTTGCCTGAGATGGCTTTGAAGGGCCTTTTCAGCTCCAAATCTGTAATCCAGTGACCTTGATTAAGTCAGTCTTCCTGGACTTCGGTTTCCTTTTCTGTAAAATGAGGACGTTGGATTAGATGGCCATCAAAGTGCCCTCAAACTCTAGAACAAAAGCAGTCAGCTGAAGGAATCTTACAGTGGGATGGGAGGGTTGAAAAGGTCATCAGAGTCCACTCATTTTATAGATGCAAAAATTGAGACCAAAAAAGTCGTATCAGTGTTAGGCACTTCTGTTTGGTAAAACTGGCCTGCTCACTTTTCCCCCAGGTGCCATCTGTCACCCACCTCCCTATCTTTACACAAATGATTTCCCTGTATCTGGAATGTCCCCTCCTAACTCCAGCCCTTGGATTCCCTAACTTCCTTCAGAGGAAAGCTCAGGGGCTACCTCTTACTCAAGACCTTTTCTGAATTCTAAAATTCACATTCCCCTACTTCAAAGTCAAGGCTTTCCCCACTGACCTATATTCCTAGGTGGGGATGAGGGATGAGGGATTGTGAGTCATGGATGAGTAGAGTAGCTTCTCCTAATGAGTGATTATGTGAATAAGGATATGTTTGCTTCTTAGAATGCTCTTTTGACAAGAATCATCCTCAGCATCCACACTAGAAAGGAGAAAAGGAGAAAACTCTCCTAGGAGACTTACATGTCCTAAACAGATTTATTAGAGGTTAGTCTTTCTGGTTGACTGGACACAGGAAGGGAGAACTATGGTCCTCCAAATCAGGGTCCAAATTTTGGTGAGGGAAAGGGGTGTATTGAGGCAGCTCTTCCAAAGATGACTTCCATTCTTATTTTGCTAGAGTTTCATCCCTGATGTGTATTAGAGCTGGGGTCCCCTGCCCCCCACCATTCAGGGTTTTCAGGATGGTCATTGCTGTTAATCTGTCCCTTCTATTTCCTGATCCCTGTTTTGGGGTCCTTGAGAGCTATAAGAGGGTAGGGAGAGATGAGAGTTTGAGATTAGAATATTTCCTCATGTACTCAAGAAAGCAAAGGGGGTGTGGAGAGTCTGATCTATAATCCCAGTGCTATGGGACTTTGGGTCCGGATGGACACTTACTTATGAAGACATAATTGAGGAGACGGGCTGTTTTTAGGGGTGAAAGTAAAGCAAAGCAATACCTAATTAGAACCTTATCTATAAGTGACCATTTCAAAAGAGCATGAGCCTGACTCTATGGTCCCATGCTTTCCCTAAGGAAGTTCTGACTTTGAGTTTGTAATGTTAATGGGATTTAAGATCTTCCCTCCCATTAATAGGCCTCACATGGAGCCCAGTAAGGGAAGCTTGCTTAGGGGAGGCTTGCTTGTAGGAAGGCTTTCACAACTTTTGCTAATTTCTAATTAGGAACTGAGTCTGGCTCTGATAAGTGTATATATACCCTGAGTTGGTATTTTGCTTTGGGGGCTTGCTCATGAGAAGATTCTTGTGATTCCCTGGTCCAGATTCTGAGCGTCTGTGTGTTCAGAGCTCCTCCACTGCTCAGATGTAAAGGCTCTCTCGATCCAGGGATGTAGATAAAGTGTATGGTTGATTCAGGCAGTCAGAGCCCTGACTGTTGGTCTTCATTTCTCTGCTCGTATTTCCTCTGAAGTTCACGGTGCCCAAGATTGTTGACCCCTTAAACAGCTCTCTTTCCTAGTAAAGCCGATCTAAGAACCTGTGCTAGCAGCCGTCCTGGGTGTGCCAGTGTGGTTGCTGCTACAGAGCTGTCTGTGCCAAGAAGGATGACTTTGGGTACTTAGGAATGCAACTATGTAAAAGCATGTGTTTACTGTAGCAAACACTAGCAGTTCAGTTCCATTCTCAGAGTGAGGAAGAATGACACTTATCAGAAACCCATTCTAGGAAGTAAACTTATTCTTATGCACATAATTAAAAAAGGGTAGAGAACCCACCAGAGAGACCCTGAAATGAATCATGACAGTCACGGTTTAGCAGGTCCTATTAGATCCATCTAGTTCAACCTCTCTCTTTTA
Source organism: Pseudochirops corinnae (assembly GCA_028646515.1). Classification (NCBI taxonomy): domain Eukaryota; kingdom Metazoa; phylum Chordata; class Mammalia; order Diprotodontia; family Pseudocheiridae; genus Pseudochirops; species Pseudochirops corinnae. Next base: position 36,788,743 of record CM053588.1, on the reverse strand, counting down.
CAGATGTGGAAACTGAGGCAAACAGGGTGAAGTGACTTGCCCAGGGTCACACAGCCAAGGTCTGAGGCTGGATTTGAACTCAGGGAGATGAGTCTTCCTGACTTTAGGCCCAACTGTCCTTCTGACTTCAGAACCTTCTTTTTTGACAACCCCAATTGCCTTCCCCCTCCAAAAGAATAAAATACACCTGCCAAAAAAAAAGGGTGAACAGCTAGGTGGCACAGTTGGATAGAGAACTGCCTTGGAGTCAGTAGGACCTGAGTTCAAATCTAGCCTCAGATGCTTTATACTTACTAGCTGTGTGACCCTGGGCAAATCACTTAACCCTGATTGCCCTGCAAAAAAAAAAAAGGTTCAGAGACTTCTTTTTTCGACTACTCCTTTCATGGGGTAGAGTGTTCCTCCTTACTGGAGGTCCTCAGAGGCCCACTTCTCAGAAGTGAAGGGTTATAGGGGGAATTCCTGGTTGGGTACAGCATAGGCTGGTCTCTTCTAAGGTTCCTTCCAGGTGGAGGGGGGCAGCCTGCTCAAATGCAGAGAAATGAACAGTTTGGCCAGAATATAACATGGATGAAGGGGAATAATTGAATTTAGACTAGGAAGAGGGGTAGGAATCAGATGTGGAGGGAATAAATGTCAGACTAGGAAATCTCAATTTTATCTTAGAAATGATAGGATAAATAAATGACCAGGGGATCTATAGAAGGCTTAATACACTCAATTCAAAGGAAAGAGGAGAGAGTATCAAAGGTTTTTTTCTTTCAAGAAGAAACTGCTCCTCTCTTTTAAATTTCCATATTCCAAGAAGGCCAGAAGGCTGTCTTCCATATTCTAAAGGCCAACCAATGCTAGAATCAGACAGAGGCTTCCCCAGGTGTGGAAATGAAGAAGGAGAAATGCCAGACATTAGCAGACTCCCAATTTGGAAAGTAGGCCCAGCCAGAAAGGAAACAGGGGAACTGTAATTTATCTTAGAAGGAGAGAACATATGGCCCTTGGGTGGAGGCAGAGCCATGGGGCATGGAGAAGAGTGGAGACTGTGGGGCCTTTTTAGGCTTTCTTTTCTCCCAACTGGAGACGAGTAATTGGGGCCAAGCATGAAGCATTCATTTATTCTTTCAGCAGAGATTTATTGAAATCCCTACCTGGATTTCAGTGAGGCATTTGTTAAAGTCATGCATGCTTTCCCTGGGGACAAGATGGAGAGATCTGGGCTAGGGGATGATACAGTTTGGTGTATTTGGAACCGAACAGAGCCAAAGATTGGTCATGAACAGCTCTGGTGTCTGCCTGGAGGAAGGTGTCCAGTGGGACTCCTTGGGGAGCTGTCATTATCCTTGATCAGCATAGGATCATGGCTAAGAGACATTAGATACCATCTTTTTTAAAAAAAAATGAACATCTTGGTTGAAGGGGAAACATTAGATGTAATGCTTACCTAATTTGCAGCAGAAGATGTGAAGCTGGGACCAATCACTAACAGTGGGTTGACAGAGAAGATCTAAAAAGATTTTGACAGGGCTAGAGCATGGGGTTAAGTCTAATTAGATGGAATTGAATAGAGATAAATGGAAAGTCCAACCCTTTGGTTCAAGGTGTCAATGTCACAAATATAGAATGGGGGATGTATGTCTTGAATGAAGTTTGTATGAGAAAGATATAAAGAGCTAGAGCCTTAGACAGTGAGTATAGGATCTTAGAGTACATGGCCTAGAGCTAGGAAGACCTGAGTTCAAATCCCACTTCAGACACTTATTATGAGCTTGCCTTTCTTTGTCTACAGTGCTTGGCATGTAGTAGGTGATTAATAGATGTTGGTTGACTGACAGGGCTGAGAGATAGAATGTGGTGGGAGAGGAATAAAGAGGCTGGTGAGGTTGGATTGTAAGAAGAGGTAGGGAGAGACCAGGTCATAAAGCACTTTACAAGCCAGATAGGGTTTTATAATGAATAAATATAATGGAGACTTAGATAAATAAAATATAAAATATAAATATAGACTCAAGGCTTAGAGTCAGGATAGACCTGAGTTCAAATCCAGCCTCATACACTTACTAGCTGTGTGACCCTGAGCAAGTCATTTCACGTTTTCCTGTCTCACTTTTCTCATCTTTAAAATAAGTCAAATGGGGGGCGGCTAGGTGGCTCAGTGAATAGAGCACCAGCCCTGAAGTCAGGAGGACCTGAGTTCAAATCCTGGCCCCAGACACTTGACACATTTCATTAGCCATGTGACCTTGGGCAAGTCCCTTAACCCCAATTGCCCTGCCCTCTCTCATCCAAAAAGCAATAAAATAAAATAAATGAAATGGAAATTTCTTTAGGCAGACACTTTCTCTGGTACTGGGCAAGGCCTGCTTCCTCTTAAGTCCATTCTCCTAAACACCTGGCTCCCTCAAGCATAAGACTTTTCCTTGCCCTGGGGAATGGAGACTGAAGAGGGGGAAATTCTACAATATTTTACATGGCAGAATGGTGGAGGTTGTCAGAGGATATTTTTGCCCAGGGTTTGTCCTGAGTCGGGCCCCTTCCAGGAATGGGCCAGGGAGTCGGTTGGGTCCAAGAGGCTTTGTCATTGACACATTTTGCTATTGCCATCTCCCCACCTGCCATCTTTGAACTCACATCTCCTCCCATCATTCTCTTTTCTCTTGCCTCTCTTCCCCCGCTTTCTGTAGCTACTCCCTGCTTTCTTTCTGATAAACACACGTAGGTGTTGTGCCCTGTTTAGGGAGGGGTTGGCATTCTGGATGGTTTAGTGGGAAGGACTCTGTATTTGGAGACAGAAACCCAAAATTACACTCCTGGTTGTGCTAATTACTAGCTATCACCATCTCCAGGAGTTCTGGTGGACAGCAGGAGTAATTTGAATCAACAGTGTGCTGAGGTAGCCAGATGAGTTGATGTGATTGTGGGGAACTACCTTGGGTCTCAAAGTCCTCCTTTGTAAAAAGGAATGGTTTCTATTAGAAGATTTCTACATTCCCCTCTTGCTCTGAATCCTGTGAAATGAGAAGTCTGCAAAGGGCCAAGCCTAACCCAAGGGAATGGATACTAATGGTGGATGAGGTATTTTTGGGCAGAGGGTGATCCTTCCTGGCAGGTGTCTTCTTGCAAATGAGGCCCACATCCCTGAGCGACCTCTGAATAAGCTGGAGTTTTCGGAGACCCAGAGAAGCATTTCCTGCTTCCTTTGGCAGTGGTTACGGAGGGCGGTGATGAGTTGGGAAGAAGAAGCCAACGGGAAGGGAAGAAGAGCCTGAGCACTCTTCCATGGTGGGAATTAATTTCAGAAAGGAGCTGGTTATTGGGGGGGGGTAGGGTGACTGGGCTCTGTGACTGCAGTGGAAAGTGTGTCCCCTTGTGTGAGGATGAAATGCTATGTGTGGCAAATAATGGATGGAGGATTAGACTGAAACAGGAAGATCTGGGCTAAGCCCTATCTCTGCCCCATACTGGCTGGGTGACCTTGCTCAAACACCTTCATCTCAAAATGCCCCAGGTAGCTTAGACCCTCACGTACAGAATAACTGCCCATTCATGGATCACTGAGGGAAGGAGAGAGGAACTGGCTTTATGATTTAATTGGCATTCCCAGTGAGGAAACTCTTTCCATCAATGCAGATAGGTGCCTGCCTTGTGATTTAGAGAGCAGCCTTTGGTATAGGGGATAAGTGACTTACCCAGGGTCATGCAGGGATATGAGTCAGAAGGGGAACTTGAACCCGGGTATTCTGATATTCCAGGCGCCACCATCACCTCCACTATCACCAATGCCATCACACAAGGCCACCATCATCATCACCACTACCACCATCACCACCACCACCATCACCAATACCAATTCTAACAACACCAACACTATCACTGCTACCATCACCTTCACTATCACCAATACCATCACCAGTATCACCACCACCATCATTATCAAGACCATGATCCCCATCACTGCCACTGTCACCAATACCAATGCCATCCCCAATACCACCATCACCACCATCACTGCTACTATCACCACCACTACTACCAATACCATCAGTACTAACACCATCCCCAACACCACCAACACCAACAGTAATGCTATCCCCAACATCAATCACTGCCACCACTATCACCAACATCAACACCAACCAAGTCTCCAGTCATAGTGAGCCCTACTTAGATGCTTCCTTGCATCTAAGAACAGTAGTGGATGACATTTATAGATTGCCTTCGGGTTTACAAAAGGCTCTTCTTACAATAGACTGATGAATTAGGTAGTACAGGTATCACTGCCCCCATTTTGTAGATGTAGAAACAGAGAAGGGCCTTGTCCATAGACAGAGCTGTCATTAGAGTGGGTGTTCAAACCCACGTCTTCCTGATTGTGAGTTCCAACGCTTTCCCTCTTCTATCTACTCCTTCCTTGCCCTTCTCTCTGTAAGAGGCTCAAAGCCATTACCTGACCTCCCCAGCAGGAACGTTCCTAATGTATAGACAGACATCCAAAGCAGGAAATGAAGGGCTCAGGAAACATGGAACGAAATTCCATGGTGCTGATAGAGAGGATGTATCTTCATTTCCAGTTGGGTCAATGTCTACCAGGCCACCGTGCCAAGGAGAATTGGGAAGAGGAGTTCTAGGTCCTAGAGCTAGAGCTGGAAGCAACTTCAGAGGTCCTAGAATCCAGCTCCCTCATTTTACAGATGGAAAAACTGAGGCCAGGCAAAGTAACGGGCTTGCCCAAGGCTGCGTAGGAAGTAAGTGGTCATAGGTATTATGTCACAAGCCCTTTAATCTTACTCTCATTTTTTGGATGAGGAAACTGGGCCCCAGGGGTATTAAACGATCCATCTAAGGTCACACACGTAGTAAACATAAATTTGAGATTTGGGAGAGGGGGTTCCTTGATTTAAATAACTACAACAACAACAAAGTTTTTATTTCCTTATATTTCATTTAACAAATATGGATTTTTCTCTTCCTCCTACTCCCCCAATTAGGAAAAAAAGAAATAAAGTCAAAAGCCTTGTAACAAATAAGCGTAATTGTACAAATCAAAGTCCCCTGTCAGCCGTGCCGAGCTGTGCACGCCTCCTTATGCATCCTGTCAGGGGGTGGGTACCATTGTCATCCCCAGTCTTCTGGATTTGGGGTTGATCATTCCATTGAGCAGAGTTCTTAAATCTTTCAAAGTTGTTTTTTCCTCAGAGTAATGTTGTTATTGTAGAAATTATTCTCCTAGTTGTCCTAGGATGTTCTCTCTCCCAGCCTTTCCTTCCCTCCTGGATGGCACCCAGGGCCTGGGTCCAATAGAGAAGCACGGGTTGGGCCCTACATAAGCCCCGGCCTCTACCTAGGGCACCCCAGGCCTTTTGCTTCTCTTGTCTATGTCTCTCTCCCCACCCAAGTCCCCTGCATCTGTCTCCAGCTCCTGCCTCTCCCTATGGCACCCCAGGCCTTTTGCTTCTCCTGTCTATGTCTCTCTCCCCACCCAAGCCCCCTGCATCTGTCTCCAGCCTCTGCCTCTCCCTAGGGCACCCCAGGCCTTCTGCTTCTCCAGTTTGTCTTTCCCACCCCAACCCCTCCCCCCAGTTCCTTTGAGCTATTTTTTAGCTCACTTTTCTCTGAGCCCTTCCCCTGGCCCCCCTTCCTTTGTCAGGCTGCCCCCTTGACCGACATCTCCAGGAGCAGAGGAGCTATGGAATGTGAGGTCCCCCTGGCTGCCAGTGACCTGCCCCAGGGGCTCCCATTCCCCTTCTCATGCTCCCCTCTCTCTCTCTCTCTCTCTCTCTCTCTCTCTCTCTCTCTCTCTCTCTCTCTCTCTCTCTCTCTCTCTCTCTCTCTCTCCTGCCTCCAGCTGTCTGCAATTACGGAGTCTGTTTCAATGGAGGGAACTGCGTTGAAGGGTCAGCTCAGCTGTGTCACTGTCCCTCTGGTTTCCAGGGCCCCCGCTGTCAGTACGGTGAGTAAAATCTAGTCCTGCGCCACCCCCAGCCCCATGCAGGCAGACCACGTCGGGCCTTAGAGTGGGGGAGGGTTACTGAGTGAGAAACAGGATGCCTTTTACCCTTCTGCTCCAGGCTCCTGGGAGCCCTTACTGGGTTTCTGTTCCTTTGCTCTTTTCCAGAATCCCTAGGCTAGCTGTGTGAGCCTGGGCTAATATTTCCTCCTCTAAAAAGCTGGTGTAATCACACTTGCACCCCTATCTTACAGGGTTGGCTGAAACTCTGAAGCATGATAGACATGTGAGTTTCTCTTATTATGAAATGTTTCTGATATCAAATGGGTCTTTCTATGCAGAATCAAGTATATGACCATCCTTTTCTTTTTGTAACATACCTTTGATTTCATTGGTGTAGAAAGTTCTTCTGCCAGTGAAGAAGGTCACCTGTTCCACAGTTCAGTCTGAGAGGGCTGTGTGAGGGCACTAAGAGGGGTTGGGTGACTGGTCCAAGGTCACGCAGCTAGTATGTGTCACAGACAGGATTCCAAAACTGGCTCTCTGCTCACTTTACCCTGCTGCCTTTTGAGTACAGTGAGGAAAATGGTGGCTTTGGAGCCTGAGGGTCTGGGTTCAAATGCCAGCTGTATCACTACCTAGCTCTGTGACCTTGGAAAAATTGATCCCTCTCTCTGGTCCTCAATTTCTCCATCTGTAAAATGAGTGGGTGATCCCTCAGGACCCTCTCCTTCTTTGATATCTCGTTTACTTTTAACTGCCCTTGGTGGACACACAGTTAACATTTGACCACATAAATCAGTTCCTGCTGGGTTAATGGGAGGCAGAATTTGCAGCAGCTGAAATGAAAATCTTCCCTGCTTATGCATCTGCCCTGCAGGCAGGTGAAGGAGGAGGGGGAAACCAGAGACACCCTGGTACTGGGTTCCACAGGAAATCAGCAGCAGCTGATGCACAGTGGTAGCCCCTGTGGACCCTGAGCTTTGGAAGGAGGAGGGTCCCTGTGGAAATTGATAGATGCTCCTTTTATCTGCCACCAAAACTCTGGGAGCCATGGCAGTTTGGTGAGTGGAGAAGGGACCCTGGAGAGGTTTGGGAAAGGTCAGAGACTACTGGATCCATTCTTGAGCATTCATTCATTCATTCATTCATTCATTCATTCATTCATCCATCCATCCATCCATGCATCTACCCACCCATTAATCCATTCATCTGCCATTTTGCTAGGAGAGATAGCTCAGCCTGATCTGAGACTGGGCCTGAAACATCGAGGGAGCCCTGGGATTATAAAACAGCAGGAGACAGTGTAGTGTAGTGGACAGAGAGCCATCCTCAAGGCCAGGAAGACCTGAGTGCAGATCCTACCTCTGACACGTACTGGCTGTGTCACCCTAAGCAAGTCACTGACCTTTCAGCTCTCTGGGCCACTGTCTAAGACTTTAAGGTGACCAGAAGCTGGTGACCTGCATCAGTAGAGGGTCTTTCCTCCCCTGAGAAGTTCCTGCACTAATAGAACCACAGATCCAGCCTCCTGGTGCAGTCATTTTTGCATACCATGGAATTTCCCGGGCATGAAGAGGAATAGTAACAATGGGAAGTGGAAATCATTTAGTTGTTTTAGTCATGGCCCGTTCTTCCTGACCCCATTTGGGGTTTTATGGCAGAGATACTGGAATGGATTCCCATTTCCTTCTCCAGCTCATTTTACAAGTGAGGAAACTGAGGCAAACAGGGTGAAGTGACTTGCCCAAGGGCGCTCTGTGCTCTCTGGCACCACCCCACTTCTGTGATCATTAAAGAAGTAGAGGTTGTCGTTAACTGTTTAACTCCTTGGCTTGTCTGGACGTAGAAATAACTCACACTTCTAAGGTTTGCAAAGACTTTCTGTTTTCATTTGAATTGATAAATGTGTATTGAATGGCACCCTGCGGATCCTCACAACAACCCTTCCAGGGAAGTGCTATTTATTATAATTTTACAAATGAGGAAACTGAGGCAGAGGACAAGTGACTGGCCCAGAGTCACACAGAAAGTGTCTGAGGCAGAGTTTGAACTCAGCATTTGGAGTCTGGGAGACCCGAGGTCAAATCCTGCCTCAGTCACTTAGCAGCTGTGTGATCTTGGGTTAGTCTATTTACCTCTGTTTCCTCTTCTCTAAAATGGAGGATAACAACAGCCCCTCCCTGCCAGGGCTGTTGTGAGGATTACACGAGATAATATTCATGAAGCTCATAGTAGGTGATTAATTGTCTACCCCCCAGCACAGCGCTCTGCACACAGTGGGTGCTCATAAATGATCGCTGAATGGGAAATGGCCTTGCTCAGACCCTGAATGTTGTGGCTGTAGCAGGACCAATGCTGGTGTTGGTGGCTCAGACATTGTAGGGGAGGGCCTGATACTCCGGGAGACTCATCTCAGGATGGAGAGCCCAGGGATGGCGGCCATCCTTCTGTCTCACAGGAGAACAGCAGCTGTCTCCCCACCTCGCCCCACTGGATTTGCTGACTCAGGCAGTCCATGGTCCATTGCCAATTTCTTCATGGCCAGTCTCCCTTGAGGAACTTTAATTACGGCTACAGGTGCAAATTAAGAAATGCTTAAAGGGCCATTACCTCTCATTTGGCTAATCCTTTTGAGATAGCCAGGGCTCTGCTCCTGGATTCCATTCAGGAAGAGCAGCCCAAGGGAGGCTGGTGGAGGTCCCTGTACCGCAGGGTGTTTTCCAGGATGGGATTTTCAGGCCCAGGGCTGTCACCCCCATGGATGTGGTGATTGGGGCTCTATGTGAGGGGTCTGGGTGAACTTTGGGGGCTTCTTGTCAGGGCGCTCAGAGGCAGATGCCACCTGCTTTCTTTGCTTAGAAGCCCCCTGATGCCTGCACCTCAGAACCCTTCACTGCTTCCCAGGGCTTGCAGATGGGCCCCTGACAGCCCACTGACCTTTCCCCTCGACTCATCCCGTCCATCCCTACTCCTTCCTTTAATTGAAACAGATTTCCCTTTGAGGCATGCGGATTTCTGAACTGACTCAGTGGCAGTTTGTGGGGTGCTGGGCAGGTAATATATACTTTATAAAAATACTTCCCTTCTGGGTTTCATTACAGACAGGTAGCCTGTCCCTCCCCCACTCCTTCCAAAAAACTGTAGATTCTGGCTCCTCTTTCTCCTTTTCTCCCCTTCCTCTTCCCCCTGTGGGGGTAGTTGAAACCACCATCTTTTGCCTTCATCTTTTAGATGGGTTGATTTTAGTGTCCATGGATGGGAGTAAATTTAAGGGCCAGGCATATGTTGAGACTAGGGATACATCAGTGATGTTGGGACCATGGTGGATGGGGGGTGGGGGTGGAGAATGCCAACAAGTCACAACCAGGTCTCTTCAGCCTGGATCTTAGATTTCTGTATCTGTAGAATGGGAAAGTTCTTGAATATTGATCTAGTTCAAGCCCCTCATTTTACAAATAAAGAGACTGAGGCCCAGAGGGGATCAATGACTTAGATAATAAGTGGCAGAGTTGGGGTTCTGAGCTCAGATCCCACTGTCTTCACCTGCTTTGTTCTAGGCTCTGGGAGAGCCACTGCAAAGACAAGGACCAAGGACGAAGAGGTCCCTGCTCTCAAGCTATCCACCTTCTCCTGAGGGAGACGGCATGTGCATGCACATCTAAGTATGGACAGAAACAGCCTAGAGAGGTGCACGAAGCAGAGAAATACAGGGTGGTCTGGGAGGGAGGGTGCCAACAACCTGCTTCATCCACAAGACAGTGCTTGAGTTGGGTCTTGAAGCAAGAAAGGGATTCTGAGGGAAGGAGGGAAGGGGTTCCGGGTGTGGAGGATGGCTGATGCAGACGCTCAGAGATGGGAGATGGGGGAGTCCTGTCAGTGCCTAGCACTGCACTGAGCACCTGGCATGGCACCCAGCGTGTAGTAGGTATGAAACAAACACTTCCTAGAATTCAGTGGAATGCAAGCTTTTTGAGGGCAGGGAGGATTTCATTTTTGTCCATATATTCCCAGCACCTAGTGCTGTGCCCGGCACATAGTAGGAGCTTTAAAAATGCTTGGTGATTGGTTTGTGGACTGCATGAACAATCATGTTTAAAAATGGGAGATGCATTTCATCCAGGTGCAGAGATTTAGGGGGTATCTTGTCTACTGTGCTCATGGTTTGGGGGGTATGGAACTGAGGTCCACTCTCTGGTTCCTACTGTAGAATTTTTTTTTTCTTGAAGGGGGAAAAACAGGGCAGTTGGGGTTAAGTGACTTGCCCAAGGTCACACGGTTAGTAAGTGTGAAGTGTCTGAGGCTGGATTTGAGCTTGGGTCCTCCTGACTCCAGGGCTGGCGCTCTATTCACTGCGCCACCTAGCCATCCCTACTGTAGAATTCTGATAGAATGGAATGGTTGAAGCCAGAAACCTGGATTCCATGACTGTAATCCCTTAGGTGACATCATTGAAGTGTTTCCTGCTTAATTAAATTCTGCAAGATCAGAGTTCTGCATGTGAGATTTTGATGTACTGGGGGTTCCTCATATACTGGAACCTCTGCTGGTGTGTGTGTGTGTGTGTGTGTGTGAGAGAGAGAGAAAGAGAGAGAGAGAGAGGGAAGAGAGAAAGAGAGAGAGAGAAGAGAAGAGGAAGAAAAAGGAAGAGAGGGAAGGAGAGAGAGAGAGAGAGAGAGAGAGAGAGAGAGAGACGGGTGAGGGAGACAGAGAGACACAGAGAGAGAAACAGAGGGAAGGAGAGAGGAGAGGGAGGGAGAAACAGAGAAAGAAACAGAGAGAGAAAGAGAGAGAGAGAGAGAGAGAGAGATCCTATTTTCCTTTCCTTATAGAGTAGATTACAATTCTTCATGCTCTCCTTCCCTTAGGATCATAAAGTAAACTTTCCTTTCCTTCCTAGATGGGGGGATTTGGGCACTACAGGCCCTGAGCACATTTGGCAATATTTAGCTAACCCCCCAATTATAATTGATTGCAGCTTTGAAAATAAGGAACATATTTTTTTGTTTCCCCCAAATTCTTTCACTTTAAAAAGAGAATGGGAGAGGGGGAAGGGTGGAGGGGCAAGAGAACTGGAAGAACTATCTGGTTTTGAACTGGGCATAGGAGTCTGGCTGCAGATTCCATGTAGGGCCCCGTGTCCCTCCTATGAAGTAGAGAGTCACAAGTCAGTGCCTTGGATTGGGGAGGTTAGGCCCTAAAGGGCCTTTATGATCTGTCTTTTTCCCCCTTAGTGTGGTATGAGGCAGTGGTGGGGGCCAAGTCGAGGCTCATGTAGCACCACACTCCCAGGGTCTGAGAGTGGCCCTGGGAAGGGGGCCAAGAAATCAGGGTCTACCCAGTAAGAGGCCCCACAGACTAAGGGTAGTTGACGAGAGAGATACAACTTTAGGTTCATTGAGTCTTCCCCAGGGGGATGTGGGGCAGGGACTCTGGCAGGGTTGACATAGTAGGTGGGGAAACTGACCCTTCCCTCATATGGGCAGCTCTATAGCATAAAGACAAGAAAGTGCTGGTGGTGAGGCCAGAAGACTGGAGGGAGGCAGTGTGTGATGGTGGAAAGGGCAGAGTCCGAGGACGACCCAGGTTCAAATCCTATCTCTGCTGCTTGGCCCCTGTGTGAACCAGGGAAGGTCCTCTTACTTTTCTGGGTCTGTTTCCTAGTTTGTAAAGTGAGGAGTTTGGCTCATACCGTTGCCTCATGTCACCCTAAGGGGGAAAAACCTTTCAGGCCAGACAATAGAGGCCTTTTAGGGCCTAAAATCAATCCAACCCAAGTCACTGACTTGGGCTTCTCTACTTCATGGCGTGGATATGGGGGCTATGTGGAATGCGCATCCAGACTCCCATGCCTAGTTCAAAACGAGACAGTTCCCCCATTTCTCTTGCCTCTATACCCTTCTCCCTCTCCTGTTTTCTTTCTAAAGTGATCTCGAAAGTTCCTTTTTGATCCAAATTGATGGCCCCGTGAACCGGGGATCAAATTTTGGCTGTACTGATAATCTTGGCTTATCTCAATGTCTTCATCTGTAAAAAAAAAAAAAGAATGGGTTGAACTCAAGGCCCCTCAGGTGTGTTTTAGCTCTAAATGTACAAGCCTAAGCTTAGTGAGGTGGCCTTAGGGGAGCCCTCTTACTCCCAGAACCTCCTTTTCTTCATCTGGTGAAGCAGCTTAGATTAGATCATCAACAAGGTCACTTCTGACTCTGCCATTCTGTGGAACAAATCTACTCAGAAAAGGAACCAGAGGAGAACACCCTTCTCTTTCCCACATTCCACCTTCCAGCTAAGCTGGAATCTGTTTCCTGAACTCAGAATTCCATTCTCCAGCCTCCAAGCATTGGCACGAGTGGTCCCCTGCACCTGAAATATACTCCTTCATCTGCTGGTCAAAATTCTTATCTTCCATCCCCCTTTTTGCAAAGCCTTCCCTGACCCTCCCAGGTGCTGGCCACCCTCCCAGGTGCTGGCCTCCCTCCCCAAATGAATTTGAATTGGCTTCTCTGTGTAGATGTTCTACCAGACTGCCCCAAATCCAAAAAATGTTAGATCTTAAGCACTTAGCTTGATTCAGTGCACACAGTAGGGGTTTAATAAATGCTTATTGTGGAACTGAATAGACTGAGAGAATGTCATCATCATTGTCATCATCATAGTTGTTATTTCCTTGGGGGAACAACCTAGAGTGGAGGACTTGTATAAAGGAACTCTGCCAGAGAATAACTAGACTGGATGGCTAGGCCTGGATTATCAAGGGCCTTGCATGCCAGGCTAAGAATTGGGGGTCTGCCATGCAATTGAAAGTGTGCTGGATTGGGAGTCAAAGGGCTTTGTTTTCAGCTTCTGATCTCTCCTTTCCTACCTCTGCCTGGGTATAATCTTGTGCAAGGTTCTTGACCTGTCAGTTTCCTCATCTGTAGGGTGGGGGGGGATTGTTCTAGATGGCCCTGGGGGTCCCTCCCAGCTTGAAGTCTATGAACCTGGGAGCCTACCCATGAGACTTTGCACCTCCCTGTGTCTCATTTTCCACATCTGTAGAATGAGGGGGTTGGATTAGGGGGTCTTTAAAGCCCCTCCCAGCTGTAGATCTATGATTCCATGGCTAACGGCTTTCTCACAATCCTGTGAGGCAAATCCTTTGTATTTCTGTCCCTACTATTCATCACAGCACTTGGCACTTAGGGCACACTTAATAAATGCTTTTTAATCTTTCATTCAGTCCCATTTTACAGATGAGAACACTGACTCGCAGAAAGACTTGACCAGGGTCATACAGCTAGCCCTTAGAGCCCGGGTTCAGGCCCACCTCTCCTCTCTCGGGCCTCAGAATGGGCTGGGTGATAAGAAGAGATGAGGAGAATTGATTACATTGGCACATATGCCAATACTCCAATGGAGATCTGTAGTTCCATCGTTTCCTTCACATGTGCATATTGCAAGTCCCTCCATGTCTTAGACCAGCTGTGGCCCATAAGTTGTGATCAGCGCCAGGCACCACAGTTTAAGGACTTTCATGAAGCAGAAAGGCATCCAGAGAAAGACAATTGGGATTTGGCCTGGAGAGGAGAAGGCTACCGAAGGACACGATAGCCAGCACGTAGTAGGTGCTTAATCAATATTTGGTGAATGGTTAATTGTTTGAAGGACTTATTTGCTTGGCCCCAGTGGGCAACAGACGGATGTAGGCTTGATATGAGCAATAACGAGGGCTGTGGTCTGTCTCCAGAGAGATCCTAGTTCCCCTTCCATGAAAATCTTCAGGCCCTATGGCTTACCACTTGTTGAGTGTGAGGTAGACGGTATTCTTGTTCAGTTGTGGGTTGGCTCTGGGAGTTGTGGCCAGCTTGGAAATTCTGGGATTCTCCAACTCCAGACCAGACGGCAGCATCCCACTTCTTAGTTGTAAGTGTGGGACAGTGCCAAGTGTGCCAGATTCAGGGTCAGAGGACCGGAGTCAGAACCCCAGCTCCACCATCTACTACCAGTGTGAACTTGCAGCTTGGTTCAGGGGCAAGGATGCTGAATCTGGATCCACAAGGCCTGAGTTCAAATCTCAGTTCTTCTAAATTTGGCCAGGTCATCTAAACCTCTGTAAAATGAAGGCGATTGGACTCAATGACCTTTAAGTTCCCTCTCAGCCTTAAAGGTAGTTTACTCATCTGTAAAAGGAGTTAGAATGTGAGTTAGTTACAAAATTAGTCTTTTGCCTCTTTTTGCATCCCCAGTGCTCAGCATAGTGCCTGGCACATGGTTGTCGTTGTTCAGTCATGCAGTTTACTCTCCATGACCCCATTTAGGGTTTTCTCAGCTGGAGAGGTTTGCCACTTCCTTCTCCAGCTCATTTTACAGATGAGGAAACTGAGGCAAACAGGGTGAAGTGACTTGCCCAGGGTCACACAGCTAGTAAGTGTCTGAGGTCAGATTTGAACTTGGGAAGATGAGTCTCCCTGATTCCAGGCCTGGCACTTTATCCTCTGTGCCCCCTAGCTGCCCCTGACACATAGTAGGAACTTAATAAACGGTTATTGATTCAGGGTTTCCAAGGACCCTTTCAGCCCTGGAACTGTGATCCAGGACAGGGGCTGACTCTGTTCCTTGTAGAGGACTTGGCTTCCCCCTCTTCATCTCCAGCCCTCCCTCGTCCCTCCCCATACAGCTGAGAACTGCTCCTGTCCATCGTGGAGGAAAGGGTAGGGGGGGTGAGCCAGGGCCCTTCCCTGGGCTGCCGATTGTGCTTGGGACCCCCTCATCTAGGTGGAGTGTCTAGACTTGGTGAGAACAGGACCAGGGCTGAGCAGTCTTGCTGCCTCCTTCAGCAGAAAGGAAGCATTGTATTCAGAGGCCTGTGGGCTCCAAGACTGGTATGTAGAGCTGTTACCTTCCCTGTCATTTGGGGAAGGTGCATTTCCTCTGCCTTTTCAGACAAGTCCTTTCATATCCACAAGCTCACTCTCTGCTCCCTTCTCTTTCCCCTTCTCATTTTCCTCTTTACCTGGGCCTCCAAATTAACTGTAGGTGCAGCTTTGGTGGTGTGCAGAGACACAGCTGGGGCCATTGGTTGGCTGATAACCAATGGCATCTGACCCAACACCACCACTGGAAACAGGGTTCCAGGGCCCAAGTCCTCATGAAATCTGGCCATGTTAGGAGCTTCCATTCCCAATTCTTTAAATTCAAGATTGTAATTCCCATTTTGTAGAGGAAGACACTGAGGCTCCAAAAAGGGATGACTTGTCTGAGCCTATACTACCCATAAGTGACACAGTCAAGATGGAATTTTAGTTCCAAATTGGCATCCTTTCCACCACGCCATGGCTAGTTACAGCTTAGCAAAGAGGACCAGCAAGGAGTGCCATGCTTGAAGGGAGGAAAACAGGTGTTCAAGTTCCACATCAGACACTTACTAGTTGTATAATCCTTAGTGACTCACTTAGGGAGCCACTTCACCTTTCTGGGTCTCAGCTTCCCCAATGGTCTTGCACTCAGTGGCTTCCAAAGTCTCTTCCAACTCTGAATTTATGACCCTGTATTACCATGCTTGCTCCTGCCTCCGACCTCGTCAGCTCTTTGGATCAGAAATCTGAAGCTGGAAGGGGCTTCCGGGGCCATCTAGTCCTGAATTCATTAAAACACTGGTTCCTATGTTCATGTATCCCCCTACCTATTTTTTCCCAGGCCAAGGAGGCTGCCTCAGTCTTTCTCATGTGGCTGCCCTTTGGTAAACCTGGGTCTCTTTGAAGTCCTTAGAGAGAGGAGGACCCAGTCTTGCCCAGCTTGGGGTGAGATGGAGCCAACCTAGAGTGAAGTGTCCCCTATGGGAACAAGTCTCTGGCAGGAAGTTGGAGGGGGGTGTATCAGTCTGTGAATTAGTCCCAGGGAGAATCCATGGAAAATATGTCTCCCCACAGCCTGGGGGCCTTCCTGAAAAAGAACAGGGGGGTTGGGATAGAAAGGATTCAGACTCAGGTCTTCCTGACCCTAAGTCCCATGAGCTATCCGTTGTATCGCCTGGCTGTCCTGGACACTTAATAGCTGTATGTAAGCAGGTCACTTACCCTTTCTCTTGTCTCAGTTTATTCCTTTGCAGAATGGGGATAATAATGAAACCTACCTCACAGGGTTGCTGTGAGGATCAAATGAGATTTTATATATATTAAAAATAAATTGTGTATTATTATATGTAGTATATAATGAAACTGCTATGTAAAATATAGAGATATAACATAATATTTATT
>CM053588.1:36762879-36772067 GCA_028646515.1 Pseudochirops corinnae | reverse complement strand
TTGTAACTTGTGTTTGTATTCTCTGAAGTTCAGGGTGCTGACTTTTCCCCCTGAACTAGGTAAATGATATGTTTGATTAAAGTAAGATTGTTAACCCATTTTGAGTTGCTTTCCTTTAGAAAAGCAGATCTAAGAACCTGTGCTAGCAGCCACCCTGGGTGTGCTGGGGTGCTTGCTGATACAGGGTACCATGTGAGAACAGGACATTCTCTATTTTAATGCAAGGTCTACCTTCCTGAAACCAATTCATTTAGAGTTGTGTACCATGAACTCTCCTGAAAGTCTGAACTGTTTTTTCCTTTGCGACTCAGTGTACAACTGTTTAATAAATCATCTCTCCTTTTTTGGCTATAAAAAGAAAAAAAACAAAGATAGTGAACAGTACAGTTTGGCTGGAACGTAGACTATGATAAAAAAAAAAAAACAAACCATAAGATTGCAAAAGTATAAACAGAACCAGATTGTGGAAAGCCATAAAAGCCAATTTTGAAAGCTTGTCCTAAAAGTAATGGGGAGCCACGGAGGGTTTTCATCCTTTTTTGGGATGGAGGAGTATGACACAGTCAAACATTATTATTTTGGGAACTATGTAGGGGATAGAAGCGGGAAGCTAGAGACAGGGAAGCCAGTTAGGAGGCTATTCTAATAGTCTAGGTGAGAGGCAATGAGGGTCTGAACTAGGGAAATGGCTATAAAGGTAGGGAGAAGGGAGAGTGGAAGGATTCTATGAAGGCAGAATCTAGAGGACTCAGCAACTGATCAGAATGTGGGAAGAAAGGAAGAGATAAGAATCAAAGACAGGTCTAATATCATGCAGGATAGCACTTCAAACCATGTAGCTCAACTCTATCCATTACAGACAAGAGACAATCCTATATCTAGACACTGACAGGACTTTTGAGGTCATCTAGCCCAACCCCCTCATTCGAAAGAAGAGAAAACTAAAGACAAGAAAGTTGAAGCTCCTTGGCCAAAATCACATGGGTGAGAAGCCACAGAGGTCACTCTGACTCTTGGTCCTGGGCTCCTTCCATCTTACCTCAATGCCTGTGATAACAAAGCCTGTGTCTCCTTTTGTTTAGCTCATTGGATTGAACAACCTACAACCCTTTCATTGGAATCACAGAACACACAGAAAGAATATTTCTTCTACCAACACATATTGGCAAATCAGTGTCAGAGTAGCCTTGGACCACAGAAAGTGTTTCCATGATTTCATCTGTCATATACAGACACAGCCTATTCCCAATGGTCCCTGATACATACAAAGAACATTAGCAATGGTCCCTAGGGGAAATGGAAAAATGTTGGATTAGGAGTTTGGAGATCGGAGTTCAAATTGTGACCCTCCCACTACCTTGGACAAGTCACTGTACATGTCTATGCCTCAGTTTCCCCATCTTTAAAATGAAAGCAATAGACAAGAGGCTTTGTGAGATCTCTTCCAGATCTAAATCTATGAGCCCTAGTGGGATTTGGGCAAGTAACAGAAATGTAAGTCACCTTGTGGCTGTTGGGCAGTCATTACACTTGGGTCTGACTCTTCATGACCCAATTTGGGGTTTTCTTAGCAAAGATACTGGAGGGGTTTGCCATTTCCTTCTCCAACTCACTTTACAGATGAGGAAACTGAGGCAAACAGGGTGAAGTGACTTTCCTTGGGTCACCCAGCTAGGAAGTGTCTGAAGTCAAATTGAAACTCATGAACATGAATCTTCCCAAGTCCAAGCCCAGTAAGTTATAAGAATCACCAAAGTTGCTCAGAACACGTCTTCCAAAGATCCTTTGAGAGGGTTGGTTTGTGCCATACTTTACATGTCTATAAAGTATCATATAAGGCCACCTACAGGGCAGTACTCAGATACCCACAGAGGACCCAGCGAGAAGAAAGAAATCACAAATCTGGAAAATAAGTTCTTAGATGTAGACTTGGGTGTGATCTTGGTGGCCACCCAGTCCAGCCCTCTTGTTTTACAGATGAGGTAACTGAGGCACAGGGAGGTCATTCAGCTATCGTCAGAGGTGAGATCTAAACCCAGATCCTCTGAGTCTATAATCCTGCCACTTCCCTATAGGTCCCACTGCGTGGCTACACCCCACCCCCTTTCCTGATTTACTGATGGCACAGCTGTGGCCAACCAGTCTCAACAACACCAGCATGTGGGAGGAAGTCAATTCTCCATGGGGGCTGGAAGTCTTAGTAACAGAAACACTTGTTTGTCGATGTAACCTTGGAGCATCAAGGATGCTCCAAGTCCCCTCCCTCTCTTAGTTGAAGCTTTGGGGGGGCCCAAGTGCTCTCTCCACCTCAAAAGCTGCCTGTAAATATTTGTTCTTTCATCTCTTGGAGACCTGGTTCTCTCTCCAGTAAAGTTCCTCCCTCTTCCCAGAATTCCCATCTGTAAAGGGAAGCCAGGTTAACGTCCTGGGGTGGGGAGAAGAGACCTGGTTGATTGGAAGGAGATCCCCATGAACTCTGGCCCGACCAGAGACCCCAAAGTGTTGGGAGTAATAGGAAAGTCAAGCCAGGATAAGCAGCCCTTTTTGAGCTAGAAGAATGTTTTCTTTTCTTCAAGTGCAGGGCTTGAATCTTTTGTTTGGTCACTGCTGCCATTAGGAAATAGTCTGGAAGGCATCTGACTCTCCTCCTCCCCGGAAACTTTAAAACACCAGGGACCTGCCAGTGTGTTAAGTCTCCAACAGCCTAGAAGCTGGCTGCATGGGAAGTGTGGGTCTTCCTTTTGTGCAGCAACTCAAAAGCTTCTCTCCGCTGGGCTTCCATGTTTCATGGCTGATCTCTCCTCTCATCCCCATCAGTTTGGGATCACTCTGGAGACTCACAGTTGACCTTCATTGTCTTTCTGCTGCTTGGCAGCAAATGAGCCGCTGTCTTGGTGAGAGGGCTCCCAAACCACCCGTTACCACAGGCTGAACGTCCAAGGCAGATGGTTTATAGGAATAGGACGCATTTGTCCACTGCTCACAGATCAGAAGGGCAGCTAGGGGATAGAACACTGGGCTTGGAATCAGGAATATTCATCTTCCTGAGTTTAAATCTGGTCTCAGACAGTTTCTAGATGTATGACCCTGGGCAAGTCACTTAACTTTGATTGCCTCAGTTTCCTCATCCATAAAATGAAGGAAATGGAGAACCACTCAAGTATCCTTGCCAAGAAAACTCCAAATGGGGTCAGGAAGAGTCAGGCACAACTAAAATGACTAAACAATGAGACAGGTCAGAAAAGGAAGCTGGGGGGATTTAAGCAGACAATTTCCAGGGACCTTCCACTTAGATGTTAGAAGGGGGCAGATTTGGGGTAATTTAAGCCAACAAAGATTCATTAAACAACTCTAGAGGTAGCATGTCATAATAAAAAGGGGGCTGGGCTTTTCAGTCAGAGGAAGACCTGAGTTCAAATCCTACTTTGTTGGGTTTTTTTTTTCTCATTTACTCTCTGCTCCTGGTACCTAAGTTTTGCTCCCTGTAAAATGAGAGGGCTTTACTAGACAGCCTCTGAAGGCCCACCCAGCTCTAAGCCTAGGATATTATAGTCCCACTACATGAGTGGGGATATTAGCAGAGGGCTGCCCCTTTACTGTTCCAGGGTCTCTCCCCAGCTGGGTCTGGTTCCCTGCTCAGGGTCACGGATGGGAATAAGCAAGTCACTGATTTTGGAAGGATGGCCAGATGCTAGTGATGTGGTTCATCCTCTATCATGTCCCCATCCAAAGTCACCTGGATGATGTCAATGAGAAAGGGGCAGTCATGTTGACCCTCCCCAGATGCTCCAGCTGCCCCAGTGCCTGCCTCACTAGTGCCCTCCTAGACAGCGATCATTCCTTCCAAAGCCAACTCGGGCTTCTCTCAGACCTGACAGAGAAGGATTTTCAGCAACTTTTGAAATAGCTTTTTAACAGATTTCCTGCTCCACTGCCAGGAATCTCAGAATAGAATGTAACTGGGAAAGAGGGATGATCACAGAAGCATCTATCCAGACCTGGAAGGGACCTTGGAGCCCATCTAGCCCAATACCCTCATCTTAAAGATGAAGACACTGAAGCCAGGAAAAGGAAATGAACTGCCTATCAGTGTCAGAGGCAGAATCTGAACCCAAGCACACTAAGACTAGATCCACCCTTCTTCCCATCATCCCAGGCTGTGTCTGCATCTGCTCAGGCTGAGGTCTTCAAGGATTTGAAGGGCCATCCCATGGAAGAGGGATCTAACTTAATCTGCTTGGCCTCTTTGGGGCCAAGAATTTCATAATGATCAGAGCTTCCCCACAGTGGAAGGCACAGCCCCTGCAGGTGGGGAGCCCCCCTCACTGGAGGAATTCAAGCCAAGACTAGATGGCCATTTGTCAGATATGGTAGGTTTACAAGCAGAAGCTCGTTGAGGGCAGAGACTGCCTTGTTTGTTTGTATCTGCACCCCCAGACTTTAGCACAGAGGCTGACATAATGGCATACAGTAAGTGCTTACTAAATGCTCTCTCTCTCCCTTCTTTCTCTCTTTTCCTTCTGCTCCCTCCCCCCCCCTCTCTTTCCCTCCCTCTCTCCTTCCCTCTTTCCCTCCCTTTCTCTGTGACTCTTACGTAAGCACCCAGTGGACTGCATGTCCTTTGAGGTCCCTTCCAATTGAAAATCCTATGACTCTCAATTCTACAAAGAAGTAGCAGGACCTGGGCCCTGGGACCAGAGCAGGGCTGTTCAAGAAAGTGAGTTCTGTGCTTTCTGTAGATTCTAGCTGAGCTCCCTTACCCATGTTCCACATTTGGCTCTCAAATTTTCACTTTGAAATATCCTATTATGAAGTCTGGTTTCCTGAAATAGCTTCCCTCATCTGTTCCTGAAAGACTTGGTCAGGACACCACCCAGGGTGACAGGGCAGGACCAGACCAACTTGGGAGGGAGGGATAAATTATATTTGTCCCTTTAAAGACAAAAAAGCCTGGAGGGTATGGGAGTTTCATGAAAGAGAGAGAGAGAGAACAAACAAGGGGAAGAATGAAACAAGGGAGTGGGAAAGAAAGGGAAAGGATGCAAGCCAGTGGGTCTGTCTTAGATGTGATTCATGGGCCTTCGTGTCTTTTCCCTTTTCCATTGAGATTATAAAAAGCCATCCAGGAAGGCTTCTGCAGAACACTGGGGATGTTTGTAAATAAAAGAATTGTAACTTCTGGCTTGTGGGGAGGGAGGACCTGCCTCACTGGGAGCAGGCAAGTTATTTCAGGAGAAGCCCAGGCCTCCACCAAAGGCAGTAACCAGTGGCATGGCCTTTTAGGTCCACCAACATATGGGGCGATGGCAAGGGCCCGAGCAACCTTCTGAACTCAAGACTCTGTTCTAGAAAACTGATGGCCCCTTGTCCCCTTCCCACCACTATCATTAGGTCTCTGGATTTCCAAAGTTCTCCATTCTCTACAGCTCGGAGGCTGTGGGCATTTGGTCTGGTGATGTCTCTAAATGGCTCTTACTCCACAGGATGCCAGGCTTTTCCAATATCTTCATTTAGTTTGTGTGAATTGAATTTTTCTTTCCTTTTAAAAAAATCCTTTATTATAAAAGAGGGCTCTGTAGGAAGGGAAGTAGGGAAGGCTATACTGGGAAATGGAGGTGATATAAAAACAGAATGTCATCAAAAATTTATTTGGGGGGACTCTTCCTGAAGTTTTAAGGATCAATGATATGTGCAAATCACTGTGGGCAGCAGTTAGGGGAGAGATGATGATCCACTAACACCAATCACAGTCGTATTTATGTAATATTCGTAGTTTATGACTTGCAAAGTGTTTTATGAAATGTTATTTTGTTTGATCCTCAAAACAAGTGGGGTAGGGGCCACGATCATCATCTCCTCTTTATGGATGAGGAAGCTGAGGCTGAGGAAGGTCAAGCACCCTTGATTGACCTCTGTAACTGCACAGTGGTGACAATGGTGCTGTGAACAACGGGACAGATTTTTCAGATTCCCATGTGATGGAAGTGTCATGTCTAAATTAATCCAAGTTAAAAAAATGAAATCTTGTTGGTGACCCAGAGGCAGCCATCAGGTTGGACCTGCCACAGGGTCAGGGTAGAGGGCTGGTGTCCAACCTGTGCTTGTAGTGTCCAGAGGTGAGTCTTTGGCCTAAACTGTCTCCCTCATTCCACTCTTCCTCCTTCCCTCATCCAAATGGCCAGGAATTGCCTCTATACCACTTGCAAGTTTTTAGTGCTTGTAATTGGAATGCAAAATCCCAGCAGCCCCCTCTCCTAGGATGCCCAAGGGGCTGAGCTCCTACACACACACACACACACACACACACACACACACACACACACACACACGCATACACGCACACATGCACACACACGCCCACGCACACACGCATGCAACCGCACATGTACACACGCGCACGCACGCATACACACACACACACACACACACACACACACACACCATATCAGCACTCAGAAACAAGTCCTGCAGGGTCCTTAAAATTCCACACTGTGCTCAGCAGCCTACATCACAAAACCAGAAGAAACAGTCTTTGCCTTCAAGTAGTTTCCTGTGTATCAGAGGACACAAAAAAAAAAAAAAACAGATAAGGGAGCCTTTTTTTTCCCACTAAAATGTAATAAGAAAGGATGTAAATTCCTAAAGCTTTAAAAGATTTTTCTTAAAGAAAGAAAGGAAGGAAAGCCCATGTCAGAAGCCAGTGTCTAGGGGCTTCTTGTTTGCCATTCAAAATTCAAATCTTCTCTCCCTTTGTTTCTTGTACTTCTCAGTTTCTCTTAGAAATCTTTCTACCAATCAAAAGTCACGTCTCCCAACCTGTAGCTAAGAGTCACCTGAACACGCTTCAGGGGACCACCAAAGCCATTCTACATCTGTGAAACACTTCCAAGCATTATGCAAATGTGACCTTTTAGCCAAATATCATGATTACAGAGGTAGTGTGGTGAGCCAGCCTTGAAACCAGGATGTCCTGGGTTCAAATCTCACCTGGCACCCACTGACTGTAGTGCTGTAGATAAGTCAGTTTTAAGACTGTTTCAGAGAAGGTGCTGTCCTGCCTTGGGAAAAAGTGATGCGTCACTGGGGAATTCCCTTCATCAATGAGGTCATGGCCCAGTCCCAACCCTTTATGCCTAGCCTCATTATTACTCAGCATCCAATGGACCTCCAAAAAGCTGCCTGGAGGTTAGGCAGACACGGAGAGGAGTAATCTTCAGCCTGGGAAGCGGTATAGGGAGGATTCCTGGTCATCTGGATAAGGGAAGGAAGAAGACTGGAATGAAATGGGAAATTCAGGCTGCAGATTCCCCTCTGGACAAATCAAAAATGAGAATATCCCACCTCTACAATAGGTCTATAACCTTCTGGCAATTATTGAATCACCAATAAGTTTTCATTTTTGTCACTTTAATTAATTTAGACATGACACATCAATGAACTTGGAGATCTATTGGAGTCCATCCTCCCCCCGCTGAAGTGGGGAAGGGGAGAGAGAGATGTTGGGAAAGGAAAGGGAAAGGGAGGAGCACTCCGAACAGGAAGGACAGAGTGGCCAAAGGTTCTGCTCCTTCCCCTCCTCATCTCCTCCGGCTCCCCCTCACAGCCCAACCCTGTGCTAGTACGGGGTCCATTGCTCAAGGAGATTTTCCAGGAGAAGTCTGGGAACTCCAAATATACTAGGGAGGCCTGAAGGATGGAAGGAAGATGACCAAGGCCCTACTCTAAAAAAGGAAAGACTGCATCCCCCTGAGACTCCCA
Organism: Pseudochirops corinnae; assembly: GCA_028646515.1. Classification (NCBI taxonomy): domain Eukaryota; kingdom Metazoa; phylum Chordata; class Mammalia; order Diprotodontia; family Pseudocheiridae; genus Pseudochirops; species Pseudochirops corinnae. Next base: position 36,764,309 of record CM053588.1, on the reverse strand, counting down.
CATTTCATTGGGCTCTGAATTGTACTAGGGGAGAGTATAAAGAGGTCCTAGGTTTGCATCACTGTTTTCCTGCACCCTACCTGCGTGACCCTGGGCATAGCCCTTGTCCTCTCTAAAACATCAGTATCCTTGTAAATAAAATAAAAAGGTTTCCTTTATTATAAATCTAAGGTTCTAAATATGGGACAGGGTCGGAACCTATGATTTTGTTGGTACGAAAAACTCCCAGTATGGAAACTTCCAACATGAAACATCACTACCTTTTCTATAACTTACAAACAGCCGAGGGTTTTTTTTTTCCTTTTATCCTTTTTTTTTTTTTGGAGGGAAGAAAGGCAGGGCAATTGGGGTTAAGTGACTTGCCCAAGGTCACACAACTAGTAAGTGTTAAGTGTCTGAGGCTGGATTTGAACTCAAGTCCTCCTGACTCCAGGGCTAGTGTTCTATTCACTGCACCACCTAGCCGGCCCTCAGCCAAGGTTTTTTTTAAGTGTTTTTGTACCCTGGACCCCTTGGGTAGAGTCCAGTGAAATCCATGGACCCCTTTTCAGAATAATGTTTTTAAATATGTAAGATACATAGATTATAAAAGAAACCAACTGCACTGAAATGTAGTTATCAAAACACTAAAAAAGCTAGTTCACAGGAGCTTGGGTTAAGAATCCTTGCCCAGGACCCTGAGAGAATGACTCGTCCAGAATCCCACGGACATCTGAAATCAACGGCAGAACTTGAACTCGGATCTTTCAGGCTTTGACAACAGCTGTGTTCCATCCTGTGTTTCCTCTAAATCTATGATATGACCGTCCCAAAATACTTTACCCTCTGGCCTTAGGTTTCCTCCTCCACAGAATCAAAGGGTCAGCCTAGATAATGAACAAGGTTCCTTCCTGCTTAAAGATCTGTCCTTCTGTAATCCCAGATCACTTAGCCTCTCTGGTTCTCAGAATCCTCTTAAGTTAAAATGAAAGATTTGGACCCAGGAGCCACCTCCAAGCCAATGATCCAATGATCTAAATCATTTGCCCCCTGTGAGCCTTTGTTTCTTCACCCACAAAATGGGAGAGTAGGGCGAGATAACAAATGATCGATCTTTTAGTTCTAAATCTATCATTTTAAAATCCTAAGCCATATCTCCTCCTGGGCCTCAATTTCCTTATCTGTAAAATGAGGGGTTTGGGGCTAGATGACTTCTGGGGTCTCATCTGGCTTTAAACCCCAGGACATGACCTCTAAGCTTCCTCCCAGCTCTAAGAAGATAGGCCCTGGCCAACATCACACCCACACCAGACCATAGGAAATTCTGGCTGCCTTCCTCCGAGCATCCCTGTGGTTTCTTGGCTGGCCGGACAGCGGGAGGGCAAAGGAGAAGCTCCCCATCCCTGTGCAGAGCGTGCTTTGAGTTGTTCTGATGTAATTATGTCATTAGT
>CM053588.1:36755379-36757879 GCA_028646515.1 Pseudochirops corinnae | reverse complement strand
GAGACAACACCAAGAAGATCTGAAAAGAGAAGGAAGAGGGGGAAGAAGGTATGAAGTCCAGAAAAAGGTGGGAAAGTCAGGAGCAGACCTGGAAGGAAGGGGAATGAAGGTTGGCTGAGGGGCGGCTAGGTGGCACAGTGAATAGAGTACCGGCCCTGGAGTCAGGAGGACTTGAGTTCAAATCCAGCCTCAGACATTTACTAGCCTTGTGACCTTGGGAAAGTCACTTAACCCTAATTGCTCTCCAAAAAGCAAAAAAATAAATAAATAAATGAAAGGTTGGCTGAGCTGGGCCAGCCCACAAAATGGAGCCTCTAGGAAGAACTCACCAAGGGGAAAAGGTGGGGTGGCCTAGCAAAGGGATATTCCAGGGTGAGAAGACAGGACGATGAGGTGCCCAGCCCTGAGGGAAGTTCCAGAATGAGATAGCAGCTGACGCTTAGTTTTGGAATCTCGGAAAGGCATCAGCAGATCCTGGAGGGTATTTGAAGAGGTGTTATGTGGCAAAGGGAATGGATTTCCTCCGAGGCCTTCTAGCCCACCCCATCCCTCTCATTTTACAGTTAAGGAAACTGAGACCCAACATGTCAACAAACATTTAATATATTCCAGGCATTGTGCTAAGTGTTAAGGATACAAAGGAAGGCAAAAGAATGATGGCTGCCCTCAGGGAGCTTCAAGTCTAATGGGGAAGGAAACAAGAAACAGAGAAAGTAGATGGAGGCTCCCCTCAGAAGGAAGGAGTTAGCAGCTGGGCTCAGCAAAGGCCTCTTACAAAGGGTGGGATCTGTGACCTGTCCAAGGGCATACAGATTGTAAGAGGCAGGGTCAACGCTCTTCTATGTGATCTCAGAGAAAAGAGTGATGATAAGTTACTGAAAGGTGAGTTAAGGTTTGATAGAATGAGCAGCTCCAAAAGCAGAATGGCTGCTTTGGATAGGAGTGGGTCCCCAAGAAAAGGCTGAATGACTGCTTGTCATGTGTGTAGAACAGAATATAAGCCACCTGAGGGCAGGGGCTATTTGGTTGGTTTTTTTCTTTGTATCCTCAATGCCTGGCTCATAGGAGATGTTCGAATGTTCATGGAATTCAGCTGATTCTTTTTTTAGGTCTTTCTAAGATTAGATGGACTTGGGGGGCCCTTAAAAGGCTCAGATTCTGTGATTCTGAGAAAAGCAGAGGTCTAATCCAATATCTGGGTAACTGAGGTCTAAAGAGACACTCTGATTATCCAGATGCTGCCATCAAAGTAAGACTGGGGGGCTGAAGTGCCCAGTAAGGGATGGAAAACAGAGTGGAGTGCTAAAAACAGTTTCATTCAGGCCTGAATAAAAAACACGTCAAAGGCTGGCAAAAGTGTGATTGAAAGCAGAGTTTCTCTGAATGGCCAGGAAACTTGGCAAGCATCCACTCCCTGAATTCTGTCCAATTTCTTGGCATTCGTTATTGTGGCTACACTACCAGAAAGTGTGATACAGTGGAAAGAGCACAGACAATGGAGTCAGGGGACCTGGGTTTGAATTCCTCCTTCTACGATTCCTACCTGGGTGACCTCAGGCCAATCTCTGGGCCTCCCCCAGTATCTTCATCTATAACACAAGAGGGGCTCGAGGCTGTGACCTCAAAGGTACCTTTCAGCACAAAATCTATAGCCCAGGAGGAAGAGCTAGGGATGTCAGTCCTGAAGAAGAGAAGGCTGGGGAGAGCTGGGGAGCCATCTTCAAGGAGCTATGATCTTGGAGAGGGTCAGACTTTGTCTGGCCCCAGAGGTCGGAGCAAGGAGCAACGAATGGATGGGTAGGAGATACCAAGGGTCAGAGCCACATTTGATTTATCCTTGATGAAGGGGGAAAACCTCCTAACAGACAAAGGTATCCAAAGTGGAACTGAGTTCCCCTCGAGCTGAGACCCTTTAATACTTGAATGTGGGTGTATCTGCATGTGGGTGGACCTGCCTGGAGACAGATAGAGGAGCGGTGTCTCGGTTCCTAAGACCATCAGAAATATGTGTTTTCTGATGGTCTTAGGCGACCTCATTCAACCCCCAAAGGGGTCGCGACCCACAGGTTGAGAACCACTGCCCTAGAGGCAGTGGGACAAGGAAGAAACAGTGAGGAACTCTCAAGTCCCTGAAGACCTAGGTTTGAATTCCTCCTCATTCTCCTACCAGCTGGGCAACAAGGCGCTTCATCTCTTTCAGCCCATTTCCCCATCTGTAAAATGGGAATTTTATGGGAATAAATAAATAATATAAATCAATAAAAAGGGAACAAATGATACTTATTATTATTTATCATTATCTTAATACACCTAAGATAACGAAAAAAAAAATAATAATAATAGCTAGCATTGATGTGGCTTGTTATAGTTATAAAACACATAGAGACGCATACACATACATATATACACACATATGTAGCCAGATGAGTATAGATGTTGTATCTGTATACACAGTAACTGATGTAAGCAAGTTACTTAATCTCTCTCCTTTCTTAGTTTA
>CM053588.1:36728656-36754879 GCA_028646515.1 Pseudochirops corinnae | reverse complement strand
AGTATACTTTCAAATATCCAAGGGTCCTCAGAGTCACGTAGCCACTTTAGCAAAGGGCCTAGAGGCAGGGAAGATCTTCAGATTCCCATAACATACCCCATCTCCCATCTCCATGCCTTTGCATTGTCCATTCCCCGTGCTTGGAATGTATTTTCTCCTCCCTCTTCCTGAAGGAATCTTTCTATTCCTTCAAGACACAGTTCAAACTTGTTTTTTTTCAGTCATGTCGAACTCTTTATGGCCACTTTTGGGGTTTTCTTGGCAAGGATACTGGGCTGGTTTGTCATTTTCTTCTCCAACTCACTTTACAGATGAGGAAACTGAGGCAAACAGGATGAAGCGATTTGCCCAGGGTCACACAGCTAGTAAGTGTCTGAGTTCAGATTTGAACTCAGTCTGCCAGATTCCAGGCCCAGGGCCCCATCTACCAAGCCACCTAGCTTCCCACAGTTTGAGCGCCACATTCTAAAATAAAGCCTTTCCTTATCTTCCCAACTACTAATACCTCTCCATCTTACCTATCTTGTATTTAAATATCCTATACTTATTCTGCACATATTTATTTTGTGTAGATAAATGTTATCTCCCTCATTAGAGTGTAACTTTCTTGGGAGTAGAGTGTGTTGCGTTTTTTGTGTTTGTGTAAGTGTAGGTACTTTACAAATGCCCACTTGCTTGATTCATTGGTTGGGGAGCATTCAGACAGCAGTAAGGGCCCTACAGCAGAGATAAAGAATCCTGAGTAGGGACAGGGAGAGTGGGCAACCCCTCCAAAGGCTTCAGGAATGTGTGACCACGATCTGCCGCTCCATGTCTCTCTTGCTGTGGTCACCATAGTTAGTCTGTCCGAGTCTCTGACCCATCTTTCTCCTCTTGTGCCTTTGTTTCTTCCTCTACTTGACCCTCATGGCAGAGGAGAAATGGACAAGTTGGATTTAAGTCCTCAAACTCAGTAGGGATTTTTCCCACTTGTGTGCATTTGGGCAGGATGAGGATGAAGGTTAGAGAGAAGGACCAAGCCAGGGAAGCTACATTTCAGGATTGTAGTTCCTTTCCAAATCTTTCTTTTACCTTCCTAGCTTTGGGCAATAGAATGTGAGATCCTTGAGGGCTGTGTGACTGTAGGCGGGTCACTTCAAGCTGTTTACCTCAGTTTCCCCATCTGTAAAATGAACTGAAGAAGGAAATGGCAAACCATTCCAGTATCTCTGCCAAGAAAACCCCAAATGGGGGCAGGGAGAGTTGGGTATGATTGAACAACAAGGGAAAGAGAATTCCAACATTTGGGTTTCTTTTTCTGCCATGAGAGATTATTCGGAAGTGTTTCTCTTCCACACCTGCTTCCCCCAACGTCCTTGTCTGACAGGTGAGAAAACTGAGTCACCAGGTGACTAAATGATTTGCCTGGTCTCACAGCTAGTAGGTGACTGCAATGGAATTTTTTTTTGCTTTTTTGGAGGGCATTTGGGGTTAAGTGACTTGCCCAAGGTCACATGGCTAGTTTTGTGTTAAGTGTCTGAGGTTGAATTTGAACTCAGGTCCTCCTGACTCCAAGGCCGGTGCTCTATTCACTGTGCCACCTAGCCGCCCCAACTGCAGTAGAATTTGAACCCTCATCTTCCTGACTCTGCACTTGGTGATCCCTTCTAGTGGAGAACAGAGTGTCTCATCAAGAACATGAGGGTTTTGGGGGGAACCATCTGTCTCGGAACAAAACTGGAAATCATTTTCTCATAGGCTCAGTGGGAATACTGGTCTACCTCATTCTATTAGCGCCTGATGACCAGAGTGAGTGATGATGGGGGAGCAGCTTCAGGCCAAGTTCATCCCCTGCCTGGATGCTCATTACACATAGCCTAGATTCCTGGGACACCAAGTGCCTCTGGCTTCCAACAGAATAATTAATGAGATATTTGCAAGTGAGGGGAGGCCGGCTTTCCCAATATCTTGGATTCCTTTTCAAGGCCTTGGCAGGCTCCTGGGCATTCCAGAGCATGGGCCCAGCCCCTCTGCTAAACTATGAGCCCAAGGGCTTGGGTAGATTCACCTACGGCCTAGCTGCCTGATAACAATCCCTTGATGCAACCCCAGGGATGAGGTTGAGGCAGCTGCTGGCACCGACAGCCTGCATTAACATAAGGAAGCTATGGTTTATGGCCCAACATCTGTTCAATTGTGGATCCAGGAACAGAGGTGTGAGTGAGTCTGGGACATCATGAATTTTGATGGACATTCCTATGAGAGACCCAGAAGGCTGTGACCCCCTACAGGTTAGACCCTGTAAGAGTGGGAGGGCAAAGTTCCTGAATAAGTTTTGCATAGAGATTGGGGAAGATCAGATGGTTGAGTTCCCTCTTCCTGGAGCCTGTGTTTTTGCAAGTTGTACCATAGAGGTTGAGCTTTGAGCTGCTCAAATCCTGTTTCCTCTTGTGAGCTATAACATTTTTCTGTATCTGGACTTGGAGTCTGAAAGACCCGAGTACCCATCTTGCCTTAGATGCTTCCTAGCTCTCTAACCCTACAAGAGACTGCAGATTTCATTTGGCAGGTAGAACTTAATAGGAAGGGTAATCCAGGAATTGGGGACAGCCCCTACAAATGCTCAGACTGGGGTGATCCAGGATGAGCCTGGGATGGGGGTAGCTAGGAGTCTAGAATATGTGAGGGGAACTAATCTGGATCAAGACTCAGAAGGTTAGGCTGGAACCAGATTGTGGTGGGCATCAGCTGCTTGGATGTATTAAGGAGCCATTGGAGATTTTGGGGTGGGGAAGTGACATGTCTGCATTAGGGAGGTTACTCTGGCAGCATGTGACCAGATAAATCTCTGATTGGCTAGAGACAAAGAAGCCATTCTGATAGACTAATTGAGAGGTGATGAGGGTCTGAATCAGTCTACAATCAAAGATTCACTTCTCCCCTCTCCCAGATGATCTCTTAGATAGGCCTGGCTGAGGATTGGAGGATGAAGTCCCTCGATACCCCTCATCCCTTTGATAGCCAACCTGAGCACAAGACTCCATAAGAGTTAGAATCTAAAACATTATGGATCTAAAAGAGACCTCAGAGGCAATCTGATCCCACCCTCTCATTTTATAGAACAAGAGACCCAGAACAAAAGTCCTTGCCTGTGGTTAGAGACAGTAAGTGGCAGAGCTAGGAAGCAAACCCTCCAATCTGAAATACAGAGGACCAGAGCGTGTCCTAGTTGGAATTCCATCGCAGATGGAGAGAGCAGTAGGTAGCTGTCAGGTTCCTCCCTGTCTCAAATTCTGTGGGTCTATGATTCTTTTCATTGGACCATCTTGCTTCTTTGAGTCATAGAACCTGAGTTGGAAGGCCATCTCATCCAATAAGTACCTGATAGAATCCTTTCCATATCCTGCTAAACAAATGATCTTTACTGATTGAAGAGGCCTAGTCACTGAATGGGTGTTACCTCACTCTCAGTGAGTACCTGCAAAGGCCTTAGCCTAAAAGGGCCAGGGTCTCCCATTGCATCCTGGTCCATCTCTAGTCCTCCTGATGAATATCTGGTCACTGGACCCAGATGGCTCTGGAGGAGAAAGTGAGGCTGGTGACCTTGCACAGCCCTGCCTTGCTCAGATCCAAGTCAATTGCAAGTCATATCATCATCTCCCTGATGCCGTGGTCCTCTTTGAGAACAAAGGACAAACCCAACAACTGATTGAACTTATCACCCACCAAGGCCACCCTCAACGTTCAGAAGTTTTTCCTGATGCCAAGCTGAAATTCACTTTTCTTCTGTTCTACCCATTACTCAGGTGGAATTACTGTCCTTGAAGCCAAGTGGAGCAGGGCTAGTCCCTCTTCCATGTGACAGTCCTTCAAGTACCTGAGGGCCATGGCCTTGTTCAGGCTAACTGACCCTTCAGGCCCCTTCTATCAGATACCTAAGGCCCTTCTACCATGTTGGTGCAGTCTCCAACCCATCCCAACCCCGGGCATCTGGAATCAGACACCTCACTATTCCAGATGTTTAGGAATACAATGTCTACTTTTCTAGCCTTATCATACATTCCCCTCATTCTAAAACTCTGCTTTCTTGCTGTTCCTCACAAATGATACCCTGTGTCCCCTCTCTGTGCCTTTCCATGCCTGGAACACTTTCATCACTTTTGGCCTTGGAGACTCCCCACCTTTCTCACCAGTTTCTGCCTGAGGCCTTTCCTGATCCCTCCAGCTCCCCCATCATCAGTGCCTTCCTTCTTCCAATCACCTGGTATTTATTTCTTATGCATCCTCAGCCTGTATTTAGTTATGGACAGGTTGTCTCCAACAATAGAAAGGAAGCTCCCTGAGGTCAAGACCCTTCTTTGTATCCCCAGGGCCTGCCACGTAATAGGTGCTCTGTAAATATTTGATGATTGCTTAATTGATCGAAGTGGTCTGGACCAGGAAGCTCAGCCACACCATCACCTCCCCGTATGACTTTGAGCAAATCCCTGAATGATTTCCCTCAACTCACAACACCCCTTGTAACACCAAGCACAAGCAGCTTCCAAGGTTCGGATTAGGAGCATAGCAAACTCCATTTATTCAGTGACAGATTAAGGTGAAACATTCACAGAAAATCATAAGTAAGCTTATGCATTCATTGGCTCTACTTACCAGCTATGTGCCTTGGAGTGAGTTACCCTCAAGGCCTCAATTTCCTCATCTTAGAAAATGAAGAAATATACATACATATATATGTATATGTATATGTATACACACACACATATACACACATACAATCATGTCCACTACATGTATGCATATTTATACTCATACATTCATACTTGTATGTGTGTGTACTCTCTAAATATGTAAAATATATATGTATACACACATGCACACACATACATGCACACACATAAATATAACCAGAACATACAAGATTTAGAGTGAATGCAAAATAGAAGGCAAGACAAAACCAGTACAAAGGCCTAGGAAAGGCTAGTTAGTGTTAGGTCATTGCCCAGTTTTTCCATAGGACATCTGATCTCTTTGGGGGTGTGTGTGTGTGTGTGTGTGTGTGTGTGTACGCGTGTACACACATACACACACACACACACACACACACACCCCTTCCTTTTTATTTAATTTTTTCTTCATTTTATTTTTATTTTAAACTTAATTCCATAATGAGCCCCGGCAGCCACAGAGACTCCAGAGCTGGGCTTTGCTAAGGCTGCCCGATGGGTGTGAACTCTTGCTGCTGGAGTTCATGAGCCAAGCATGGAAGACATCCTGAGTCAGTGGTTTGTGAATGGAATTCAGAAGTAGCAGTGACCTTCAGGGCTACAGGAAGAGGAAGGGTGAGGTTTCGCAGCAAATCTGCTGGAGATACACAAAGCTTGCTCATTAGCCGCCTGTTGGCCCAGCAGCCTTCCCTTCCTGCAAAGTGATGTGTGGCAAACTCCCTCTCTGCTGCATCTTTGTAAATAGGGATGACTTTTCCTTTTGTGTGCCTTGTGTGGGCTCAGCATGGGCTTGGACTGGCTCCAGATGCAATATTCTGGGGCCCTCTTTGCAGCTGGAATCATGGAGAAGGATCGAGATCTGTAATGGATGGTTCTCTGTAGATTCTTAGCTGCACCTGCAGGGTTCTGGGCCTGTGTTCTTGGGAGCTCAGTGCTATGGTGGTCCAGAGACTCTGAAGAGGCAGGCAGGCCTCCCTTTAGGCTAATCATCAGGCCCCACTGCCATCCCAGTGTCTGCCCTTAGTAAACCCAACCCAACAAAGGTTTATTAAATGCTAAGCAAAACCATGACAGTTCCTTCCCTCAGGGAGCATACATTCTATTCGAGGAATATAAGATCATAGACCCTTAGCTGCCCAACAACAAGCATTTATAAACTGCTTTAAGACTTGCCAAACATTTTGCATATGTCCTTTCGCTCAGCCCTCACAGCAACCCTGTGAGAAATGGTGTTATTGGTATCTCTGCTTTATGAACCAGGAAACAGAAGCATACAAAAGGTTAAGTGACTTGTCCCGGAGGGCTAAGTGTCTGAGGTGGATTTGAACCCAGGTCTTTCTGGTTGTAAGTCTGGCAGTATTTCTGCAACACTAAGTGCCTCATCTAGTCCAAACACCTCTTTTGACCACTATACAAATAGTGATGTATGAGGAAAATTGAGGAAGAAAAAAATATTTAGCCTGAGGGGAATTATGAATTCATGTGGGAGGAAACACCTTGGAAGAAAGTAGGGATTCTAAGAGATGGGAGTGAGGAAGGAGGGCATGCCAAACATGGGGACTGTCTGTGCAAATACATGGAGGTGGGAGATGTTATGTTGAATTGAGATGAACAGCAACCAGATCAGTTTGATGGCAACATTAAGTACAGAAAGGGAGGAATGTGAAAGCAATCTTAAAAGGTAAGTGAGAGTCATATTATGGAAAGCTTCTAATGCTAGGCTGAGGGGGATGTACTGTCTTCTAGAGGCAACAGGGGGCTAGCTACAGAAGATATTTGAGCAAGAAACAGTATAATCCTATTTTTTTAAAGGATATTGGCTTGATGCTTGTGTGGAGCATGGCTTAGAAATGAGAGTCTGGGAATCCAGAGGCTTGTGCCCTAGGAGAGGTAGCTGAGTGAGTGGACAGATGGGGGACAGATAGGAGAGCAGCTGTGGGGAAGGAATGAATGCAACTCAAGCCCTGATTGGATATGGATGGCTGGGCAGAAGAAAGAGTTAGGGACAACATCTGGGCCGCTGTCTTGGTTTACTGAAAGGCTTGTGGTGCTCTCCACAGGCAGAGGGGTGCATATGAGGGTGGAGTGGGCTGGGGAGTAGAATCATGAATTCTTCTGTTGATAGAGTAAGTTTGAGATGGAGCGGGAGAGTTAGGTTAAATGAACTGCATTTGGAAAGGGAGGTGTGAGCCCAATTGTAGAGGGCTCTAAAAATTACCCTCAATGAATTCTCTGGTTACTCTGGGAGAGCACGGGCAGGTTGCTAATAGCATAACCAGAAAACACTTGTGAAAAGGCCTCTATGCCTAGTATCCTCCCAATAATAGCCAGTGTCTTTGCTCAATCTTGTCTTACTCTCTATGACCTTATTTGGGGTTTTCTTGGCAAAGATACTGGAATGCTTTGCCATTTCCTTCTCCAGATGAGGAAACTGAGGCAAACAGGGTGAAGTGACTTGCCCAGGGTCACACAACTAGAAAGTATCTAAGGTAAGATTTGAACTCAGGTCTTTCTGACCTTAGGTCTGGTGCTCTATTTACTGTGCCACATACCTGCCTTGATTCTCTTGGTTCTTTCTCCTAAAGGAAGGAACACTAGCAGGAACACTATTGAACATCTTGGAAGGCAATTGATTTCCCTCAAATCACAATACCCCTTGTAACACCAAGCACAAGCAGCTTCCAAGGTTTGGATTATGACCATAGCAAACTCCATTTATTCAGTGACAGATTAAGGCGAAACATTCACAGAAAATCAAAATATAGCATTCACCATGTGTAACTCAATCATTTAGTAAGTCCTCAGTTCAATCACAAAGTACAAAGGTTAAAGTATTCTATCCCTGGGTAGTACATTCATTTAGTCAGTCACAAAGTCTTCTCTTTTCTCAACTGGAGATCAGTTTCCAATCATAAACAAAGTACATTCATTTGGTCAGTCACAAAGTACAGAGGTTAAAAATTTTCCACCCTTGGATCACAACTGAATTACAATATTATCAGTCACCACCAAGCACCCTCTCAAGGGACAGTGGAAAGCACAAAGGCCATCCACCCCGAGGTCACAACTAAGTTACAATATCATCACAGCATTCAATACCCAAGGAGAGATCTGTTCTTCATCTTGACCCCGGGGCAAGTTCTCAGCAGTTTCTGTTCCTGGGAAGGCAAAGCTTAACAAAGACATCATAACATTCATGCACATTGCCGGCATCCTCTTCAATTCACTTTCTGTCTATGAAATCAACCCAGGCCCAACAAGGTCTGAGGCCTCTATAACAAACCAATCTGACAAAGTAACGTCAAAACAGACAGACAAAATACTGGCACCACAGTCATGCCTCCTCAGTTCTTGGCAGCTCTGGGTGGCAGTTCTCTCTCTCTCTCTCAGCAACTCTGGCCCCTGGGAATTCTCTCTCTCAGCATCCTTGTTCATGGCAGTGCTTGCTCTCTCTCTCTCTCTCTCTCTGTCTGTCTCTGTCTCTGTCTCTCCCTCCCTCCCTCCATCCCTTCTTCTCCCTGCCCTCCCCTCCCCTCCCCCCTCTCCTCCTCTCCCCTCTCTTCCACTCCCCTCCTCTCTCCTCCCCTCTTCTCCCCTCCCCTCTCCTCCCCTCTCCTTTCCTCTTCCTCTCCTCTCCTCTTTCTCTCTCTCTCCCTCTCCACGATGCTGTTCCCAGAAGTTCTTTTGGCCTCTCTCAGCTTGGGCCTCTCTCTATACACGGCACCAGCTCCTCCCAATTCAGCCCCCTCTTGTCATATCGACAAGTCCATCTCACTCTGGGGTTCAAATTCCATTATCATTACACCCCTATCAGATCATAGCTTAAGAACTGGAAAGGCCTTTAGAGTTCATCTGGTTCATACCCATCATTTTATGGTTGAAGAGCTTGAGCTGCTAAAGATGACTTACATTTACTTAGAGTTGGGATTTGAACCCAGGTTCCCTGAGTCTGAATGCTTCTCCTCCTTACCTTGTCCTGTCCTGCCTTCCATAACAGTTCAGATTCCACAGGCATTTATCAAAGCTGTTGTATGAAAGGTGCTGCTGACTCTTCATGGCTCCACCCAAGGCCCAGGGTACAGATTCTCCAGTTCCATTCTAAAATAGGTTTCTTGGCGGGGAGCAGAGAAGGTTAATAATGGGCCACCTGTATCCCTGTGTCATTTGGTCCCCAGTGGTCACCTGTTTGGAGAAACATTTGGGATGTGGGTGACAAAGGCCAAAGCTGGAAAAAGATAGACAAGCCCATCTGCTGCCTCTAAGGAAACCAAAGGGGACTTTATTATCCCATGAAAAATGCCCTTCCAAATGGATGCAGCAGGATTCTACAGGTAGCATTTCTCATGATGAGTGGCAACGTGGGTGAATTGAGGGGTTGTTATTGTTTTTCAGTCCCTGAAGTCCTGTCCAACTCAATTCTCTATGACCCCATTTAGAGTTTTCTTGGTGGAGACACTGGAGTGGTTTGCCATTTCCTTCTCTAGCTCATTTTTCAGATGAAGAAACTGAGGCGATCAAGGTGAAGTGACTTGCCCAGGGTCACATGGCTAGGAAGTATCTGAGACTCGGGTCTTCCTGACTGCAGGCCCAGTGCTCTATCCACAGAGCCACCTAGTTTACACATGGCCTTCACTGTCAGAATAGGTCTTCCCATTTGATAGATGAAGAAACTCGTCAGTATCACAATTAGTAAATAGTATACTAGAACCAGAATCCGAGTCTCCTGATTCTGGCTGTGGGATCTTTCCGTTGTTTTTCTTCTAAGGTTAGTCTTTGAATCGAGACCGAGTCAGGGCACGAATTTGTTTGTTTCAGAAGATAATGTGGTAGCGAACTGCAAGTGACCAATGCTGAATGTGCGGCATAGGCTGTACATGGGGGCCCAGAGGAGAGAGGGCTCACGGGAAGTCCGAGGCTTCCCAGAGGTACATGATGAAATTATACCAGGTGTGAAAAGATATTTGCAAGCATTAAGATACTGTTTAAGCGTGAGCCCTTATCAGTGGGGAACAGTTACAGAGAGGGAGATTCAGGTTTGATGCTAAGAAAACCTTCCTGACGATGAGAGTGCTCCAAAGGTGGAAGAGTCTGCCTTGGGAGACTCTTGAAGCCTTGGAGAATACTTCTCAAATTGTCACAGGGGGGATTCTTGTTCAGGGACAGGTCCCTCCCACCTCTGGGATTCTGCGATGATGATGAGGATGCTTTCAATCAATCAGCAAGTATTAAGTGCCTGCTGCATTCCAGGCACTTGTTAAGGAGCTGGAAATACAAGTATGAAGAATAAAATAATCCCCAGTGTCAAGATCTCAAAGCAACAGACCCTTATTTCAGAAAGACTGTTTGGTTTGAAGCTTGGGAAAGCATGAAAACCCAGTTTAGTGGAAAATGTGCTTTTACCTTTGAGTTTGTTGTTGGGTTATTCTGGTGCTGTCTGAGTCTCCGTGATGCCATTTGGGGTTTTCTTGACAGAGATGCTGCAGTGATTTGCCATTTCCTTCTCCAGTTCATTTACAGATGAGAAAACTGAGACAAACAGGGTTAAGTGACTTGCCCAGGGTCACATAGCTAGTAAGTGCCTGAGGCTGGATTTGAACTCAGGTCTTCCTGACTCCAGGTCTCTATCCACTGCCCTGTGTAGCTGCTCTTTACCTTGGAGACCCAGGTTCAAATCTTGACTCTCCTACTTAATAATTTGGGGCCCTTGGGGGCATGACATCTACCTCTCTGAATCTCCATTTCTGTATCTGTTCAATGGAAGCTCTAGTAAATACTTCTGCAGTTGTTTCTGTTCTAGCTCCCACAGCCAACACAAAAGGGAGCAGCCCCTGTTGAGTTGGACCCATCAACATTGATCATTCCCACCACCAACACCAACCAGCTGCTGATCATCTGCCAAAGGGGCAGGCAAGCCAGCCTAGCTGTAGCAGAAGGGCACCCTGTGGACTTGAACCATTACCACTACCTCCTCAAAGATGTAGTGGAAACAACTCAGCATCCTGAGCCCAGGAGCCCTGGGAATAGTGGGGCTCCTTTCCTGCTCATCCCTCCCTCCTCCTGCCTTGTTTCCAGCCTAGTCCTCACATCTGTCCTAAAAGGGTAAAAACCCTGCTGAGATACTACAGACTTACCTTGTAGCGGGGACAGGAAAAGGCCATTGTCCTTACCAAAGTCCTTGGTATTGTCAAATGGGCAAGATTTTATCAGCAGAATTGCCTTTAAAGAAAAGCATTATCACTTACTTTGCTAAAGCAAATGATCCCTTAAGAACCATGGGTTCTTCCATTTGTCTGATGCCTGGACTCTTCTATTTGTGTTGATCTCCTTTTATTAAGTCAAGTCAATGAGTTAATTACTGTTTATTAAACTATTACTAGATGCCCGGCACTGTTAGGTTAATACACAAATACACAGGCAGAAAGACAGTCTTTGCCCTCAAGCAGCTAATACTTTTTTTTTTTTTTTTACAATTATATTAAACATATTTCCACATCAGTCAT
This sequence comes from Pseudochirops corinnae, assembly GCA_028646515.1. Taxonomy (NCBI): domain Eukaryota; kingdom Metazoa; phylum Chordata; class Mammalia; order Diprotodontia; family Pseudocheiridae; genus Pseudochirops; species Pseudochirops corinnae. The sequence continues at coordinate 36,743,673 of CM053588.1, read as the reverse complement.
GTTGTGAAGAAAGAATCCAGACAAAAGGGAAAAACCACAAGAAAGAAAAAAATGTCTGCTTCGGTCTGCATTCAGACTCCCTAGTTCTTACTCTGGATGTGGATAGCATTTTAAATCATGAGTCTTTTGGAATTGTCTTAGATCCTTAAACTGTTGAGAAGAGCCAAGTCTTTGACAGTTAGTCATTGCACAATGTGGCTGTTACTGTGTACAGTGTTTTCCTGGTTCTGCTCATTTCACTCAGCATCAGTTCATATAAATCTTTCAAGGTTTCTCTGAAATCTGCCTACTCACCATTTTTTGTGAAACAATAGAATTCCGTTACTGTCATATACCAAAACTTGTTCAGCCATTCCCCAACTGATGGACATCCCTTTGATTTCCAATTCTTGGCCACCACAAAAAGAGCTGCTATAAATATTTTTGTCCATGTACATCCTTTCCCCTTTTTTATGATCTCTTTGGTATACAGCCCTCATAGCAAACAGCTTACATCCTGATGGGGACAGATAACAGCCCTTGAGCTAAGTCAGTGTAGAAGCCAAGATTAACGCCTGAGCTAAGTCAGGGTAGGAGAGGATTATGGCTGATGATGGTCTATTATCCTAAACAGGATTGGGAAGTTCTTTTGGTTCAGTCAGCCATGGAAACTTGAAGGATTTTGAGCAAGGGTAAGAGAGCTACAGAAGCAGGCCTGGGCCTGAGTTACAGAGCTGGAGAGGCTTTCCATGGGAGTCAGAGCCTTTGTCCTGAGCTACCCCTCTCAGAAGACAATTCCTCATTCCAAGCTCTTGTTGTCATACCCTGTAATGAAAATGTGGAAGGGAAGATGGGTTTATGAAGCACCTATTATGAGCCAGATATTGTGTTAAGTCCTTTTCATATATATAATCCCATTTAATCCTCACAACAGCCCTACGAGGTTGGTGCTGTTATTATTTTACAGTTGTGGAAACTGAGGCAGACCAAGATTAAGTGACTCACCCAGGTTCACACAGCTAGTAAGTGTCGGAAATCAAACTGTCCTGATTTCAGCTCTATCTCCTTTGCCACTGAGGGCCTCAAGAGCAGAGGTGTCAGCCTCAAATAGGATGAATGGGATGCATATTGACTTAGAAAACCACAAATTAATATTTTCTGTGTCATATTGTATTTTTATTTAGGTAGTTCCACTACTACATTTTAAATTGCTTCTGGCTGCACTAGAAAGTTTTGGGGGGCTGCTTGGACCTGGCCTGTGTTTGATACCTCTGAGAGCACTGGTTTGGGAATTGGGAAGATCAGGATTCAAATCCTGACTCCTCCTACACTTATTATGTGGGTGACCTTGGGTAAATCACTTAACCTCCATGGGCCTCAATTTCCTGAACTATAAAATGAGACCTTTGGACTCTGAGGTCCCTTCTGTAGTTCTAAATCTATGTTATTAAGTCATTTAACTATTTTGGGCCTGTAAAATGAAGAGGTTGAACTAGGTGATTTTGAAGACCCCTCTCGGTTTTAAAGTTACTATCCTGTGACCCTAAGGTCTTCTCTAGAAGGCAGTTTGGGGGAGAGAGTCTTTGAGAACCACTGGGAGTCCAGTTTTTTTATATTGGAGGCCACCAGTGGGGTGCACTGGTAACAGATAACCAGAATGTGCTTAACCTGGGGCCCAGTCTTGCAACCTCATCCCCTAAACACTGGGGCTAAAAGGCAGGCTCTCATTGGCCCCACCATCCCCTATGCACTAGCTGCCCGTTGTTCAATGATTGTGACCCGTTATCTTGGAAATGAGTGACGGCTGCTGCAGATCAAGTCTTTAGATGAGGACGAGACAGGAAATAGTCCTGGGAAGGACCAGGATGGGATGGGGAAGAGCAGAGGGGAGGGAGTTCTGTACAGGATCAAAGGCCAGAGGTGAAATGGAAAAGACCTTGTAATAGCCAATCAGTCCTGCTCCATTCTTGAAGTAAATAACTGCCTGCTTTGACTAGCTCTTACAGTGAAGAGATCTGCTCAGTTCTGCCCAAGAGAGGAGGATGGGAGGAGGGAAGAAGGGGCCAGGGGAATAAGCCCACAGCAGCCTGTCAGATTAAATCAGATTTCCAAAGCTGAGCAAGCCTGCTCTGGGCATCCCTCTGATCTAGTGAACTGACAGCTACTCTCTCTCTCACTTCATTTAGCTTTCCCCAAAGAGCTAGCTGATTTCTAGGGAACTGATTAATTCAGATTTTCCTTTTCTCTATTAAACCTTGAATTGGCCTTACAGTGGCAACACAGCAGGGTGGAAAGACTATTGCATCCATAGACAGAGATGGATTCGAATCCTAGCTCTGCTGCTTGCCATCTGTATGACTTTGGGTGAGCCTTTAAGAGCTTTCTGAGCCTCAATCTCTTCACTGTAAAAGTCAGAGTGGTAGGTCACTTGATTTCTGGTTTCCAGGTTAGCTCTAAATCTGTGATCCTATGACTTCCCCACCCAGTCAGTCAGTAAACATTAAGCTCCTACTATGTGCCAAGCATCGTGCCAAGCACTGAAGATACAAAGAAAGAAAAAAGATAGTCCCTGCCCTCAAGGATCTTCCAGTCGTATAGGGTAGATAGTGCATAAAAAGAAGTTGAAAGAGGGGCAGCTAGGTGGTGAATGAACAGAGCACCAGCCCTGGAGTCAGGAGGACCTGAGTTCAAATCCAGCCTCAGACACTTAACACTTACTAGCTGTGTAACCTTGGGCTAGTCACTTAATTCCTACCTTCCCCTCTGCAAAAAGCAAAAAAAAAAAAAAAAGCTGAAGGGTGGGGGGAGATGAAATTCTGGGGGTCTGACAGTCAGGCTGTATTCCATGGTGATCAGAAGCCATTGGGAATATTGGGTTTGGTTCTGGGCACCTCAGTTTAGGAAGGATATTGACAAGTTAAGAGAAAGTTCAGAGGAAGCCAGGGTGGGGAAGAGCCTTCGGTTCATGTTATGAGATGATCAGTTGAAGAAACTGGGGTTGTTTAACCTGAAGAAGAGAATTCTGCGTAGGGCAGAGGGCAGCATGACCTCTGCCTCATTGCTTCCAGAAGCTAGGCCTCTCTTAATGTAGCCTAGGCTTGTATTAGCTGGGTAGGCTTCATGGAGGAAGTGGGATGTCTTGGGGCTGCTTGGCTAGGGCTTGGAAGGAGAGAACAGGATGAGACATGGATATTCTAGGCTTAGGATTCACCTTGAGAAGGACAAGCTGAATCATTGATGTCCTTTCCACTCCATTGTGCCTTTTCTCCTCTTTCTTTCTTTCCCCACTCTTGCCTTCCAGCCCAGCCCCCATTTCTTCAGTAGATTTTGCTGGCCCCCTAGGAGGTCAACAGATTGTGTTGGCTCCCTAGGAGGTCAACAGACCTTCAAGGCCCAGGATGTTGTTTTATAGCTGCAGAGGTCATTCAAGTTGGGGCAGGCTGTTGAATTTGTTAGGGTCTAATTCTGTAGCTTGTAGACCCAGGGGTGAGGAATCTGTGACCTTAAGGCCACATGTGGCCTTCTAGGTCCTTAAGTGCAGCCTTTTGACTGAATCCAAATTTTACAGAACAGATCCTTCCTTGAGGCCTCAGGATTCCCAGCCCTGGGTAGAACCATACTTTCTGGGTGACTGATTCCCCATGACCCAAGGGCTAATTCTTGCCTAACTGCCCAGACCATGAGTGTTTGGGAAAACACACCAGGACTTTCTACAGGTTTCTAGGCAGGTGTCTAGGACTCTTTCCAGACTTTTACACCTCCTCCTCCTCCTCCTTCTCTTGTAGCCTGGCCCCTAGGCCTCAGCGGGGGTCACCTCCCACTTTGCCAGGTCACTCGCGAGGAATTTCATAGACAAGACTTAGGTCCCGGTTCCTGTCCACTACCCCATAATTTCCTTCTCAGCAAATCCCCTTTGATCTTTCCATCTTGAATAGCAGCTGTTCCTCACTCCTCTTCCCCCACCACCCCCAAGAAGGCCAGAGATATCTCTGCTGGAAAAATCCCCTCATCACAGGATCACTTGTGGGGTAGAGTGTTACAGATTCCCAGACTTGCACCTTGAAGACACTCTACAAATTCTGGCATTTTGGAATCGGGGCAGCAGTCTCTCTCCCTCTGGGGCTGCTAAATAATACAGAAGGAACTGTGCCCAGGAGAGCTGGGCTCTTGGCTCCAGCCTCAGGCATCTGTGAGGGAGAGACCTCAGAGGCCATCTAGTCTAACATCATTTTACAGAAGAGAAGACTGAGCCCCAGGAAGGTTGTGACTTGGCCAAAGTCATAGAATCATCAATAGATGGCTACAAGGGACCTCACAGGCCATAGAATCTACCCCTCCCCATTTTACATAGTAGATAATTGAAACTCAGGGAAATAAACCATCTTATCCAAGACCACATAGTTATTGAACATCAGAGGGATTTGGACCCAGGTCGCTGGTCTTTCCATTGCAGTACATTGTTCACTGCAAGCCAGAAACAACAGTGAATCTGCTGACTTTTCCAGGGGGGCTGGAGCCACAGGGCTCTCTGGGATAGTATGTGGCCCTCCTTCCCCTAGCTGGCTCATGTTGGGGTTCTCCTCCTTAAGCTTTGCCATTGACTCCTTCGTGGACCTCTCCTCCCTGCTGTTTGAACCTAGGGCACAGGATGCCTAGAATTGGGAAGCCAAAGGGAGAACTCAAGATGCTGGGAGATCTCTGGGTCTTCTTCAAGAAGAGAGTGAGCCTTGGCTGGAGACTCTGCAGTCAGAACATCTTGACAAGGGGAGGACAGGGAGGATGAGGGTAGCCAAGGGGCAGGAGAGTTCTAAGGAGTGGTGCTGGCCTGTCCCCAGCTGACCCCAGGAGGCTGTGCCAAAGGAACCTCTCTAGTCTGAGACTGAATACTTGAAGAGGCAAGGATTAAATACCCTGCCCCATGCAGAAGGGAGTTCTGACTGGGCCACTCAGGAGGTCTCAAGGAGGACTTTTGTTCTCTGTAGGTCTGTAGGAGCCAAGCTGGCCTTGAAGACTGGAGGCAGGGCCAAGGAGAAGTCAGCCTTATCTATGAAAGAGAAGTAGAAATAAGGGAGGATGAGAGTGAGGATCCTCTCTCTGGAAGAGGGTTGGAGAAATGGGATTTATCCACCCAGGCTCTCCTTGACAGCCGATGAGATTCTCCAACATGGGCAGACTCAGGTCTCCCCTCCACACTGATTAAGATGGCGACTGTAACTCAGACTTCCTGCCTTCTAAGAGGCAGGCCTCTCATGGTCAAGAGAGCATTTCTTGCATTTTCTTTGTTTAGAGTGATCACTAGTGGGAAGAGGAGCTGCCCCAAACCCCAGGGACCCATGGGGAAGGCTTTGGGTAAGAGGCATGGGGTTTAGGAGGCAGGGAAAGAGCACCAAGGACTTCTTCTGGTCTCTTAAAACTCCTTTTAATGCTGGTGGTCTCCACTGAGCCATTACATGGGGGATAACTCATGTTGACAGAGCTAGCTGCTAATGGTGAATGTCCCTTATATTGTCAGTCTGCAATGACTGTGCCAAATCCTAGCCTAACCAAGATTAGAATTTCCTCTTCCCTTTTGCACATAGTAGGGGCTTAATACATACCAGTGGAATCAAATTCAATGTGTGATCAAAGAATACATCCAAGATATTCCTGTGTTTTCTCTAACTTTCTTCCTCTAGGATCGAGGAGTTTCTTGGAGAGTCATGGAATCAGGCTCATAGAATCTCAGAGTCAGAAGGGGGGCTCAGAGACCACCTCGCCCAATTCATACCTGATCAAGAATCCCTTTGAGGAATCTGTGTGAAGTGGTCCTCTAGCCTTTGCTAGCTGAAGATCTCCATGGAGTGGGGAGGGAGGCAGTGGGAGTGTAACCCACTTCCTCCCAAGATGACCTGCTCCACTTTGGAATGGCTCCAGTGGTTAAGGAGTCATTCCTTGTGAACTAAACTGGCTTCTTTGCAGCCAACGCTCATTGCTAGAGGTCCTTCCCTCTGAGGCCAAGCAGACAAGACTAATCTCTCTTTTCCAATCTGTTAGGTGCTTGAAGGCAACTATCATGTCCCCAAACTTCTTTTCTCTAGGCTAAACATACCCAAGTTCTTTGACCCATTCTCATATGGGAAAGACTCAAGGTCCTTCTGCATCATGGCTGCCCTTCTCTAGCCTCTCTGGAGCTTATCAAGGCCCTTTCTAAACTATGGCTCCAGAGTGAAATGCAATGCCCCTGTCATTGTCTGACTAGGGCAGAGTATGATGGGACTATCATCTCTCCTCCTTCCACACTCCCTCCACCCAAAATAAACAAAAATCAAAACAAAACAAACACTTGGATTCTACCCCTGGAATACCAGGCTCTAATAGGTGAGCTCCCACTTGAATCTGACCCCATCTATGCCTTCTTGCCACATCCCAGCCATTTCTACACTATGCCTTGTTCCCAGCATCCCCATGCCTTTCTAGGCACCTTTATGTGTGGTCTTCCCCCAGCTGAATACATGCCCCTTGAAGGCTGGGTTCATCTCTATTTGTATGCCCAACACAGCATGATGCCTGGTGTATCATAAGTATGTCATAAATCTTTAATCTCTTTATCATCTGGGGTAGCTAGGCAGTGCCATGGTACATAGACTGTGGCAGGGGTGGTGGTAGTGGAGGTGTGGGGTGACCTGAAGTCAAGAAGACTCATCTCCATGAGTTCATATCTGACCTAAGCCACTTACTAGCTGGGTGACTCTGGACAAGTCACTTTCCCCTGTTTGCCTCAGTTTCCTCATCTGTAAAATGAGCCAGAGAAGGAAATGACAAACACTACAGTATCTCTGCCAGGAAAACCTTCAAAATGGGGTCACAAAGAGTTGGGCACGACTGAACAACAACAAACACCTATCTATTTCTCCATCTTTTCATCTATCTATCGTCTAGTTCTCTCCATTTATCTCTCTTTATCTGCCTGTCTGTCTCTGTCTCTCCTTTGCTATTCAAGGTTAGAGTTTGGATACTCAGATCTCTGTGTCTGGTTCAGTTTGATCAAAGCAGGGACTTAAGCTTCCTGTCTTCAACTAAGATGTCTCTCTATGAAGTGAAGGATCAGAGCCAGGGGGAATCATTACAAGAATTCACATTTCCGTTGCACTTCAAGCTTTATAAAGGTCTTTTCTCACAACAGTCCTGTGAATTAGGTAGTTCAGTATTCTCACCTCCGTTCTAGAGGAGGAAGCAGGCTCAGAGACGCGGTATAGATGGCTCAGGGTCACACAGCAAATGGATGTCGGAAGTGGGATTTGGGACAGGGGCCCTTGTTGTATTTTTTATTTTTATATTTTGATTGTTGTATTTCAAAATACTTATTTCCTTTATTCAATATAAACTTTCTTATATAATCCTATGTATTTTACGTTTTCCATTTAAAAATGTGATTCTGGGAAGGAGTCTGTAGGTTTCTCCAGACTGCTGGGGGGCCAGGGCACACAAAAAAGGGCTAGATCTCACGGTCTCCAGCACGTGTGTCGTGGGCAGTTGGAGCTGTTGCTATGGAATGATGGTCGTGATGCTGCTTCCTTTTGTCCTGATGGCCCCCATTCGTGAGCTGGAGCCAGCACCTGCCTCCTCTCTGATGAATGGGGTTGGCTCAGGTGGACATCTCTGCAGGGACCAGGGGAGGAGGATTAGGAAGTGCTGGGCTTGATCAGATGGGGTCACTGGACTGGCTTTTCTGTTTGGTTGAGCTCCCTGGTTCACATGCACGGGTGAACCCGGAAAGCCTTTCTTTCCTGAACGCATCAAGAGGGGCTCCCCAGAGGCTTCTCAGAGGAGGGACTCTTGCCAAGGCGATGTGGAGGGTGGGGCTACTGTAGTCACTGCTGTGGGCCAGGGGCAGTGGTGTCTGAGACTTGAAATCCAGACAAGTCTGTGTCCTCGACTGTCAACTATTTGGAAAGTTTTTTTTAATATGCCCCTGGGATGTCAGAAAAAGGGGGCATGTAGAAGCAGTACTTTGTATGTCAAGGGTTCTCGGGAATCTTGGGAGTGAGTAGGCACAACTCTCATAATCTTATACCTGGGACAAGGGACCTCAGTTTCCTCATCTGTATAATGGGTATACCTACCCCCCCAAGGTTGTGCTGAGTCTCCAATGAGGTCATGTATGGAAGGGGCTTTGTAAACTAAAGCACCGTATCAGTATCAGTTAATAATAATAATGCTATTGTCAGTTAATAAACTCTCTTATTTTCATTATTATCAATTCATAATAATAGCTTTTATATAGTGCTTTATTGTTTGCAGAACAAACGTGTTATCTCATTTGATCCTCAAAACGACCCTGGGAGATAGGGACCATTATTATCCCCATTGTACAGATGAGGAAACTGAGGAAACCGGGTAAGTGACTTGCCTCAGGTCACACAGCTAGTAAGTATCTGAGGCTGGATTTGAACTCAGGTCTTTCTTTTTTTTTTTTTAAATAGTGCAATTACTCTATACCCGTTCATTACAGATACTATGTTTCAAAAATGTTATAGTATAAACTTTCACAGAAGCATAAAACAGCTTAGTTCAATTCATAATAAAACTCCAAGAATTTAAATATCCTGTCAAAATACAATAAAATATGGTTTTTAAGATAGAACTGTTTCAGTATAACTGAAGTACGTGTTCCTGACTCCCAAGTGCAGCAGTCCATCCACTGGGGCATCTGCTTACCTAATTATTATAGTGATACGCTTTCTACTTTGTTTCTGGTATCAACCCAATCACTCAATTAACAAGCATTAATTAAGTACTAGATACCAGATAAAAAGACAAAACAGCCCCAGATCCCCTTCTCTCAAGGACTTTATTCTTGCAAACCTCAAAGACTATATAGACCTTAGATTCAGGGTTAAAAGGGACCTTGAAGGTTATTCCGATCAGTGGAAGGACTTTCTCCTATTTATAGAGGCTGTCCTCGAAGTCTTAGTGCAATCATGAGCTGTAAGTAGTTTAAAACCGAGCTGAGACTTTTGAATACCCTGGAATAACTTTACTCATACTGGAGATGCTCCAGAAAGAGTGTTACATTTGGAGTCAGAGAACCTGAGATCCAGCCCAGTCTCTGCCACTCACAGCCCAGGGGACCATGGGCAAGTCCCAGTGTCCAAGGGCCTCAGTTTTCTCATTTGTATAATAAAGGAGCTGGTCTGGGTGACCTCCAAGGGCTCCATGATCCTGTAAGCACTTGAAAGAAACCAAGCCTCTGGTGCCAATTGTCTGCCTGCTTTTGGTGATAAATCTTCACCAGCCGCGGGGCAGGAGTGCCCTGTGTGCCTCAAGCTTGTAATCTTCAAATCTGTTAGAAGAAAAACTTGTTTGGAGGAGGTGGAAATTACCAGCTGAATGATTAAATGGAAGGAACTGGAGAGAGGAGGGGGACGGAGATGGGGGAAGAAGCCAGACCCTTGTGGGGCTCCCCTCCTCAGAGCCTCCCTTAGCACAGGGTTGCTCACAGCCCCACTAAACCTTTAGGACACTGGCAATGGAAAGAGGTGGATTCATCCAACCAGACTTTGCACAGGTAGGTTCTCTGGAGAGAGCTCATAGGAACTGAGAATTGGAGGGGAACTTAGGCATGATTAAGCCCACCCCTCTCATTTGACAGATGAGGAAACCGAGGTCTGTTGAAAGGAAATGATTTGCCTGCGTTTGCCTGGGGGAGGAAGCAGCTGGGGTGGGATTTGAACCTGGGTCTTCAGACTCCAGATTCTATGTGATTTCTGCTCTATTGTGCATATAGGAGTAGGCTGAGGAGAGGAGTGTATGGAGTAGCTAGGTGGAGAAGTGGATAGAGAGCTGGGCCTAGAGTCAGAAAGACCTGAATTCAAATGTGGCTTCAGCTACTTACTAGCTGTGTGATCTTGGGCAAGTCACTTAACCTTATGTTCCTCAGTTTCCTTATCTATAAAAATGAGCTGGAGAAGTAAATGGCAAGCCACTCCAGTATCCTTACCAGGAAAACCCTAAATGGGTCAGGAAGAGTTGGACATGACTGAAACAAATGAACAACAACAAACAGGGAGAAGATAGATGGCTTCTTCTCTCTGGTGGGATGGGAAGCTAGTAGCCTGGACCTGAGCCCTTGGACAGAATCCATTTGCCTGGGGGGATTTATCATGGGAGAGCCTCGGGTAGGCCACTTCTCTGTTCCTATAGCATGATTGGCACCTTTCTTCAGTCCCCCATCAGTTCCCAAAGCCAGAGCATGGCATCTGAATTTTCTGCTCTCTCTATCAAAGGCAGGAAGGACAAGAGTGGGGATGGGGAGGCAGCTGCCCATGTGGGACCTGACCCCTGAGCTAGAGCAGCCAGTGGCTCCTTCTGTGCCTGGGTGCCCTGCTTGGCACTGAGCAGCCTCTGGCATGCCTGCTGGGAGCCTTCTGGCAGCTGTGGCTTGGGAGGAACAAGGAGGGAGCTTGCTGAGGCTGCCCAGCCAGAGACCCCTCTCTGGAGGAGGCAAACCCTGAGAAATCATGGCACCCACCCCTCTCCTTCTTCAATGCCTTCTCTTTTTAGACCAGCTCTGTTTTCTTTCTTGGCATCTGACCAGAATTTCACAGCCCTCCACGGAAGTGAGTGGGAAAGGTGGGCAGAGGGGCACTGGGGAACACTGGTCTGCAAGGTTCATCTCCCTCTCTGACCTGAGCTTCCATTTCTGACTTGTTCTTCCTTCATTGAAGTATGCGGGTGCCCTTGCCACCCTAATGCTTTCCAGGAGAGCTTTTGAGAGTCACTGTGACCAAGAAAGTTGTTCTTTTGTGATGACCCATGGACTGGTCCACTCATTCCACACCTAGGCTGGTGATTCTCTTGAATCCCATTGGAGAAAGCTCTGAGTTGGTAGGTTCAAATCTTAGCGTGCCTCTTCCTGCCTATGTGAACATCTTCTCCCAAGGGCCTCAATACCCTTCTGCAGAATGAGGGCTTTGGACAAAATGACTTTGGAAGTCCCTTGTAGCTCTGTGAGCTTATGAACGTGCATTTATTAAATGTCTAGTGTACCAGGAGGTGAGGCATTTCAGAGAGCCAGCCTTGGAGTTAAGAAGACCTGGGGGGACGTTCTGTCTTTGATACCCCTGACTGAGCGTCTGTCAATAAATCACAACCTATCTGGGCCTTGGAACATGTCTCATAGACCAAGAGACAGCGTGCGTAGATGGCATCTTATCCAGTGGGAGAGTTTTCTCATTTGAAGTTCCCTATCCTGATGAAATCAAGGGTCCAGTTCCCCCATCCCCTTGCAAATGTCCCAGGCACACCACCAGGCACATGAAATACAATAACACAACCATTCTTGCCAGCAATAAACTTACCCTTTTTTTGGGAGGGGAATTGTATAACAAACTGGGGTTGTGTAATAAATATACAAGTAAATGCAAAGTAATTTTAAGCTAGGAGAGAGTTCCGATGGAAAACCTATACCTCATATAGAAGGTACTGTGTATTTAAGGAAGCTAGAGATCCTTAGGGATGAACTTGAGGAGGGCATGGTGGGAGGCACTTGTGCAAAGGCATGGAGGTGGGAGATAGAATATTGTACATGAAGATTATTATATAGAGATAAGTTTGACTAGAATGGATATCTGGTTATGAAATGCATAATAGGGTCTGGCACATGTGAACAAAAGCTAAGAAAGGGAGAGGGGAACCAGACTGTGGCCCTTGACCGAAGATACATCGTCCATTGGTTGGGCTGGTACTTGAATCTTGTTCCCTTTGGTAAAGACCTGCTAAGGCTTGCCAGGATCTCTTATAGGCTGTGCTGTAGTTTTGGAGTGGGAGGCTCTACAGCTGTAAAATCAAGATAATAAATAATAATTTAATAATGTTTTATAAAATAATATATAATGGTATACAAATATCAAATAGTAAAATTTAATTATGGTGATGGACCACCTGGTTGGGTTGAGAGGTTGACAAGACAGTATGTTTTGAAAACTGCCCCAGCAGGAGGGGCTCTGGATGCTGGGAATCCATAGGACCTGAAGGCTTTTGGGAAAATGAGACATTCCCTTCCCTCAAGGAGTTTATGTTCTACTAGGTAGAAATCACATTTATTCAGATAAGTCAGTACAAAATAACAGAGTTATTTTTTTGGGGGGGGAGTGAAAACTAACAATTGGAGAGATCAGGGTGCCTACTGGAGCCCCTTCCAACTATGTGATTCTGTGATCCTGTGACCTCCAGTGTCCTTTGTACTGGACACAGCTCAACCCTCCAAGTGACCCTGGGGTGGTACCCCAACAGACTCCTGCAGCCCAGACTTTCCTGGGAAAGAACTCTGGGCTTCCTCTATGAGTGAGTGTGATACCTCTCTAGGCAGGTGAGAGCTATCTGTGGAGTGTGGGGAGGAAAGAGACCATGTAAAAGGAATCATACTGCAGAATCTTCATGTCTAATTATCTGAATTCATCCTCTCCTTTTTTGGGGTAAAGAAGGGGGGCTGGTGCCCCCTGGTGGTATCTCTTGAAATTGCCAAAGGAAAGCCCTCCATCGCTCAATGCCTTCATTGTTCTGCCCTGGGAGAAGAATGAATGAAAAACAAAACAAAGACAAAAACTTCTCCAAGGTGTGTGGGAGTGGGGGAGGTGTCAGAATTTTCTCGTCCTTTGGCCCAAGGAGGGTCTGACTCTGCCCAGAGTTGGAGATGCTGGACAGGGAACAATGATGACCTCGACCCCCCAGGGGAAAGGTGCATGGTGTGGCAGCTTTGGCATCAGAGGAAAGCTCAGAGGTCAGGCAGTCTAACCTCCTCTTTTTACATAGATCAAAACTGAGGCTGAGAGGGACAAAAGAGCATGACCAAGAGCATCACTGACCAAGAAATTGGCAAAATCAGTATTTGAACTCTAGTCTTCTGACTTTAAATCCAGTATATTTTCAACAACACCATAATGGGGCGAGATCTAGGACTGGAAGAGAAGGAAAAGACGAGAGAAAGCTGAAACCCAGAGAGGTTGAGTGACTTTCCTAAGGCTCCCAGCCAGTGAGTGTCTGAGGCAGGATTCAAACCCAGGTCCTTTGACTCTAGACCCAGTGATTTGTCCACTGCATCATCCAGCCCTCCAGTTACCCAAGGAGCCATTCCTTCTCTACCCCACTTCCACCCCATTGGAAAGAAAGACATTTCAGGAAGGTAGGTTTTACCTTACCTTAATATAAGGGATAGATTTCCAACTCCAGGTGGAGCTGAGGTATTTTAGGCTCACCAATGCTAATGTTGTCCCATCTCTAATGCTTTAAGGTTACTCAAGGACTTTACTCACTATAACTTTGTAAGGCAGACATTGCAGAAGAGGAAATGGTGGCTTATAGAGGATATATCTAGTGTCACAAAATGACTGAGTGTTGGAGCTGGGATTCTGCTAATGACAAGAAAACCAGTACACTCTTCAGTGATATTCGGAGGGGCATGATATCCAGGACTTGGGAGGCGGGAGTCCCATCATCCTTGGCTCTCCTTCCACTACATCTGGAGTGCTGGGTTCAGTTCTGGTGCCACCATTTCAGATTGTGTTTGCTCTCCCCCTTGCCTGGAACTCTCTTCCTCCTCATCTCTCTCTTCTTGCTTCTCTTTCTTCCTTCGAGTCTCAGCTAAAGTCTTCTTTTCCCATTGGCTTCTGATGACAAATTCCACCTTGTTTCTACTTTTCCATGATGCTCTTTAGTTCATTGGTATGGATTACTGGCCTATCAGTCAATGTAGCTGTTACCTGGTAGAGAAAAGGAACAAGACACTTAAGAAGTTAAGGGATGGGACAGTATAAGATTAGAGGACCAAGAGCTGTTATTTTTGAGTCCAACTATGCCCTTTTTTGTTGTTCAGTCATTTCAGTTTTGGCCAACTCATGGTGACCCCATTTGAGTTTTTCTTGGCAAAGATACTGGAGTGGTTTGCCATTTCCTTCTCCAGCTCATTTCACAGAAGAGGTAACTGAGGCAAATGTGATTAAGTGACTTGACCAGGGTCACATAGCTAATAAGTGTCTGAGACTGGATTTGAACTCAGTCAGGCCCAACACTCTATCCACTGTGCCACCAACGTGAAGAATACAATGAAGTATAGGAAGATTTATATGGACTGATGCAGAGTGAAGCAAGTAGCACCAGGATAATGGTATGTACAACAACTAAAGCAATATAAAAGGAAAGAACGACAACACTAACACCCAGACCTGGACATGGTTAATGATAATGATGCCCACGCGTGGCCGGAAGAGGGGAGGAGAAAACACATCTCCCTCCTCTCTTTGTAGAGAGATGGAGCATTCCCAACACTGAAGATTGGGCTGCTGTGCTTAGCTTTGCGCGGCTCTTCCACCTCCCATTTTCCTTTTATAGTCTTTGTTTCAAAGGAGGATGGCTGAGGAGGGTGGAGATGAAGGAGAGGAGATAGATAGATAGATGGATAGACAGACAGATAGATAAATAGGTATTTGGAAATTAATGCAAAGTATAGACAAAATACCTCAATAAAAGAAGACATGGGTGGGTATAGGGAGCTGATGGACCATATGGGAAACAAGCTTTGGGTCCTTTGCAGTTGTGAAGGTGAGTGACCCCTCCGGAGGGGGGAGTTTGTTTTGCTTTGTTTTGTTGTACTTGGGCCATAGGGAGCCACGCTCTTCAGTCTTTTCCTAGGGTGGGCTTGGGAACAATAGTGGCTGAAAGTTCTGGCTCCCCAGTCCTGGCCTGCGCCATGGCATGAGATATGCTAATTCTAATACATTCTAATATGTGATGTTTCCAGGCTTGAGAAGACAACTAGTGAGCTTTACTTGGTAATAAAGGAAAAGTGAGCAAATCTGCTCTCTCAGCTCAAGACTGCATATGCAGCATTCTGGTCCCACAGAACCCCACCTTTAGCAGGCTCTTTTAGGAAAAATCCCAAACCCAACAAGCTCCCCCTACCTCATCCTACCTTGTACCTGCTTCCCTTCTTCCCTCCCTCCCTCCCTCCCTTCCTTCCTTCCTTCCCTTTTTCCCTCCCTCCCTTCCTTCCTTCCTTCGTT
>CM053588.1:36685902-36728156 GCA_028646515.1 Pseudochirops corinnae | reverse complement strand
CATTCTCAAAGAGGACCAATGACATTAGGAAAGTGATGTCTAGATTTGCAATGAATTGGATTTAAGTGAAGCAGAGCTTTGTAAAGTCTTCAGCCTCACTCTGTCTTCCAGAGTTATCAAAGTCCAGTGGCAGGACAGAAGTCAAGATGACTGGTGATGGCCCAGGATGCAGTGGATGACCTTGGCATCTTCCATGTCTGACCAAGCTTGAAGCACTCCACAGCATCTGCTTCAGCATCTCCAAGACCATGGGAATAAATTGTTCTCATTCACCCATTTCAAGGAGGGGAAGTCTTCTTATGCTTGGGGTAGAAATCCCCCTAATTCACCAATGGATTTGAAGCCTGTTGATTACCCTCAACCTGGTTTAACCTGTCAGCCAAGACAGTGTCATGGGGATGTGGCCACTGTGCATGCTACAGCCACTAATTGTACACACATAAATATGTATATGCAGATATGCATGCATATATACGCCTATACATGTTATCTCTCCAAATGGATTGGGAGCTCTTTGAGAAAAGGGATGTTTTCTGTCTTTTCTGTTAATTCTGTTAATTCAGCATGGTCCCTGGCACAATGAGAGTTTAATAAATGTTTGCTTATTTTCCATGTATCGTAAGGACCCCTATACATGTTGTCTCCCCAAACAAAATGGGAGCTCCTTGGAACAGGGACATTTTCTGTCTTTTCTCTGTTAATTCAGCATGGTCCCTGGCACGATGAGAGTTTAATAAATGCTTGCTGACTTGCCGTGTATCGTAAGGACCCCTATACATGTTGTCTCCCCAAAAGGATTGGAAGTTCTTTGAGGGCAGGCACTGTTTGGGCCTTTTTTTTATCATCCCAATGCTTCACACTGGCTGACTGGTGAGAAGCACAAATGATAACACACATAAAGTACTTTAGAAACATTAAAACCACTCATCAATGGGAACGATGAGATCTACTGCAGGGGATTCTAGATCTCAAACCTAAGAAACTAAGACACTTGGTCCACATGGTCTGAGTTCCTCATCTCTGAGCCAGAAGGACCCCTACCTGCTCCCTCCCTTCCCTCTAACAAAGTTCAACTTTTAAGGGGGAAGAGAGAGAGAAAAAAACATGGGCCAACTTTCTGCCCTGGCAGCCTGCAAGGAAGCTTTCACCACCTCAAAAGGCCCACTCTAACAGATTTTTCCATTTGAGGATTGGGGGGATGTGGTGAGGAGGGAAAACATGGAATGAAAGGAAAACCGAACTGCTGTAAACCTGACCAATCTAAATGGGTCCTTGTGGAGAAAGGGAAATTAAAGTATTTATATCATCTTTAAAAAAAAACAGAAAGAAAGAAAACCCCTCTAGTATATCCAGGCCTTTCTGTTCTGTACAATTGAGTCCTGCTTTTCATTTGGGGGGATGGGGAGAGAACAGGCAAGTTCCAAACTATAAAGTGAACGGAATGTGATCTGAAGGCGAATTTTTCCCAGCTGTCAGAGCATCTGGTCCCCCAGACTGAAGCTTAGCTCATAGCTGAACTAATAGTCTTCACGTGAACCTAGAGGCAAGGTAAACCAAAGAGATCCCCCTTAAAGAGACAACAATTACCAGCCGGTCAGGCTTTCTCATCCCCCAAAGACCTCTTTTCCACCCAGGGACTTTGGAAAGAAAGAACAAGAGAAAGTCATACTCTATGAATGAAGAGTTTAAGAGGAGGAAGAGTCCAGCTTCCTCAATGACTGAGAATATGAAGTCGGGGGTGGGGGGGGGTTGAGGATAAAAGTCAGAGAAAGGATTGGCCAGCTGCCACCATCAGCACTGGTGTGGTATGGAGGAAACAGCCTTGGAATGGAGGGGTTAGGTTGGAACCCAGAGCTTTGCTACTTACTTTGGAGTTTGGGCCAGTCACTTAATCTCTGGGCTTCAGTTTCCTCATCTGTAAAATAATGACTTTTATATAAAATAATAACATTTATATAATGTTTACATATGTGTGTGTATGTGTGTATACACAGAGAGAGAGAGAGAGAGAGAGAGAGAGAGAGAGGAGATAAAGAGAACCCTTTAAGGTCATAATGCCTTGGATCCTCACAACAACCCTTGTAAAGCAGATGTTTGTATATTAGCCCTGTTTTGTGTTTCTTTGTTTTTCTGATGATTTGAGAGGTTGTGACTTGCCCAAGGTCACATGGGTAATAAGTGTTAGAGGCACAATTTGGACACAGGTCTGACTCCCAAGTCTCCCTTGGCTACACCAGACTGAACTGAATGATCTCTAAGACTCCCTTCTAATGCTAAATCCTACTCACAGAAGAGCTGAATTCAAATCTTGCCTCTGATACTTACCACTGTATGACCTTGGGCGAGACAGTTAACCTCCCTGGGACTCAGTTTCCCTATCTGTAAAATAAGGGGGTGGAACTAAATGGCTTGTGAGGTCCCTTCCAGCTCTAGTCCTATGATCTAATGATTTTCAGAATACAATTTATTCAATAAATATTTCATTGAGCCCCAAGTATGCAAGGCATCAAATGGAGGTTTCTGTTGCATTTGGAATTTTTGTTATTTTATGAAGATCTTTCTTTTTTTGCTTTTTGGAGGGAGGAAGGGAGAGCAATTGGGGTTAAGTGACTTGCCCATGGTCACAGGCTAGTAAATATTAAGTATCAGAGGTCACATTTGAACTCAGGTCCTCCTGACTCCAGGGCTGGTGCTCTATTCACTGCACCACCTAGCCACCCCATTCTATGATTATTTAACCCCACCCCATGTCACCTACAGTGGCTATTTACCTTTGAAACATTTTTCTTTTATCTTTTGTACTTTCCTTTCTTTCTTTTTATCTTGTATTCTTTTTTATTTATCTTTTATCATACTCATAGAGCATGACTCTTTCTCTCCATTAAGAATAAGCCAGTAAAGAAGAGGGGACCTTGGGTGTGGAATACTACTTACACAGTCAGACACAGAAAGATTGTTTCATTTAGTTTTTCACTGCTACAAAGGAAGGCAATGGGAAAGGATATATTTAAAATAGTAGTCATTTAAAGGTTTTTTTTTTCATCAATAGCATTTTTTAAAGGTGAAAAAAAGGAGAAAAACATTTTTTTTAATTTTTAAAAATGGTGAAGCAGAGATAACATTGTAGCACCAGCTTCAGCATTTCTGACTGGGATTCATCCTTCCTGACACATACTAGCTCTGTGAATAGGACAAGGCACTTAATCCCTCAGAGCTCCCTGGCCTCAATCTACAACTCTTACTAGCTATGAAGTCAGAACCTGCAGCAAAGGAGGGATTTTCCTCTTTGATAGCCTCTAAAGAAACTCACTGAAATCACAGATTTGACCTAAAAACTTCGATGCACATTTGCATGGTCTCATGAGTTCATGAGGTTAAGGCTCCGGATAAACCTGAAAGTGCCATTATTATGGTCCTGATGATTTTTTTTAAACTCGACCTATGATAAAAGACTGGCAAGGTGCCTGCCCCGACTGTCAGTGCTGTCTTGGTGTCTTACCTCTTACATCATCAGATTGTGGGGAGACACTTGATAAGTGTTTGCTGGTTGAAAGTAAAAAAGCAATAAGTGTGATATTATACTATGATCAGCCATGAATGACTTAGCTATTCTCGGCAATACAATGATCCAAGACAGTTCCGAAGGACTCGTGGTGAAAATCGCTATCCATCTCCAGAGATGAAGTCTGAATGCAAACGAAGCATGCTTTTTAAAAAATGTTCTTTATTATTCCTGGTTTGTTTTTCGTCTGCATTTTCTTTTGCAACGTGGCTAATATGGAAAGTTTTGCCTGACTGCACATGTATAATCTCTATCAAATTGCTTGCCTTTTCAAGGAAGGGGGAGGGGAAGGAGGGAGGGAGAATTTGCAACTCAAAATTTTTTAAAACGAATGTTAAAAAAAATTTTGCTTACGTGTAATTGAGAAAAACAAAACCAAAAGTAAATAAATAGGGTAAAATCATCTCTTGTCTTTCATCTAACCTGCCGATACCCCCAGGGACCAGCCCTTGGTAAAAAAAATCCCAGGAGCAATTCACCAACCAAGAAGGAGAAAAGGCTGCTATCGAAGACAGAGCTCCGTCTTCCTGAGAAGCCCCATAACCATGGAAACCTAAATCTGGTCAAGGACTTCATTGTACACAGATGCTATTCTGGTTGGCTCCAGAGGTAAGAATCCCAGGCTGAGCCCTGACTGGGGAGGCACATGTATATAAGGACCCTGGGAAAAGGATACCCACTCTTCCACTGGCAGCCGAGGATTCACTTAAAGACCCATCATGATACGGTGGAAAGAGAGATAGGTTTCGAGTTGAAGGCACTGGGTTCAAATTCTACTTTTATTCCTTACTACCTATAACTTGGACAAGTTTTTGTCTGAGGGTTGTGTAGATTAAACTGTCTCTAAGGTCTTGATCTATGAGTAAGAGAGACAGTGCGACTAAATGAAGAGCTCAGGCCTTCAAGTCAGGAAGGACTGGGTTCAAATCCTGCCTCTGATCCTACTCTGAAAGCAAAAACCACTCAACATTCTCAGGAACTATGTTTCTGAATAAAATGGAGGAACAGGAAAGGGACACTTGTCAAAGCCTGCCAGCCCAGCCCATCTCTGGAAGCCAGGCCAAGGAGCAACAGGAAGGGGGAGGGGAAAGTCCCAGCTCCCCCCCCCCCTTTTTTTTTGCACCACTGAATTGGAAGTAAAGAAAGGGCAAAATCTGAGACCCTCTAAGGTCACAAGATCTCACCCAATCCAAGTTGCCTTTTTATCCTCTACAGTGAAAAACTCCAGGCTCTGTCTGCCTCATTTAACTCAGTTCATATCAAAACATATTTAGTCTGCTGTGTACAAAGCACCAGGCTATATGCTTGGGAGAAAAAGGTATAAACATAGCAACCTCTGCTCTCCTGCATTCTTCTGAGGGACATAACATCTAGCCAGAGAAGTCAATACAAGGCAATTCAAGCAGAGGGAAGGGAAGGACCAGCACTGTAAGCAAAAGAAGATACAATGGGAAAGGGCTGGATCTTAAGTCAGAGGCCCTGGGTTCAAATCCAGCCATGCCACTTACTACCTGAGTGACCTTGGGGAAGTCACTTAACCTTAATGACTTCCAAAAGCCTCCCCAGCTCTAGCTTTTATGTCTTCTATTTACCCTCACAACTAGAGAATCAGGAAGGTTTTGTAGAGGAAGTGAACTAAGCCTTTAAAGGTAAGGGAGGGAGGGAGGGGAAAGAAGGGGAAGGAGGAAAGAAGAGAAGGAAGGATATAAGGGGTTATGCATAAGAAAAAAGGGGATATGGGGATAGAGAAAAGGGATAGAAGACAGAGAAAAGAGGAAAGTGGATAGAGAAGGGGAAAGGAAGGAAGAAAGGAAAGAAGGAAGGAAGGAAGGAAGGAAGGAAGGAAGGAAGGAAGGAAGGAGTGGGTGACCTTGGCCTTTTTAAATTAAGGTCCTTCCCATGTCTCAGTTTGTCTGAGGCCATGCCCATCCAAGGGCTAAGGGTTCCATAAGAACTGAGGAAAAAAAAAAAAGATGATCCAATTTACCACCACCCAGATATCAATCTGGGGAGGGGAAGTCCCTCAGAATTTCTGGCCAGAACAGAACACAGTTGCTATTTATAATGAGTACATGTACAAATACTCAGAGGCTGGAGATGATATGTGGAATTTAGGGCACAGCTGGAATGTAAGTGTATGAGGAGGAATAATGTAAAATAAGGCTGGGAAGATAGATTGGAACCAGACCACAGAGGGCCTTAAATTCTGAGCTGAAGAGCCTTCCTTTATCCTAGAGGCACTAGGGAGGCTCTGAAGTTTCCTGAACAAGGGGAGTAATAGGATCAGACCTGTGCCTTAGGAAGATTTCCTTGACAGCTCTGAGGAAGATGAATTGGAAAGAGGAGAGCCTGAAATCAGGGAAACCAATGAGGAAGCTATTGCTGTCTAGCACAAGTGGGAGGTGATGAGGACCTGCATTAATAAGAGCCTTCTCTGCAGTTTGGCAGAGTAGAAACCCACAAATTCAGTCATTTAGGGAGCATTTCAACACCCATTGTATGACAAGACCTGTCTGTGCAAGGCACCTGTGGGGGGGAGGGAGGGTTAGGGCAAAGAACCCAAGAGCACACAGAGCACCCATTTCCTGCCTTCTTGGTCTGACTGTAGAGGCAGCACTAGGGTGGGGGTGAGGAGGTTATCAGATGGTATTCTAGACTCAGAGATCAAATTCTAGACCGGGATTCATTCCTGTGTAACTTTGGGTCAGGCACATGACCTCTCGGAACCTCAGTTTCCTCATCTGTAAAGTAGGGATAGTAACCTATCTACCTGGACCACTGGAAGTAAAGTATTTTGCAAGCTTAAGATGTTCCAGACATGAGGGATGATGAGGATAATGATGATCAGTACTAGAATATGACGAGAACCAGAGATTGGTTGGGACAGACAAACCAGCGAGAGGCCCTCATGAAGGGAGGAGAGAAGTTCTGGGCAGAAAGCTTCATGCAGAAGGTGAGACTTGACCTAGACTTGGAAGGAGCCACAGACTTCACACAAGCAGAAGTGAAGGGGAGGAAGATAAGTAATATGGGAGGAGATGGAAAGCCTCAGAGGCAATCCAAGGGGTAGGAATGAACTGAGCTATTCAGTTTTCAAAGTCCTAAGTCCCTTAAATCCATTCAAACTGCTCCTTCTCAGACCCCTGAAAGCAAGAGGTCCTTAACCTGGGGTTCATGAACCCAATTTTTCTTCTTTTTTTAATTGTATTTTATTTTTTCCCAATTACATGTAAAGACAACTTTTAATGTTCTTTTTTTATTTTGGGTTCCAAATTTTCTCCTCCCCTTCCTAAGACAGTAAGCAATTTGATATAGGTTATATATGCAATCATGTAAAATGTATTTCCATATTAGTCATGTTGTGAAAGAAGAAATAAACCAAAAGAGAATAAAACACAAAGAAAGAAAGTGAAAAACACTTTGCTTCCATCTGCATTCAGACTCCAAGTCTTTCGCTGGAGGTAGATAGCATTTTTCATGAGTCCTTTGGAATTGTCTTAGGTCACTGTATTACTGAGAACAGCTAAGTTTATTCGCAGTAGATTATCATACACTATTGCTGTTACTATGTATAATGTTCTTCTGACTCTGCTCACTCCACTTTGCATCAGTTCATGTAAGTCTTTCCAGGTTTTTCTGAAATCACCCTGCTTGTCATTTCTTGCAGCACAATAGCATTCCATTACAATCATGTGCCACAACTTTTTCAGCCATTCCCCATTAGATGGGTATCCCCCTCAATTTCTAATTCTTCACCATCACCAAAAAAAAATATTTTTGTAGAAATAAGTCCTTTTCCCTTTTTAAAAATCTCTTTGGGATACAGAGCTAATAGTGATGTTTCCCAGATCAAGGGTATGCACAGTTTGATTATCCTTTGGGCATAATAAACTTGTTTTTACAAAAATGTTTTTGATAGCCATATTTCACCATAATTGGTTTCCTTTGCAACCCTGTGTATTTAATTCTATGGTTTTAAAAGGCTGTTCTCAGAAGGAGGCCACAGGCTTCACCAGACTGCCAAAGGAATCCATGACCCAGAAAAGGTTAAGGAATCCCTGCTCTAAGGCATTCTCTCAAGAAGAATCACACAGAGAAAAGAATGTCAAGAAAATCTAGGAAGCAGAGTGGATGGTACAATAGTTGGGTAAAGATGGATAGATGAAGAAAAAGGATCACTGGGAATAATGAGCAGACCACTGGAACAGGAGGAAGAAATAGATGAGGAGCTGAAGAAATAGTTCACATGCCTGGAGGCATGCCAGAGCATGGATGAGGGCTTCAATCATCTAGGCATCTGTTGGAGCAACCTCACTGCCAAAAGCCAAGCAGCTAATAATTCTTGACCTGCCTTAATGGCAATGTCATCCTTCAAAAGGACCAGCAAGGAGGAACTGGTAACTGATGTAGAAATGATGGGATCCACATACATCAAAATATTTTTTGTGGCATCCAGGAAACAGGAAATAAAGCATCCATCCATTATTTGGGGAAGGACTAAGCCAACTTGGTATATAACTATGGCAATGGAAAATTATTGCACTTTAAGAGATGATAATTATAAGGAATGCAGAGAGGAACAAGAAAACTTAGGAACTGATGCAGCTAAGAGGTGCAGGGCAGTGCTGAGCCTGGAGTCAGGAAGACTTGAGTTCAAGTGCAGCTTCAGAAAACCTGGGCAAGTCTTAACCCTGTTTGCCCCAGTTTTCTCACCTATAAAACGAGCTAGAGAAGGAAATGGCAAGCCACTCTAGTATCTTTACCAAGAAATCCCAAATGGAGTCACAAAGAGGCAGACAGGACTAAAAAATGACTCACCAACAACTGTAACATTACCTCAGAGAAGCTATGTGGCACATCAGGGGCCCTGGAGTCAGAAAGACCTGAGTTCAAATCCAACCTCAGACACTTGACACTTACCAGCTGTGAGACCTTGGGCAAGTCACCTAACCGGGACTGCCTCTCCTCCCCCCTCCAAAAAAACAAACAACAACCAAAACAACAAACCAACAACATTACCTCACAGGTTTGTTGCAAGGATCAAGTGAGATAGCATTTGTAAGGCACCTGGCACATAGTAGGCTCTGTACAAATGTTTATTCCCTTCCCTTCTGGACCCCCCAGGCAAAGTGAAGTAAGCAGGTCCAGGAATCCAACACACACAATGACTAGAAGTTTGTGAAAAGAAAGAACAAAAACAAAACAGTGATAAATCTTCTTTGCACAGGAGGGGGACTATGGGTACAAAACAGGGCATATTCTGTTCAGTTTAGTTGCTTTTACTGAGCTGCATTTCCTCTCCTTCCCCCTTTTTTTTTCATTCCTTGTTACACAGGAGGGCTTTCTGACAAAATATTTTATTTGGAAATTAAGATTACATAACAACAAAAGACACTGATAATTTTTTAAAATAATCATAATAATAAAGAAATTATGGGAGCGGCTAGAGCATCAGCACTGAAGTCAGGAGGACCTGAGTTCAAATCCAGCCTCAGACACTTAACACTTACTAGCTATGTGACCTTGGGCAAGTCCCTTAACCCCAATTGCCCTGCATTCCCCCCCTCCAAAAAAAAAAATGAAAAAAGAAATTATGGGAACCATGTGGGGAAGTAATAAGACTGTCTTAGAAATGTGATAGAGAAAGGGAAGACAGCTAGACACCATCTGACAACAGAATCCAGTGTTCGTTCCCATAGGATGGGCATAATTGTTAATAAGTATGTGTGTCTGGGCAAGGCAATGTGGGTACGACAGAAATAGAGCAGACCCAAGTATATAATCCTATCTTTGCCACTTACTACCTCTGTGATCCTGGGCAAATCATTAGCCACCGTGGGTCTCAATTTTCTCCTATGTAAAATGATGGGAGGGATGGGATTAGGTGACCTCTGAGGTCCCTCTGAGTTCTAATCCTATGATATGATGACTCCTTTTGCAGAAAGCTTTTGAGGTACGAGTGGGAAGCAAAAGCAAGGTAGGAAGTTGGCCAAGGGTCCCCTCAAGAACATTTTCTTCCAGTTTCCAAAAGGGAATCTTTTCAAACTGGGGCTTCAATGACATTCCAAGTACACTCATCCCACTTGGGAGCACAGAGAGGAAGTATTTTTTGATAGACCCACTGTAACCACCTGGAGCAGGAAGGAGGTTCCAGCCCAGACCCATAGAGTAATTCCCTCAGTGGAGTGCATCTGAAGCTGTGGGGCTCTGTTTCCAGAAAGGATGAGAAGTGGATTGTCCAGAAACTTGGGGCTAAGAGCTCCAAGGAACTATCCTTTTAAAACCATGAGATTGTAGCTACCTTTCTAAGACTTCTGTAACAAACCTGCTACTAGCAAAGTTAGCTTTTCTCAATCTTTATTTCCTCATCTATTAAAGGGACCTCCTAGCTCAGAGAGGGGGTCATTGTGACGATCAAATGAGATAATACATGTAAAGTGCTTCGAAAACCTTAAAGGATCATAGACATACTAGCTAGTCTTCTCTCTCCTTCCCCTAGAACCCCAGACAATGGCAGCCTAAGAAGCATATGGCAGTGGGAGACGTTTTTGTGTAGTCAACCCTAAGGTTGAGTCCCCAGCAGCTTTCTTCTGCCTGTTTCCTTTTATGAGGCCAGGTCTGTGATCAGTAATCTTAAGAAATGAACCTTTCCAGATTTGGCATTAACTCCTTTGTCCTCCAGTTTGGAATGCAAGCATCAGTCGAAGACTTAGAATTGGATGAGCAGCAATCAAATCCCAGGACAACCATTAGTAACCTCTGTGACCTCAAGCAACTCACTTTGCTTCTGTCTCAGTCTGCTAATCTGTAAAATGGGGAGAATGGTATTCTAGACTAACTCTACTCCCCATTTTACAGATGAGAAGACTCTAGAATAACTCTAGACTCTAGGATGTTTTTAAAGTCCTTTACAGCCCTAGATCTATAATCTCATGATCCAATCTTCTCTCAAGCATATAGATGAAATTAAACTTAGTGAGGGTTCTGGAAGTGCCACACACACCCTCCCCTGCCCCCACCCCCCCCACCTCCCCCACCCCCCCGGACCTAGCACCTGGACCATTCTGTGTTTAATCAAAACCCTTTCAGGCCAACACCTTTTCCTCCTGAAGGCCTTCCCTATTCTCTTCCCAGGGATCCCACTGAGTGACTATCATCCCAGAATAGGACAATCAGGGTCAAATGTGTCACTTCTCACCTGCTTGTCTCTTAATACCAGGGTCATCAAGAAAGTTGGCCAAGAGAAAGGGCAGACAAATGCCCTCCCCAAGCAATAAATGATGTTACTAGCAGACATCATGGGATTTAGGACTGGTCTAACCTTACTGGTCTTCCAGTTCAGAGGCATCAAACACTCAAGACAACAACACTCCCAGGGGCACCCAAGTCAGATTAAAATGTAGTTTCCATTTAGCATTAATGTACTGATGTATTAATATTTTTTTAAAGACCCATACAAATACATCTGGTTTTCTAAGTCAATGTGTAGCCCCTGAGTATCCTTATGTACAATTTAGTGGCACCTCTTCTTTTGGGGTTTGACACCACTAAAAAAGTCATTGTGCAACTGAAGAAATCTGCAGGAGGCCACAAAGGTAGGTAGTAGGTAAGAGCTGGGATCTGAACCAGGTTCTCTCACTCCAAAGCCACTGAATTAGTCTTTCCTCAAGGGGCCCAATTGTTCTTAGTAATACTCTTATAGAGCACTTTTAAAATTGTACATCATTTTCACTCACCCAACACTAGAAGAGTAGAGAGTACTGGTATTATCTCCATTGAACAGTTCTAGAAACTGAGAATGGGAGAGGGTCAGTGATGTGATGGGGAATAGAATACATTGCTAGAAAGGAGGCTGTGGAGAGTGGCCTACATTTGGAGTCAAAGGTCATTCTTTCCAATCCCCCCCACAGCTGCTTAACAACTTAAGTCAAACAGACAAGCGTTTCTTAAGTGCCTATGGGCGGCACTGAGCTAAGCCTTGTGTGACCTTGGACAAGTGACTCTGCAGGAAGCCTCAGTTTCCTCATGTGTAAAATGAGAGGAGGGGTCCCTCCCAGCTCCAAATGGATGGTTCCTGGTAAATGGCGGAGGAACTCAGGTCCTCCGGTACTCCAAGATGAGCTCTTTTTCTATTCCACCAAGCAGCTTCCCTTTAAGGAGGGGGTCTGACGGGAACCCTCCCTCTGGGACTTCTTCAAATGTCTGCCAGCCACTGTGGCCACGGATGTGTCCAACGTGTCTCCCGGCCGGCCTGAGTGGTAACTTCCCTGCAAGAGCTCGAGGGTTGGGAAGGCCTGCCAGCCAGGCCTCCTAGGGGATCATCTGGCTAAATTCAATTCTCCCATTCAGCTCCCTGCCGCTGCTCTTCCTGCTCCCGCTGCTCCTGAATCCCATCTCTAGCCTCAGTCCCAGCAACCGTACCTAAAGTGTAACCATTTGACAATAAAGCCACTTGCAAAGGCACAACCGAACCGTCAGGGGAACCGTGGCGAATAGGATGAAGGAAGATGGCATTTCTTCCCTTTCAGGGTTTGCATCCCCTAAGCCAAGGCGGGCGGGGGCGGGGGGAATGAGGGAGAGGGATCCAGCGCAAGGAGTCTGAGTGTGGAGTCACTCAGCAACCCCTTCCATGCTCCCAGGTCCTCACTCCCCAATCCCAGCTCCGACTGGCTGGGGGTTGGGGGAGGGTTGGAGCTCTCCTGCAGTTTGTGTTTTAAAGTATGCACACCATCCACGGGAGAGCTAGCTGAGCCCTCCGAGCTCCCGCTGAATGCCAGGACAAGGGCATAGCATTCGCACACGCAAGCCGCCCCCCAATTCCTCAGCTGGATGCTGCAGCATACAAACTAGGGGCGGACCGAGGAAATAGAGGAAGGGGCCCAGCAGAAGAGGAGGACGTGAACCCCGGCATATCCCAGGAGAGCGAGCGCGCCAAGGCTGAAGCCCTGACTCTCCCCCGCTGCTACTAGGGCAGAGTAAAAAAGCCCGTTGTTCTTCGTGCGGTCGGAGGCCAAACTTTTCTGGGTTCGCTTCCATCGGTTGTGGGCAACCCCTGCCCGAGTGGGTGGGGGAGCAGCCGCCGCGTTCCCAGGGGCTACGGACGTCAGGGGTGAAGAGCTGTGCCCCGGGACCACTGGGCTTCCAGCAGTGGGGCGCGCCCTCCCCCACTCAACTCTAACACCAGATCCCAACTCCTGCCCTGGCTGGGGAGTCAGGGAGCATCTCCCTCTGCCCTAGGGCCCAGGAACGACGGACAGCATAGTGCTGCCCTCCGGGAAAGCTGAGGAGCCGGTAACGCTACAGAGGCGGGGCGCACCGGCTCTTACCCCTGCCCCTGCCCCAAGCCGATCTCTGCTCCCGAACCCCCCACCTCGACCTCTGCCCAGTTCCTACTTACATGAAGGGCTGAAGTTGGCTTCCTGAGGACAGAGGAAAAGTCGCTGCGGCCAGTAGCAGGGCCAGGGCCACGACAGGGGCGGGTAACTCCATGGTTGGCCCCTCGGGTTAAGGGGATGCTCCGAGTCCTCCGGAGCTCGCTCGAGGAAGTTTGGGCTCCTTTAGAAGGCAGGCATCCCACCCAGCTTCTTGCCTCCTCTGGCCAGGTCTTACAGCGAGATCTCTGAGTTTGGGGGGAACCGGGAGCTTCCACGTGCGCCGCTGGCCGGAGGCGCGCCTGCTGATGGGCTGGGCGCACTGGCGGAGGACCGGCGCGCAGTGCCCGCTCCGCAGCGGACTTGGTCGGGCAGCCTACTGGGCCACCTCTCACCGACTTCAGCGAGAACCCTTCCGAGCCAAGCCTGGGACGGAATCACTGGGGCCCGGGGCTCAGAAGAGGAGGCCGCCAACGCCTCCGGGCTGCAGGTGAGGACAGTCCCGGCTGGCCACCGGAGACGCAAACGCAAGCAGCCGCTTGCCGCCAGCCCTTTAAGGGAGATTGGGGTGGGGGGCGTACTGCGGAGACCTGCGCGCCGAGATCCGCCCCCCGATAAGAGGCGCTACTCCCACCAGAGTCAGAGAGAGGTTCCCATTAACCCTCAGTGCACCGTCTGGCTGCCTCCTTCCCTCCCCTCCTCACCCGGATCGTGGAGGCAATAAGTTTGGCCACACCCCCAACCCCACCCCACCCTCAAATTTCAGGGAGCTTGGAGCACCCGCCCACCCCCAACCTCTGCAGCTTTTCTCCAGGTCGACTAGAAGCTGACAACCAGTAGTGGGAGAGCTGTGCCTAGGCCAGCAGGCTAGAGAGAAAAAAGCAAGGCATCCTCCTCTCACCCCCACCCCCACCTCACTCACACGAAGCAGGCTCTTAGTTACGGGAGCGATATAGGGTTTGGCAAATGCACTGAAAGTGGCCTGCAGACCCCAGAGCCATGGGCCTCCAGGGAGAAGCCGACCATTCCCATCTCACCTGCTTTCCTCCTTTAGACAAAAACCAGAATGGTTCCTCTCCCCACATCCAAGGGTTCTGAGAACTTGTGGTCTGTGTTATTGAAAGAGAGCCTTGGACCACAGACCCTCTAACCTCACAGGTTCCCCATCCCTCCCACAGCTCAACCTGACCTCTGGCTGCCCCTTTACTAGTGGCTTCTCCCCCCCCCCCCAAAAAAAAGCCTCTTTCTTTCTCTTTCCCATATCACAAATGCGGTTCAAAGCCAAGTACACCATAGGCATTTTTGTGATTGTTTCTGTTCTGACTTTTCTTGGCAACTGGCAGCTTTGGGGGGGGCGGGGGGAGGAAGAGGGGAGCCCCACCTGCAACAGACATTATAATAGCCTGGGCCAGAGCAGATGCACATACTCCAAGCCAGAAGTCTGGTTCCAGTTTATTAGTTCCTCTCCTTTTAAATCAGTTTCGGGGTGCTGTTGGTTTTTGAAGGAGGCGCAAGATTGGAAGGGCTGGGCAGTTCAGGAGCTGAGCCTTCTGCACCTTGAGTGAGGGCAGGGACTGTTAGATTTTTGTCTTTGTATCCCCAATGCCAAACACACAGAAGTCACTTAATAAATGTCTGATTGATGGGTCCCAAATCCAGGTGTCAGTAATCTCTGACAATGGCAGTTCACCCAGCCAGTCTAAAACCATAGGTAAATCAACAGTCATTTATATCTGTCTTTCAGATACACTGCTTGACTTCTAAAGACCTCCTTCAACAAACATCAGTTAAACTGTGCTTGGCCCTGGGGAAGTTAGCTGAGCTGAGATAAAATGTGGTCCCTGCCCTCTTGGAGTTCACAGTAGGAGAAAGATAAGACACAGGCTGATAGCTGTAATATGTAACATGACGTTAGAATAAATTAGGAAAGGCAGCCAAAAAAAAAAAGCAAACTCAGTCACAGATTCCATTAAAGAGAAGCAGAGTTTGGGGACTAGAGAGGTGCTGGGTCTCCTACCTATTGCCCTGGGCAAGAAGCATCTGGAGCATGCATTCCTACCAGGAGAACTAGCTCCAAAATCAGACGATCTGCTTGTGCCTCAAGGCAAACCACTTTCCTGCATCTCTGTTTCCTCATCTGTAAATACAGCAGGGGGTTGGACTAGCTGGCCTCTGAGGGCCCTTCCAGCTATACAGCTAGGGAACTTTCCCATCCAGCTTTGGGTACCATGTTTTAGGAATGACACTGATAGGCTGAAAAATGTCCAGAAGATAGCAACCAGGGTCGGGAAGGGTGGGTCCATCCTGTAAGAGTTAAAGGAACCCCAGAGATGTTTAGCTCGGGAAAGAGAAGGAGAAGCTGCCTTCAGGCATTGGAAGGGCTATTCCTGGGAGGAGGAATCAGCCTTGTCCTGCTCGGCCAGAACAAAGAGCAGCTAATTTTTCCATAGATGTGTTGTAAAGAAAACTTTCAAACAATCCAGAATAGCATGGGATGCCTGGGGTAAGGAAAGGCGTGTTCTTCACTGGAGGTCTTCAAACACACTTGTCAGGTATTCTGTGGAGAGGATTCCTTTTCACTTCTAGATTGGATTAGATGGCCCCTACGGCCCCTTCCTCAATGTGAAGTTAAGAGGTACAAAACAAAGTCTTATGGGAGGATTAGAGGAAAAGATTTTTATTGGGGCATGGAGAGCAATCAGGGAAGGCTTCCTGTAAGAGGTGGCATTTCAACTGGGCTTTAAAAGATGACCAGGATTTTAACAACCACGGAGGGAAGGAGAGGACATTCCAGACATAGGGAATAGCCAGAGGAAAGGCTGTAATAACACAGTATGCGTTCAGAAAACCAAGTGGGGCTGGAGCAGGGAGCATGGAGAGGAGTACTGTGAGATAAGGGAAGAAAGTGAAGATGGTATCAGATTATCAAGAACATTAAACATCTGGCAAAGAAAGCTAGACTTTACTCCAGGCCAATGAGGATCTCTGAGCAGAGGAATGGTGTGACCAAGTCTGTAAGCTTCATTCCCTCTCCCCGAGAAGAAGCCAGAAAATGTATCTTCCTACCTTCTTCGGAGAGGTGGGAGACCGTGGATGAGGAACACTGCATATGCTGTCAGAATCAGTTTGTGGCCTGGCTAATTCTGCTGGGGGGGAGCAGAGGGAACACGTTGAGAAATAAGTGCGTAAAACAAAATGTGGGACAGCTGGTGGCTCAGTGGGGAGAGCTCTGGGTCTAGAGTCAGAAGACACAAA
The DNA here is from genome assembly GCA_028646515.1 of Pseudochirops corinnae. Classification (NCBI taxonomy): domain Eukaryota; kingdom Metazoa; phylum Chordata; class Mammalia; order Diprotodontia; family Pseudocheiridae; genus Pseudochirops; species Pseudochirops corinnae. Next base: position 36,711,968 of record CM053588.1, on the reverse strand, counting down.
TTCAAATGTGACCTCAGACACTTACTGCGTGACTCTGGGCAAGTCACTTAACCTCCTTTTGCCTTAATCCGCTGGAGAAGGAAATAGCAAACCACTGCAGTGTCTTTGCCAAGAAAACTCCTTGGTCAATGCCGGTGTGCTGTGGTCCACAGGGTCATGAGACACAACTGAACAACAACAAAGACAGCCACATTAACTTATAATTTTAAAAAGATTCGTCTGGCAGGCTCTAGAGAAAATGCAATGGGACAGAAAGAGGAGGGCGAAAGACTTGCTAAGCTCACGCAGTCCGTGCTGGTGATGTCAAGGGTAAAGTGAACTCAGGGTGGGGAGAGAGGAAGGGGGAGATGCTGGAGATGCTGGAGTGGGCTCCGCCAGACTTGGGAACTCATTGGGTCAGAGAAGACCCCCAGGGGGTGATAACCATGGAAGGCCAGGTGAATGGTGGCCCTGAAGATGGGGAAAGAGCTCTGGTGTGGACGTAGGCTCAATGAATCTGTCAGTCCACAAGCATTTCTTAAGGGTCTGGGGGTATGCCAGATGCTATGCTAGGTGCTGAAAGTGCAGTTCTAAGTAAAGAAAAAGCAAAGCAGTCCCTGCCCTCAAGGAGCTTACAGTCAAATGAGAGGCAACTTGTGAATTATGTGTTGGTACAAGATACATGCAAAGCAGATACACAGTAAACCTTGGAGGGGAAGACACCGGCAGCCCTGATAGTATTCGTGCAGTGCCCACACTAGGCACTTAATAAATGCCTGTTCTCTTCCCACCTTTCCTCCTCCCTGGCAAAAGTAGAAGATCTAGACCCAGAGAAGGAAGGGATCCAGGAGTCCATTGACTCCACCAGCTTCATCTTACACATGAGGGAACTCAGGGCAGATACAGATGGGTCCTGTGATTTGCCCACCATTGCACAGATATGTGACAGAGTCAGGATTTGAACTCACATCCACTGATTCCCGGTTCTGGCCAGTGCTGGTGCAGAGATCGTTATAAAAATGGCTAATATTTCTGCAACACTTTAAGGTTTGCAAGAGCTTTACAAAGACCTCACTTTATGTTCACACTTTGTGAGGTGGGGGCTAGCATTATCCTCATTCTTCAGGTGAGGAAGTTGAGGCAGAGGATAAATGACTGGCCTGAAGTATCTGAGGCAGAATTTGAACTTGGGTCTTAGCAACTCTAGGCCCGGCTCTGTGTCCAGTGTGCCACCTAGCTGTCATTTCTATAGTACTTTAATGTGTCCGGAGTACTTCATAGACATTTCATTTCAGCCTCACAGTAAACCTATCCGGGAGGCGCTATTATTGTCTCCATCTTACAGATGAGAAAGCTGAGGCTTAATATGGTTGTGACAACCGAAAACTACTGTCACAAAGGTGGTGTCTGAAGCAGATGGGAACCCAAGTCTTCTGAGGGATTTCCCTCTCTAAGCATGCCCCCTGTTCCTCTCTCCACCTCTCTCTCCTTTCTCTCTCTCTCCCCTCACCTCTCCTTCTCTATCCTTCTTCCTCTCTCCTCTTTCTCTCTCCTGTCCTTCTCTCTTTCTCTCTGTCTCTCTCTCTCTCTTTCCCTCTCTTTCTCTCCTTTCTCTCCCTCCCTCTCTCCTCTCTCTCTCTCTCCCTCTCTCCTCTCTCTCTCTCTCCATCCCTCCCTCTTTCTCTTTCTCTCTTTCTCTCCTCTCTTTCTCTTTCTCTCTCCTCTCTCCTCTCTCTCTTTTTGTATATATACACACATATATGTATACATATATATCAGGGATGTTGTGAGGATCAAATGAAGTCATATTTGTAAAAGCACTTAGCACAGTGGGAAGCAGCTAGGTGGATCAGTGAATAGAGCGCCAGACCTGGAGTCAGGCGAACCTGAGTTCAAATCTAGCCTCAGACACTTACTAGCTGTGTGACCCTGGGCAAGTCACTTAAACCTGTTTGCCTCAGTTCCTCATCTGTAACATGAGTTGGAGAAGGAAATGGCAGTGTTTTTGCCAAGAAAACCCCAAATGAGGTCAGAGAGAGTCGCATAGGACTGAACAACAAAAATTTAGCACAGTGCCTGGGTGCTATATAAATGCCAGGTATTATTATTCTACCTAGAAATAAAGGTTGACCCTTTTTCTTGAGTCTGATCCCCACCTAGCTTCCCCTGCCCCTTAATCTCTGCCTCTATCCTAGGTGGGAATGATGGGAACTAGAGAACACAGCAGAGCAGAAGGCAGGAGGGATGGGGTTGGGGAAATGGGAATGAGGCCTGTTGGAGGAAGAGGGGTCCTCGTGGAGAGACCCCAGGAGACATCCCAGCAGTGGGGAAAGGGCCCAGTTTGGAGACCGAAATAGCCCTGCCTCTTTTGTTTACTCCATTTGTGACCCGGGTCAAATTATTTCTCTTTTCTGGATCTGGGTTTCCTCACCTAGAAAGCTAATTTGGGTTAGGTGGCCTCTAACTTTCCCTGCAGATCCCAGGGATGTTGAATCTTAGAATCTTCAAGCTGGCAGAGCCTTGGAGGTCACCTTGGACTAGAAGAGCTCTCATAGGAAAGAGGAGACAGTCCTTTTTCTGCTGGGCCTCAGAGGGTAGGGCCAGGAGGGATGGGTGGGAGTGGAGAAAGGCGGATTTAGGCTTGGTGTCAGGACAAACTTCTGACCAGTCCAGACAGCCCCAGAGTGAGATGGGCTGTCTAGGGAGGCAAAGGTCTTCCCATGAAGACTCACCGAATAATTATTTAGAAGGAATACTATAGATGCTGTTCTTGACTAGCTACAAATGGCATCTGTGGAAATGGACAGCGTCTGAGGTCACTTTAAACTCAGCAATTCTGGGATCTGCCCTGGTGTTTTTCTCATCCAATAGGCAAGAAGTCCTTTCTTTGAGTGCCAAGGGGTGCATGACACTCCCCAGCCATGGGAAGCATGAGGGGGGTACATTCTAGCCCTCCTCCCCAAAGGAAAAGAGGGCTCCAAATGAGGTGGCATGATATAGTGGAGAGGGCACTGGGCCTGGGTCCAGAGACCTTGGGTTTGGATTCCACCTCCACTAGCCACTGCTCTCATTACCCTGGACAAATCACTTAACACTTCAGCTAACGTTCCCCAGGGGCATGTGAGTTACTTGGGGTCAGGACTGAGGCTTCATCAAAAGCCAATCACAATGCCTGGGCATTTAATAACTGTTTCTTGAATACTAAGTGGCAGATTTGTCAGCTCTATTGGAAAGAGGAAACACCCTAGAACTATGACATCATAGGTCAGGGCTGGGAAAATAGTACCTCGAACTGAGCTAGCTGCTGGCAATTCAAAGATAAAAACAAAACAATGCTTGCCCTCAAGATGCTTACACTCCATGAGAGGGAAGCAGTGAGGGGGCTATATTTTGGAAAGAACTGCTCTCCAGATAAGGAAGGCAAAACCTTCCTTTCCTGGGAGCAGCCAGTGAAGACAAGCAGGGCTGGACACAGGCTCTCCAGGAGCACTCCTGACACTCTCACCAACTGTTTAGTAAATATGGGAAGCTTGGGAATTGGGGGTTCTATAGTCCCCTGCTTGTCTCCCCAAAATGCATCTGTGGCTCTTCCCCACACAGGGCTCCCGTCACGCAGGAGAAGCCTCAGTGGGATTGGTGATAGAAGCGGGTCCTTTGGATGACGAGTTCCCTGCTAGCTGGCCAGGCTGCCATGGCACCTCCAAGTGCCTCCTCCCTGAGGCAGCCTGAAACCAGATGGAAAAGGCCACTAAATAAAACCACATGTGGAGAAACTGTCAACCTGCTTAGGTCCTCAGATTTGTTTTCTTTAAGGGGCAAGCAGTTCTGGCAACTTACCAAGAAGAGGCCTCTTAAGAAAATAAAATGTCTTAAGAAAAAAAAATCAGACCACACCGAGAACCCAGTGGATATATTTTCATTGGAAACTTTTTAGGGTATATTGAAAAGAGGAGGGTCAAAGAACTAATCTTCAAATCCCTGATCTTTCTACCTGAAAATGAGTCATCTCACTTTTCTGGACCTCAATTACCTCATGTATAAAAGGAGAGGGCTGGCCCTGTTGACCTCCTAGGTCCCTGATAAGTCTAAATCTTGAAATTCAGGAATAACTTTGCATTTTCCCTCTTTCTGATATGAAAAGAGAGAATGGCCTGGCCATCTACCTCACTGTCCCTTAGATATTTTAAATTGTGCAAAAAAATTCACTTAAGAGTACAGAGAGAGAGTGCTGGTGATGAAGAGGTTCCCCCAGGGGATGCCAGAGGAGACCACATCTCCCAGCTCCCATTTGTCTCCTGTCCTCAGAACATCAGAGGATGGGAAATGAAAGCAGAAGAGAAGCTTTGAGAACTGATTCAGCCCCTCTCTAAGCCTCTATAAAAGGAGGGTCCTGTCCAGCTCTGAATTTTGCAGCTCTGTCATGGGGATAACAGCACCTGTATCAAAGGTCCCTGACCTTAGTGATGGGCAGCCCATCCCAGGAGACTGTCCTCTGCCTCCTCCCCCAGGTTCACCATCAGACATTCACATAACATGCTGGGAAATGCACTTCTATTTCTCCTGGCATCAGGAAGATACCAGAGGAACATTTAGTCCAGCAGTCAGACCTCACCTGCATCACATGACCAGCCTATCGTCTTCAATCGCACATGTTCCCAGTGAGATCCGATGAAATAATTCACCACAAGCATTCTATAAATATAAACCACGATTATCATGTGCTGCATGGATTAGTACCACACCCTCCTAATGGCTCATAAAACAAGCCACTCTCTCTCACTCTCCAAATCCCCAGATTTTATGTGGTGAGAGCTGTATTACCCAGCTTTCTTTTTGACGTGAACCTCCATACATCTGCCCTCCAGTCCTCACTGCAATTCATTACTCTGACCCCAAGGCACTGATTAAATTACATTTTAAAAAGTCTTGGTATTAAACGTATTGTAATCTAATGCTTTGGAAACGGGCAGTGGTTGAATGGGGTTACTCTCAGTTAACCAGAAGGTTGGTTTGACCAGACTGCACCATTTCCCAATTCTACCAAAATAACACATTTCCTGGTGCTGGTTTTCCTATTCTCCCATACTAGTTTAAATCTCTTGAGGGAAACATTATTGGGTAATTCTCTATCAGTACAATCACTAAGCACACCAGCCTCCCCATACTCTCGTACACATAGCCCATAGAGATGCTGAACTCACTCTCCAGCTTGGGTCCCAGAAGGGCAGTGACTCCATTGCCATTCACCCTAACCTGTGTCTTGCCACCGGACTCTGTGACTGGAGGAGATGGTGAGGCTGATGACTTTGCACAGCCCTGACTCGCTTAAGTCCAATTCACTTGCAAGTCATGGCATCACCCTTCTGAGGCCATTGGTCTCATTTGAGAAGGAACGACCAACAACAACAGTTATGTCTCCCCCTTCCAAGTTCTAGGAATAGCCCTAAGGGTTGTGAAGTGCTTTATCCAGGGCTTATTTCATGAGCCCCAGCTGGTATGCTTTCCTCCAATTATTCGTTATCAATTAGTTAGCCAGGGTTAATTAGCTTTCAGAAATGGGTTTTAGTATACCGGTGTAGTTGGTACAAACCAACTTCCCAAACCAGGACACACTCTCCCACAAGCGCAGAGCATCCAGGGGACAGCATGTGAGGCCAAGACGCAATAACTTCGGCAAGTCTTTTCTCTCCTTTTCAAAGAGTGGTCCCCTTAGGCATGTTGTCATTTTTCTGTTGGGCTCCTAAAGTCTTAAACCTGCCTCTTCCCCCTGTATCCAGTCTATGCTTGGTTCCCATCATGGACACCTTCTCCAGGTGCTGCTCTCCCAAGGATTCCACTAGGACACCAGTGTAAAACATGAGGTCCTCTCTCCTTCCAAAGGCCCTAAGATTCTCCTTCAGCTGCAGGAGTGGGAAGAGTGGAAACCAAGGTGTTCTCCTCCTCCTCTCACCCCCCAATAAGGGACTCCTTCTTAGGGACTTGGTTGGAACTGCTCCCTCCTGGCTTAACACTCACACATCTACCTCTCTGTTCCAGACTTGGCTTGTTCTTTTATCCACGATTCACAGGGTTTGACAGTCTTTGAGTGAGTGAGTGATTGAAATCTAGTCTCCTCAGGTTATGAGCATAGCCTCATCTCCCTTACTTACAATCGTATATACGAGCTACGTGACCACAGAAAAATCACCTGATTTCTCTGAGATTCAGTTTCCTCATCGGTAAAATGGCAATAATAATATCTCCTATGCTGTAAGGTCGTCCTGACTCTCAAAAGACATCAGCCAATCAAAGCAGTCTATTAGTTGTTCCAGGCACTCTCTGGGCATTAAAGTTTTCAGTCATTTTCAGTCATGTCCCACTCTCCATGACCCCATATGGGATTTTCTTGGCAAAGACACCGGAGCGGTTTGCCATTTACTTCACCCATTCATTTTACAGATGAGGAAACTGAGGCAAAAAGGGTTAAGTGACTTGCCCAGGGTCACACAGCTAGTAAATGTCTAAGACTGGATTTGAACTCATGAATTCCAAGCCTGATGCTCTAGCCACTGAGCCCCCTAGCTGCACCTCCCTCCAAAAGGCTACAAAGACATAAATGAGACAGCCCCCGCCCTCGAGATGATGTATGTGAAGTGCTTGTGAATACATAAATGCCACCAAGTTGGAGGATGAGGAGTCCAAACCTGTGATTTCGTCCATAGAGGGAGAAATCTTTCTCCACTGATACCAATTACCAGTCTCTATGCAACTTATCCTCTTAATGGGTTGATTGATGATTCTGAGAGACTGAGGAGACTGAGAGGTATTCAGAGAGAGATCCTTTCCAATCCCCTCCTTTTTCAAATGAGGAAGCTGTACCCTTCCCCAGATAAAGTGATTTGCCCAAGTTGACCCAAGGGCTACCTGGAGTCCAGGTACTCTGACTTTAAAGCCAACACTCATTCCATTGCACCATCACCAAACTCAATGTGCCTGAGACCCCACCTCCCATTTTACAGATGAAGAAACTGAAGACAGAGACACAAAGGATCTTGTCCAAAGTCACGAAGGTAGTCAAGTCAACAATCCCTCCCACTGGTTAGTTCTTTCTGCAAACTTGCATTTTGCGGAAGGACCCAAACAAATCATCCTTGATTCTCTGGACCACTCTACTCCAGCAGACCCCTTCTCCCACTGGGAAACTCCTGGAACTTCCATCTTGGGGAAAGGCCCAAACCAGTCATCCCCCAATTTCCAGACTCTGCCACTGGGATCCTCACACAGCTGGTCCCCTTTCTCCAACCCTGCTTTTCAGCCCCTTTTAATGGGCTGTTAGAATATAACCTCCTTGAGTCAGGGGACTATCTCATTTTGCTTTCTTTTTAAATTTTCATCTCCAGAGCTTAGCAAAGTACGCACTTAATAAATGTTTGCTGACTAGTGACTGCCTACTGTGTGCCAAGTGTATTGTGCTAAAGTTCTGGAGACAGAAAAAAAGGCAAGGGGCTGTGACTTCTCTTGAGGAGCTCACAATCTAATAATGTTTAGTAAGGAACAGAATCAAAATTTGAACTCAGACCCTCTGACTTCAAAGTCAATGCATCCTCAAATAGTCTAGTCTCTTCACTTTGACAAATGGGGAAACTGAGGCCAGGAAAACAGAAATTAGTTGACTCAGATCACACAGGTAATAAAGTAGCGGAGTCAGGAGTAGAACTCAGGGCCTCTGACACCAAATACAACGTGGACTTCACTACACCACATGGCTTTAGTTAATTGACGAGCAGCCCCAGGGCAGTGCTGATACCCAGGGACTTTCAGGAGGGTGTCTGGTACTTAGAGCAGTGTAAGACGGCGCTGGGATTCTCAAGAGGAGAAGGCACGGTCAGGAGAAGCTTGGAAGAAGTCCCCCCAAAGGGGAGACCATGGAACCACTCAAGTGGGACCACGTTAGACCTTAAAGGTGGGAATAGATCCAGCCAACAAGCTGTCCTTGCTGTCTCGGTTTTATTTCAAAATCAGGAAAGGGGAGAATGTAAATTAAAAATAAAAATAAGAACAACCGAGCAATGCATTCTTTCTGTCCATTAGAAACACACACAGCTTGGAGGGGTGGGGAAGGGTGCATGGCAGCCGAACTTTGGGGTGGTGCTGCCCTCTTGTGTAGAGTAAGTGTATTTGACTCCCAAGACCCCTCCCTGGTCCGTTGATGAGACAGCAGGGCCGCATTCTTCCTTCTTTTGGTGTCTTACTGCATCATAAAGGGTAGGGAAGATCCCGCACCTCGTCCCCACTCTTCCAGCCCCCAACAATTGAGGGAAGGAAGGACGTCTTCTTCGTCCCTACTAGACGACCACCATCCCGCCACTGGTTTTACCTGAGTGATCTTGGACAAGTCCCTTAACCTCCCTGTGCATCAGCTTCCTCATCTTGCAGAATGAGGGGATTGGACTAGATGACCCATAGGGTCCCTTCTGATTTTCTGCCCTATGACTCTGTGCCTCTCTGGGAAGGCTAAGGCCCCACACTTTGCCTTGCAGCACACTCCAGCTCGGAGTAGATGGGACTGAAAGCGCAGGCCTTGGTGGCAGGAAGGAGGGCAGGAACTGTGTGTCACACACAGATACAATTTGGCTATCCTAATCTCAAGGATCGCTGAATTTACTGGGCAAACAATGAGACCAGAGAAGGAGGCGGCTTTGGCCAGGGTGTCCCTGAGGGGGAGGCAGGGCAAAAGGTGATGTCACCCTGTCCTCCTTTCCCCCATTTCAATCTTGTACACCTCCTTCTCCTCTGACCTCATTTCTTTATCTTCTCTCTTCCCTCTCTCGAGAAACTGTGCTGAATTGAGAGGCCCTAGGACTTGGGTTCAGATCCCTCTGAGTCTCAGTTTCCTGAAGATTACACAAAATGACTCCCCCTCTTAGGGTATGATCCTATTATCCTAATTCACTTCCCCTCTCTGGGTCTCAGTTTTTCCATCTGTAAAACAAATGGGCTGGACTAGATGCCTCTGAGGCCTTTTCCAGTTCTAGCCATATACCTCAGGCCTGCCAGGGCAGGGTTCCCAGACCTGATTTGGTCCCTATGGGCTGTGTGACAAAGTGGTGTGCTAATGTCTATTTTTACATGTGGTAAATAAACACCCTACCTACCTAAATCTGGAAAGGTTTTATTCCTCTTCCCCCACCCCTTAAGCCGTTAACTTTTCAATGTTTTCATCTCATTCTCTGCTGGAAATAAAGAAAACACCCTCTGGCCTAAGGAAAAATAATGTGGCTAGCCTGTTAGCCCCAACTCTCCAGCCTGAGCTGATAATTAGGGGGAGTCGAAGTCCAAAGCAAACAGCTTGTTTTTTATTTTCCTGGAGAGCTGGCTGCTTGGCCTCTCCTGCTCTGAAGACTTATTTAATTGCTACTGAGATTAGGGAAGATAGTCACACATAGTTTGGAGGCATTTTTTAAAAACTTCCTGACCTAACTTTTTTTTTCTCTTAAGTCATGCTGGGAGAAAGCATTCAGAGGCCTCTCTGAAGTTTGGAAACATTCCTCATTAACAGGAGAGCAATTGAGTTAATTACTGCTCAGAAGGCACTTTTCCAAGGTTCAGATGAAAGAAGATGAGGTTAGCTGGGACATCGAGGCAGATTTTTGCTAGTTCCTTCTAAATCTGCCCCACAGAGAGATAAGCTTGAATCCAGCTGCATGTCTGACTATTAATGGGGAGGGAGAAGAGCCTTCAGATAAGGGAAGCATCTCACCCCAAACCTAAAACATCTGACTCATCTAGCCTTGCTTAGGAGAGCTGGTGTTCTCTCTCAGTGGGTAAGCTGCTAGTCTCCTGCCTGGAGAGACCCTGAAATCAAGGTGTTGGTTTGGGAAGTTCCTGCTTACCCCATTCCTCTGAGAGGATCAGCTTCCCTCAAAGCTTAGTTCAAAGGCCACCCCACTTTCTTCCCTGAATTCAAATCCAGCCTTAGACACTAGCTGTGTGACTTTGGGCAAGTCACTCCAATGCTGTCTGCCTCAGTTTCCTCAAAGGGGCATAATAATAACACCTACCTCCCAATGTCGTGAAAATCAAACAAAATATTTGTAAAATGCTCAGCTTAGTACCTGGCACATAGTAGGCATTGAACAAATATATGTTTCCTTTCTTTTCTTCTCTTCCCAAGTAGATATGCATATATTTCTATTTCTGGAGAGGCCGTGTGCCCAGTGGACAGAAAGCTAAGTGATGGGATACAAGGAAAGACAAAAAAAAAAAATCACAAAAACAGTCGTGGCCCTCAAGGAGGTCAGATTCTAAGGGAAGAGATAATGTGTAAAGAGCTAGATCCATACAAGAAACGTACACATGGGAGAAGGTAATGGACTGAGCTGTCCTGGAAGCTAAGAAGTCCAGCCTTTGATGTGCTGACTGTGTGAGTGACCCCTGGGGAACTTCTCAGGGCTCTGAGTTAGCCACCAGGATGACAGCTGGCAGAGAGGGCTGGCCTACATTGACAGAGGGAGATATCTCAGCCAGGGCTCCCTCTGTCCAGATCACAGCCCAGGTACTGCCTGTGTGTTTCTATGTATTGTTCTAGGTATGTGTTGTTTCCCTGTCCCCAATGTCATGTAAGCCTCTTGAGGGCAGGCATTGCTCCCCCCCCCCCATTTTGTTTCTGTATCCCATGGGCTTAGTACAGTGCCTGGCATACGGTGTGATATCCTTTGGTTGTGGAAAGAAAGCTTAACTAGGAGTCCCAGATCCCGGAATCCAATCCTGCCTTTGCTGCTTGCTGTCTGGGGGACCCTGAGCACATTATTCAGTTCTCTGACTCCCAGTTCCCTCATTGGTAAAATGAAAGTGTTGGACCAGAGGATGTCTGAGGTTTCCTTGAAGCTCTAGTTTCTAAAATCCAGATTCTCAAGCTCTGGATTTGGAGTCAGAGAACCCAGGTTCTGATCTCATCTCTCTCACTTACAGGAAACCACTTTAACAGACCCTTCCCTCCTGTCCTCCCCAAGTTTCTTCATTGGCTAAAATGAGGGTGTTGGACTAGATGACTCAAAGGTTCTGCCCAGTTCTTGTTTTGTAACCTCATGATTTAGGAGTGTGTGTGTGCCACACACACACACACTCCTAGTGTCTTTGCTCACACTCCCAGGCAGCATCCAGGCTAAATAGAAAAAGAATAATGGTGAGATGAAGGTCCTCTAGAAAGGAATATTGTGGGACCACTGACCTTTAGAACTAAAAGGACCTCAGCGATCATCTCGATGAAACCAGCCCTTTGCTTTTTCCAGAAGAGGGAACAGAGGCCGAAGATCATACAAGTTTGGGATAATGAAGGCGTTATTAATGAAGGGATAATTAGGGGTAATGAAGGAAGAGTTGGTGCTTAGCAGAAAGCCTTGCACCGGCAGGCACTCAAAATATGGTCCAGCCCAGCCACCGACCTTGGGGGTGACCTTGGGGGCATGTCTTCCTAGCTTTGCTCTCTTCTGATCTATCACTACAGGCTGCCCCTCATGCTTCCCAACTGGGATTCCCATTGGCCTGTGGAAAGATCAAAGGGCATAGGGCTGGAAGAGACCTAGAGGCAGTGTGATAAAGAGGGAAGAGCTCTGGAATCAAAGGATGGATGCAGCTGGAGGGTACAGTGGTTAGAGTGTGGGGCCTGGAGTCAGGAAGTCCCAAGTTCACACCTAGTCTCAGACATTTAATAGCTGTGTGACCCTGGGCAAGTCACTTAACCTCTGTCTGCCTCAGTTTCTGTACTGTAAGATGGGTGTGATAATAATAGGCCTACCTCCCAGGTGAGGATCAAAGGAGGTATTTGTAAATGACTTTGCAAGTCTTAGAGCACTATTTAAATACTGTTATTATTAAATCCCACCTCTGGTCAAGTGTCTGACTATGCTTTTTTTGCAAGGGAGGACGTTTCTCCTACTGAAGCACACATCAGTGCCTCCTTCTTCCCCTGTGAGTTGCAGAAGTGAGAAGCTCTAGGCGACCTCTAAAACATAATACTCATTAGATCTTAGAAGGCATCTCAACGTGAATCACTGAGTCAGAATATTACAGAATCTCAGAGCTGGGAGAGTCCTCCAGAGACTCTTTAGTCCAAAGATTCCGAGCCTTTTCATGTGTTCTCAACAGCTTGCGCAGTCAGTTTGGTGACACCTATGGACCCTTCCTCAGAATCTTGTTTTTAAATGCATAAAACAGAAAGAAATAAAAAGGAAATCAAAGGCAGATGAAAATAAAGATACTGTTTTTCCCTGTTCAAGTCCATAGGCCCTTTGACATCTATTCATGGACTCACTAGGGGTCCATGGACCCCAGATTAAGAACCCCCGATCTAGTCCAGCCCATATCTGACCAAGAATCCCCTCTACCACATCCCTGACAAGTGGTCATCCAACCATGGCTTGAAGACCTTTCATCAGGGGGAGCTCACTACCTACTAAGGCTGTATGTGTGTGTGAGTGTGTGTGTGTATGTGTGTGAGTGTGAGTGTGTGTGTGAGTGTGTGTGTGTGTGTGTGAGTGTGTGAATGTGTGTATGTGTATGTGAGTGTGTGTGTGTGTGTGTGTGTGTGTGTCCATGTCCTTTAGGGTCAAGTTCAAATCCTATTTCCTCCAGGAACCCTTCCTTGACTATTTCAGACCACACAGACCACTCCCTTCTCCAGAGTCCTACTTCTAGTCTCTGACACATACAAAATCAGAGGATGTCAGGGGTGGTGATGACCTCAGAAGCCACCTAGTCCCACCTGGATATGACCTATATTCCCCTCTACAACGTATAGTAATAATAATAATATAGTACACACTACTGCCATGCTAAATGCTTTATAATTATAATTTATAATCTGAGTTCAAATCTAGCCTCAGATACTACCTAGCTACTCAGATCTTCCTGACTCCAGACCCCTGTGAGCTGCCCACTGAACCACCTGGCTCCCTTGAGATGTGGCTCTCCAGCCTCTGCCTGAAGATGTCCAGTGAGGGGCAGCCAGGGATGTTCTTGGAAGCAGGCTGAACTGGAGAGCCGAATTTTAAATTTTCAGAGTAGGCAATGCTACCAACCCAGGCTCAATTTATTGTCTTATTAATTACCCACACTTAAGAGAGTGAGAGAGAAAATGTTAATGGTGCGGATGAAAAGTTAAAGTGTGCAGTAGCACCCCTTCCCACCTTCCCAGAGCTGGTTGTTAAATACCTATCAGCATACCCCTGGGGAAAGCCCTCTGTTTCTAGGAATAGCTCATTCCACTTTGGGAAAGTTCTCATTATCAGGAGAATTTTCTTGACTGGCCCCATCCCTTCATTATTTCTTATTCTACCCTCTCGGGCAAAAGAGAACAAGCCTAATGTCTCCCGTTCACAAGCCAAAGGGCATCCATCTTGCTTCCCCCAAGTTCTCCAGGTTTCAGATGGCAAGACCTCCTTCATCATCTCGGGTGACAGATATCAAAGTTATGGACATATTACTTCCCTCTCTAGCTTATCAATGTCCCTCCTAAAATATGCCCCCCAAAAACTGGCCTCAATCTTCTAGATGTGGCCTAAGCATAACAGAAACCAGTAGGCCTGTTACTTCATTATTCTTGGAAGGCAAGATCTCTGACTGTAGCCTAGGGTCACATTAGCTATGGCAGCTTAGATCTCTCACATTTGACTCATATTGGACTTGTGGTCCACTAAGACAGAGGCATCAAACAGCCAGTCAGTAACAGCCTCAAATGCAACCTGATCAAATTGAAATATCATTGGGAAATATTTAACAAAATGAATGAAAATACAATGGAACTTGTATTATGCTTATTTGTGGTTTTCTAAGTCAACATGATGCCCACAGGGATCGACTTCTTTTCAATCTTGTTCAGATGAACTGGTATCTAACCTAACCGTGCTTCCCCTCTCTATCTTGGACTTAGGAAGTTGATTTTCTTTTAACTAACGTGCAACGGCTTATACTTCATCCCTGCTAAATTTCATCTTGTCAAGATATTTTTGGATCTAAACTCTGTCACACTGGCTATTGTTCCTTGGCTTAAGGTCATCAGAAAATATAAAAAGGATGCCATCTATGCCTTTATCCAAGCTACTGATTAAAATTCAATAACGCTACATCCAGTAGCTTGTGGCCTTTAACTTCGTCCTAGAAGCTTCCCATTCCAAGCCAGCGCAGAACCATTTGTTAGAGGCCTCACTGGAGCTGATCATCCAGCCAATTACAAATCCATCTAACTGTTCTATTGTCTGATCTCGCCAGCTTTTCCACAAGAATAGCACAAAAGACTTGGTCAAATGCTTTATACTAAGATTCAGGCAGACTTTAACTATTGTATTTCCTTTTGAACTACCAATTGAGTAACCCCTTCAAAAAAAAGAAATAAGGTTAGCTTGGCATGACCAGTTCTTGGGGAAGCCATGCCAAGGGATAGATCCTAAAGCATGGAACAAGTTACAGATACAGTCCTGGTGCCAAAAATCTCTACACAAACTGACTCAAAAGACTCAGATTAGAAGGCAGGAGACACAAAGTCTACCCTGGGCTCTGTGGTTAATTTGGGCAAATAGCTTCTCTCTGGCCTCAGTTTCCTCTTCTGTAAACCAAGGAGGTTGGATGTGATGGTCTCCAAGGTCTTCCCCAACTCCAATGATCTATAACTCTCTGGGTCTATCAGATACAGAGAAAAAGAGAAACTCAGGAACACACTTCTCCCAAGGAGAATGCTCCCAAAGCTGAGTCACCTCTGAAAAGTCAACTCTACCCGCTGGGTCCTGTGGGAAGAAAATATTCTCCAGTCAAATGGGAAATGACTTTGACAAGCAGGGTGATCAAATTCAGATAAGACAACCCATCCAGCAGCCTCACACAACAGAGAGAGAGGCTGAAGAATTTTATATTTATTGAGTGTCAACATTGTGCTTGGTCATCAGGGTTGGCTTGGCTAGCTTCTATCCCATTTTTCACCCCTAGTCCTTATTTAATACCAGCCTGCCAGGACTAGTTTACAGGCTTGGCTCCCCAGCTGCCAGCAGCTCAAAGTGACAGATATCAAAGTTATGGACACATTAATTCTTAAAAGACTGAATCAGGACGCCTAGAAGCAGAGATAAGCATCCAAACTTTCCAGCTGGGAATTTCAATATTCTTCCACAGGATGATAAGAGAAGTAATCATTTCACTGGGCAGCCCTGGTGAATGAGGCAGCAGAGCCCAATTTTAATGCTGAATAGAGACATCCGTCTTGGCTGGCTGGGGATAGTCGGTGATCCTGCCACCTGCTGGTTGAAATAAAAATGACAATATAATAAAATCATGGACATGCCTTTTGTTTGCAGAAAGGAGTGTTAGAAAGTAGGGCCAATTGATTTAAAATTGGAAGCAACCTCAGGGGTTATTCAGTCCAGATTGGCCTTTTTAATATATGGGGAAGCTGAAGCCCAGAGACTCAAAGTAGTAGTAATAATTAATAATCCATCACAGCTAGCATTTGCATAGCAAAGTACTTTACAAATATCTCATTTTATCATCGAAACAATAATAAGTTGCCACCCCACTGAGTGTGGCAGGAGACAATGAAGGGAAGAGACAGCTGAAGCTGAGTCAGGCCTTTTTGAAAATGCCAAAACTTCTCAACATGCAACCAATGAGTAAAAGCCTCCGCCCAACCAGAATCAGATATAAAATGTCTACACATAGTCCACATTCCTCCAACACGCTTCCCGTAAACATCCTCACAACTGTCTGGGTGTCTGAGGCAGCTTCCTAGCATCCTCCACATGGAGGCACTGTATAAGTCATGTACCAGACACCGATAACACCATGATCTTTAGAGCCTCCCTCCCTCCCTCCATCACCCACCTGGGGCAGCCAGAGCACAGGTTCTGGAGTCAGAAAGACTTCCAGCCTCAGATGCTGACCGACTGAGAGACCTTAGGCAAGTCACTTCACCCTGTTTGCCTCAATTTCTTCATCTGTGAAATGGGGATAATAATAGCACTTACTTCCTGGGGTAGTTGTGAGGCTCAGATGGGATCCTCTGTATAAAATGCTCACAGTAAACACTATATAAATGTTTGCTATTATCACCATCACTAATATGTAGTCAGTACCATTCATTCGGCTTCTTTCTGGACCTAAACCCTTCTCTCTCATCACACACCTGGACTAGCAAAATAGGTTGTTGTTCATACTTTTGGGGCTTTTTTTATCTTTTAAACTATTTTTGTTTTTCTTTAGATTTCCTTTTATTGCTTATGCCATTTAAAAATTTTCCTTCTCCTAGCTGGTTTCTCTACTTCCAGTTAGCTTGTCCCTTTCTAATCCAGCCACCATGGCTGCCAGGATAATCTTCCTAAGACCTAGATCTGGCCATGTCACTCTTGCCTGATTGAAAACCTTCTGGCGCCCATTATCGAATCTTGAATAAAACACCGACTCATCCTGTGGCATTTAAGGACACTGAAAGTCTAGCCCAACCTACTTTCACATCACTGCCCTTCCCTTAACATCCTACACAACACACCTGCTATCACCTACAGCATTTGCACAGACCACACCCCATGCTTGTCTTTCTTCACAGATGGGTTCAGGGGCTTATTCCCTTTCTTAGTCTTCTAAGCTGCCTCCAGCTTATAGTTTTGTCCTCCTTCTCGACCAATTAAGTTAACAAGCCTTGATTAAGCCCCTACTGTATGCCAGGAACTGAGCTAAGCCTAGGGGACACACAAAAAAAGCATAAAACCAGTCCCTGCCCTCAAGAGACTTACAGTGTAATGGAGGAGACAACATGGAAACCATGATATACTAACAAGATATAGACAGATTAAATTGTAGCTAATCAAAAGAGAGGAAAGGCTCTATCATTGAGGGGAAATTGGGAAAAGACTTCTTATGGAAGGTGGGATTTTAGATGGGATCTGCATCACAATGCCTAGCACTGTGCTAGACTCTGGAGATACAGAAAAAAAAAACAGAGCTGCCCTCAAGAAGCTTGCGTTTTAATGCGGGGGGGAGGAGACATGTCAATCAGTTGGTCAACAAATATTACATATATATATAATATAGCTATATATGATAGCACTTATGAGCAAGGCACTATGCTAGGCACAGAGAATAAGGAGAAAGGATAAGGAGAAAAAAATTCTCTGCCCTCAAGGATGGTACATTCTAATGGGCGATATGTAAATATAAAATATAGAGAAGAGGGGCTGACTCAATAGGGGATTAACTAGTAGGGTCTCCTATTTCTGTTACAGAAATACTATGTGCATAAAAGGTATTTACACAGTAGATGAAAATAAACATCAGCAGTGGGAGACAGTGGTACCCGGGAAGACCAGGAAAGGCCTCCTGAAAAAGGTGGGATTTGGCATAAATAAGAGTGTAGAAGAGACACACAAAGTGGATGGAAAGT
The DNA here is from genome assembly GCA_028646515.1 of Pseudochirops corinnae. Taxonomy (NCBI): domain Eukaryota; kingdom Metazoa; phylum Chordata; class Mammalia; order Diprotodontia; family Pseudocheiridae; genus Pseudochirops; species Pseudochirops corinnae. The sequence goes on along the minus strand of CM053588.1, from coordinate 36,694,588 downwards.
GACATTAAAGGAGGTACTAGAAGCTAAGGGGATTGGGAAAAAAAGGCCTCCTTGGGGAGGTGGTGCTTGAGTTGAGTCTTGAGGAAAACCAGGGCATATGGGGAACAGCCAGTAGAAAGGTGTGGAGACAGAGGATAGACTGTTGAGTCTGAGGGTCAGTGAGGAAAGGAGGTGGGTATCAGGGCATCATACAGCGTACTGAAGGGGATAAAATGTAAGGTGATTGGAAAGACAATACCACCTCCTCCGAATTCTCTCCTCATCAGCCCCCTCAGTTTCTATATCCAATTATACTTACTTTCAGCCAGCTTATCTGTAGCCTCATGTACCCTGACACCAGCTCCCTGATGGTTTTTATCCAGTAACCAAAGTGGCTAACATATGGTTCTGCATATAATAGGCACTTGGTGTTGACTGCAATGAGGTGAGCTAAAGGAGTACTTTTCAGAGGCAGACCTGGGCCCTTTCTAGACTGGCTACTAACTCATTTTTAATGACTCCATGGAAATCGCTCCCCCCCTCTCTGGACTTCAGTTTTCTCACCTGAAAAATAAAGGTTGGACTAAAATGGTCTCTTCCACCTCTAATATTCTAAAAGGTCTATGACTGGGACCTTTAAAAGACATTTGCCAGATATGAGAAAAGTCAATTCCTACATATATATATGTATATATTTTTAAAAGCTAATCTTTTCCTTTTAGGAAGGACTCTAGTTTTGTTTTGTAATGTTTTGTTTTTAAAAAAAAAAAAAAAAGACAAACCTGAGAACTGGACTCAACTTTTCACCTCATTTTTCCTAGGAGAATCACCATCACTTGTCATATTCCCACCCCCTCAGAAGAGAAAGAGAAGGGGGAAAGTCTCTCTAAAACTGCTGCTCTTGAGACTTCTAGCCTCTGTTGCTACTGCTGGGTGAGATGAAGCTGCATCACAGGCCTTGGAATTCATATGACATTAGCAATGTCAATCCTTGTCTAAAGGTGGCCGTTAACAGGTCTTCATACCCACCCAGGGGCATTAAATGCCCTTTCTTAATAAATCAAACATATCCACTTAGAATATTCCAGTGTTTTCCCATTCATAACAGCAATCTGAATGAGGAGGATTTAAAGAAGCCTTGATCAGTTTCTCTCACATTTCTTCTACTCCTACATTTGGCCACCAAGACTTCTCCAAATGTGGTAAATCAGCACCTGCCCTGGGAAGGAGTGGAAGGAAAGAGGAGAAAATCTACACATATGAGGTCTGTGTCCAAATAAGATTTATTCAAGGATATTCTGTACTGTGGATGGAGCCCTTAGGATGGGCTGGAGACAGGACTGCTACAAATTTCCTAGTCTGCCCCCAGATTAGGGTAGATAGGGTAGGCAGCTCTTTAAATTGCTTCTCCAATTTCCTTTTATACCCAGAAAGGTCCATCTCTGATGTGTATCAGGGTCACTCCCTCGCTTTTGCAGGCTCCAGGGTGTCAATATTATCTCTGAATCCAGATCTATGCTTTGGGAGTCAGGAACATATTGGTTGAGAGGGATGAGAGACATAGGATGAGGATGCTCCCATCTCTTTCCTTCTCTTCCCTCCCTGTCCCTAACACCTCCCTCACCTACCCACCTACTCAAGGTCTGCTAACAAAGACAATGTAAATAAAAGATCTTAAATATGGTGACAAGCCCCACTGAGCGGGCCATTTAGGTCCAGGTGGACACTTGGCTGTGAAGTTATAACTGGGGAGACAGGAGACCTTCTCAGCTGGTCATAGAAATTAAAACAAAAAATAAACCAAGAAATAAACAAAACTACCTCACCATACACCTTCTCTGCAAGCCAGCCTTAAAAGTGTTCCACGGAACACTGAGAGCTTAAAGGACTTACTTGCCAGCCCCCAGCCCATCCGTCAGAGGCTGGAAGGGAATTTAGATCTTCCTGACTCCAAGGTGGTTCTCAGCCCATCACACCAAGCTGCCTTTACAGTACAGATGCCACCTCTAAACTATGAAGGGTAGGGGAGAGAAGAAAGAGCTTACGCTTTTCCCCTTGGGGTGCTGTGAATGAATGCTAACTCAGATTCAATGGTAGGGGGAAGGAGAGGATAATCTTCCAATATAACATTTCCAACATGGAAGAAAAGGCCTCCATGAGCAACATGTATCCTCTAGTAAGCATGATTAATTAACTAGTGTTCTCATAGGAAGGATGGTCCTTGTAGTTTAAAAAAAAAAACACCATCCCAAGAAGCCAACGTACACTTTTCTGTATATCACAAGAAAGGTCCCTGAAGGGCAGGACTGTAGAGAGCAGGTCTTGAGGCCAGGAAGATCTCAGTTCAAATCCTACCTCTGACACATCCTGTCTGTGTGATTCTGGGCCGGTCGCTTGGATCCCTCTCTAAAACTACAAACTTTATAGTATGTGTTGTTAGAATCGAGTTTTTTCTATCAATTTAATCACAAATCCAGTCCCCGCCATCCCCCCTCTCCAAAAAAGGTCATAACAAACAACTATGACCCAGACACTATGAAATGAACCTGTAAGTCACAGATATGTGTGTTCCAGGAAGTCTGAAGAAACTCGGTAAAAAGTTCACAAACAGTATTTACTCTTTATTTAACAATGTTGTCACAGTGGATAAAGCTGGACCTGGAGATAGGAAGACCCAGTTCACATTTAGCCAAAGACAGCAGCTGTGTGACCCCAGGCAAATCACTTACCCTCTGTCTGCCTCAGTTTCTTCAACTATAAAATGGAGGTAATTAAAGCACGGACCTCCCAGGGAACAAACAAGATATTCCATAAGTACTTAGCCCAGTGCCTGGCACAAAGTAGGCACTATGTAAATGCTCACTATTGTTACTATGAGGACAGCACCATGTTAGAGAAGGTACAAAGAACAAAGCACAAGCCCTGCCCTCAGTGTGCTTACAATTTAAGGAGGGTGGTGATGGGGATGCAACATGCTCACAGGTTAAGCAGAATACCTCAAGAGGGAAGTAACTGCAAAGGAGAGATTGCAGAAAGGGTTCTTTCCTACAGGAAACCAAACTTTACCTGGCCTAGGAGAAGGGGAGGCATGCACAACAGGGAAACTGAATGCAGACTTCCAATCCTTTGGTGATTTGTAAAGCTAGCAGAAGTGGTTACAGAGCATTGGAAAGTTTACAAAGAACTAGAGGTTCCCAGGAGGCTGACTTGGAGTCCACAGCCTTCCTAACCATCCAGTCTGTCAAATGATGCCCATCCTTGGAATGGGATGCTTTATGAGCTGGATCCCCAAGACTTAGAGGGCTCAAGCATAGGCTGACTGCAAGCCAGGAGAACAAGGATGGATGCCTGCACTCAGGGGAAGGGTGAGCAAGCTTCAAGGATGAGGTCCTGAATTTGAGGACCAGAGCCTAACTCCTGGAGCTGTGCAACCTCAGGCAAACCCACTTCCCTCTCTTGGCTTCAGCTTCATCCTTTAGAAAAGAAACAGCTTTAGATTCAATGATCTCCCACTAATATTCTAAGATTTCTATGACCAGGCCCTTCGGAAGATGCTAACTGAATTCTCAAAGCTCACCTGATAAGAGTAACACCAAAGCTGTCCTCTTTTAGGGAGGTCTCTGTCTTCCTTGGTAATAAAAACCAGTCCCTGTGCACTGATCTCAATTCAGTTCAACAACTTTATTAAGTGCCAGGCTGTGTAGCTGAAGACAAAAAGGACCTGCCCTCTGGGACAGATGAAGTATATATACTTTATACCTATGTACATAAAGCCTATGTGGGGGGAGATCAAGGAAGACTTCAGGTAGTAGGTAGCCCTTCAGCTGGTTTCTGAAGGAAGTTTGGGATTCCATGAAGTGAGAGTGAGGAGAGAGAACCTTCTGGACATGGGGGAACCACTTGGGCAAAGGAAGGGAGAAAGATGGAACACGCCATGCACAGACAAGAGGCAGTAAGCCTGTTTGTCTGCAATAGAGGCCACAAAGGGAAGGAATAGGAAGTGAGTCTGGTTGGGAGCTAGATTGGGGAGGGAGGGCTCTAGAAGAGAAGCTGAGGATGTTGTACTCCATGACAGAGTCACTGACATTATTTGTCAGTGCTGGGGTCCGGGAGATCAATTTGGCAATGATGAGAGGTAGGGTGGACAAGACTGACTGATATGGAGTTGAGAGATAAGAGAAGACACAAGGACGGCAGCAGGTTTGGGAACACAGTGCCTTCTGAGATTACCTTCCTTTTAAACTGAATATATCTTGTAAGTATAACTTTGTGCATTCTGTCTTCCTTATGATGATCATGAGCTCCTGTAGGTCAATTATCTTTGTATCTTCAGAGCTCAGCATGGTGCCTGATACATGTTGGTCCTTAATAAATGTTTGCTGACTGCCCGATTGATCCAAAGAATGGTGGCACTATCAAAAGAAATGAGAAAATTTGGAAGAATGTGTTATGGGAAAAAATATCGAGTTCTCTTTGGAAAATGGTGAGTTTGAGGTGCTTCTGTGATATCCAGGTAGCGACATACAGGATGGAATTGGTAATGAGGGACTAGAATTCAGAAGAAAAATCAGAGCTGGATAGAATGGATTTCGGATGTAATGGCAAAGAGAGAGTCATCGCATCCATGGTCTTTTCCAGGTCCCGATTCTACAATTTCTCTTGGGGAAGATCCTCCAGCTCTAAGATTCTGAGACATTTAAAGGCCAAAGGTAAAAAGATGGCAGTAAATATGGTGTGTGTGTGTGTGTGTGTGTGTATGCATACCCATTTACACGTGTATATACATATGTGTATGTGCTCATGTATTTCTGTGTGTGTACATATATGTGTGTACACACACGTGTATAGGGGTGTGTGTATGCATGTGTAGACAGACAGTGTATATACTTGTCTTCATGTGATTATTTCCCAGAGGCAGCTAAGGTGGCAAAGTAGATAAAGCATTGGGCCTAGGCTCAGGACCTGATTTTGAATCCTTCCTCAGACATTTCTTAGCTGCATTACCCTGAGCAAGTACCTGAACCATTCTGTTTCCCCATCTGTAAAATGGGGACAGTAACAACACCTACCCCAAAGAGCTAAGAGATACAATCTTCAAATCGATTTGCAAGCCTGAAAGTGCCATTTAAATGTTATTATTACTAAATCTGACCTTCAACACAAGCTATGTGATTTTGGGCAAAGTCACTTCACTGCCATTGGCCTCAGTTTACACATCTGTTAAACGGAGGTGATAATGTAAGAAACAAGCATCTAACCAAGAATTTCATGAAGCCGTTGGTGAATCAGGACAGCCTTTTATTTTAACATTCTTGAAAGCATGGGTGACTAACAAACAGGCACACCAAGGGCTCAACTTTTTATTCTCTGCTCCTGATTCACAAGGCCCTCCCACTTCCCCCTTGGCAAGGTACCACAGGCTTTACCACCTATCCGGAGCGCCTAAACCAGCTATGTTGAGTCTCTGCCCCATTGACATCTCCCATCCCCCACATTGTCTTTATACTGATAATATTTTAATATCATATTTTAGCTAAGGTCTTATTTAATCAAACAAACTGCTCTGATTAAAAATGCCTTTCCTTGTGTCTGCAGCTTCAAAGACCAGAGGTGAGATTCCTCTTATCTTGGGACTTACTCCACATGAGAGCAAAACAGACATCCTGAGACCATAAAATGTAAATAGATCCTGCTCTGGTCCTTGTCAATTTGCATTTACAACCAAGGAACTCTGTTTTCTCATATAGATGGTAACAAATGGAAGTCATAAAGTTTTGTGACATAGTCATTCGGAACTGGGATGGTTCTAAAAATGTATAAAGAGTCTTTTGATTTCTCTGTTCATCAGTCAGGACTTTAGTCCTGCACTCATTGAGCAAGTAAGGCTAGCCTTAAGGGAATAATAAGGAATAATTAATGTAATTTTTATATTACTGTTTGTCTCTTTAACCAACCTTTTCTGGTGGTCGACAATACCTTATTTGGTCATAGCTCCTCATAAGCTGTAAGCGGAAGTGGACATGCTGGACCAGTCTGAACCAGTGCAGCTCCTAAATTCTTTTAAGCGTGCTTTCTTTAACTGTCACGTAGGTATAACTCCCTGATGAATAATATGCAGAAGTGACATCCCCAACTGTGTTTTCCACAGTTCTCCCTTTTTCTTTTATCTACCCTTTGTTGCACCTGCATCTCATTTCTCTGAATCATAAGAAGCTTCTAGTTTTGATAACATGATTTCACTTTGCTTGTCATAATGAGGGTTTGCCTCTCTCTCTTCCTCTAGCAGAAATAGATTATCTGGTCAAGCTTCCCATAGGTTCTTGTTTTGTTATTGCTGTATCAATGAACCTTCATACCAACCCCCTTACACAAGGTATTATACAACGGCCAGTGGCTCTCATGGCCCTCTACCACTATCAGAGAGATGGCGACAGAGATGATCATTGCCTCCCATTTGCCAAACCATCCTGTTAATGGATTATCTATCCCAGAGTTCTCTGACAATTCCTCAGCTAGGCCAGTTAGACCTTGCGGTGCCTTAGTAATGCTTCCACCTGGGGCCATGTTTTTGGGAATAAAGGTACAGCATCTTCTTACCTTCACAATCTTAGGGTAGTTCAGGAGCTTCCATTCTTCCCGAGGGCACTAGGGATGCACTAGGGCTTCCCTGTATCTCCAGGTTCCAAACAACTATCCTAAATCTTGCTACTGGATCTCAACCTATCGTGTCTATTCCAAACCCAAAGGTTCGATTTACATCCCAATCTGTGTTTCTTATAGTTAAAATTACAGGATTACATCCTAACTCTTGACAATTGGGTCTGGCTGCTCCCTTGAATGTGCTCCATTTTAATTTCAGTGATTTTCCCTTGGAATGTGGAGCTGTCCACCCCTGGTAGGCTGTGGTGAACCAAACATCATTCCACCTCAAACAAGGGGTTTCCCTGTAGGTCCCCATGCTAAAGTGTCCACTGTTAGCAGGTTGTGTTTATTTTGGTTTTGCTTCATATTTTAGAATTCAGGAGTAGGTTAACCAGCTTTTTGACTCAAAATGGTCCTAACCTGATGAGGAGTGCTCACCACCAATACTCTCCCAAAGGTTAGCTTTCTACTTTCTTCCACTAATATAGCACTGGCGGTCACTGCCTGGACACATTGCAACCAACCTCATGAGACTGGGTTTAGTAATTTTGAAAGTCATTTGTTGTCTCTTACCACCCCAGCTCTTGGTCAAAAGCCCCAGTGCCACTCCCTTGTCCAGGGAATACCAAAACAGGGAAAGGATGGGGGTGGGGGTGTGTGAGGGGGGGTATGAATCAAAGTTTGCTTTAACTCCTCTACTGAATCTTTCTCCTCTTGTGTCCACTGAAGTATATTTGGTCAAAGGGGATCTTAAGGGTTGGGCACTACCAGGTGCCTAATTTGGACAATTCTCTTAAGGGTCCTCAGAGGGTCTTGAACCATCTGATATGTCCCATCAAGTTTCTTTACTGGCAAAATGGGAGTATTAAAAAGTGACATACATAACTCAAGAAATCTATCTTTAACTAGATTATGTATAATTGGTTGTAATCCCCTACACCCTTTAAGGGGAATGGGGTATTGTTTCAAACGTATCACCTCATCTTCTTTCTTGACTGTAATACTTCAAGGAGGTATTTTTAACCCTCCTCTATTTCCTTCCTTCACCCAAACTGTTAAATTTAAGGGCTTGACATAACCAATTCTCATCTGCCCCATATGTAGGCCAAAAACCAGCAAGGGGTCATATACACTGCTTTGGCCAGATAAAACAGCAATATTTTATCTTTTTCTTGTATTTCTGTCTAGTGTAGGTTGTATCTTCCCAATACTTAAACATCCTCCCTGAAGGACTGTCTGTAGAAATGTCAATAGAGATTTCTCATTATCCTTTTTATTTCCCTTAAACTTTGTATTCTTATTCCCCATCCTGTATCTTTATTCAAGACTTCTTGCCTCAAAACCAGCTGCTTCATCATTCTCTGGCTACTTTCTTTGCAGGATTAACAAAACTGGATCCAGACTCTGCACTAGATTCATATTTACCAGTATGTCTCTCTCTCTCTCTCTCTCATGCATGCATGTGCTCGAGCACACACACGCACACACACACACACACACACACACACACACACACACAAAACACACTTAATCTCTGAATCCCCTTAGGATGTTCCAACCACCAAGGCAATACTCAACATCTTCTTTTCTTACCTTAGTCCATGCACGGAGTTATGGGGTCACTGTGGTGCCTACTTTCCCCTTTTCCTCACGCATTCCTTAATTCACAACAGCGTCATTCATTAACATTGCCCCAGGATCCTGAACAGTCCATGAGTTGGGATGCCCATTGGCAATACATTAGATGGTTAAAATCAACAGGACCTGACTTCCCATCCTTCAGCACTACCTCCCCTTATTCAGGATGTCTGGATCCCAGAAGAACTCCTATCTGTAAGAAATAAGCCTCTTACCAAGATCTCCAGCAAGTCTCTAGTACAGTGGTTTTCAACCTTCCTATTTTTCATTTGTTTGGATCTGTTCGATAGTATCTTGATTTCTGATAAAGACATTTGCTTCCATTTGCTCCACTCTAATTTTGAAGAAGTTATTCTCTTCAGAATGCTTTTGAGATTCTTTTTCCATCTGGAAAAGTCAACTTTTTAAGGCATTCTTCTCCTCATTG
>CM053588.1:36665544-36685402 GCA_028646515.1 Pseudochirops corinnae | reverse complement strand
GCCGGTGATCCCACCAGCTCCCATAGTACCTAGAGGACTCCCCAGGCCAGCCAGTATTAGTCTCTAGGGCCCGAATTCCAGTCCATCACCAACTGCCCACCAGACATTTCAAATTAGAAGTCCTGGACGTGTCTCGGGCTCCACTTGTCCAGAGCAGGACCCTTCCCCTCCAAACCTCCCTGTCTTTCACACACCCCGGTTTCTGCCAAACCATCCCCCCAGTTACCCACATACACACAATCTCAGGGTCATCCTCAATTTCTCACTCTCCCTCACCCCACATACGACCTCAGTCACCCCATCTCTTGTATGTTTTCCCTTCTATTACTCACAAAGCTAGTCCAGGCTCTCATTTTCCACCTGAACTATCATGTTAATTGGTATCCCTGCCTTCTGTCCTCAACCCAGACCTAACACCAAACAGGCCTGACCATTGACCTGACTCAGTAAATTCCAGTGACTCCGATGACTTCTGGGGTCAAGACTCTCTTGTTTGTCATTTAAAGGTCTGAAAAACCTGAACCCAGCCTAATCACGTCTTCCTCCATGTACACTATGGTCCTGCCAAATTGTTCTTTTTAATGTGCCTCTTAGAAAATGGTGTATCTCCCACCTCAGTGCCTTTGCATGGGCTGTACCCTCAGCCCAGCATGCTCTCCCCCTCACCTCCATCTGTCAGACTCCTTAGCTTCCCTGAGGGCTCAGTTCAAACACCACCTTCTCCAGGCAGCCTTGCTAATCCCCCAAGAGAGCCACGCCCCCATTTTGGCATATGTTTACCCACGTATATGTTGTCTCTGTGAGAATGTAAGGTATAGGGTCTGTTTCCTTTGTTTCTGCTACCCACCCAGTACCCAGATAATGCTGGGACAACAGTAGGTGCTTAATAAGTACTTATTAATGCAATAATTGACAGTCATGAGTCTGTGTGCCTGTGTCCCTCTTTTAAATCGGACGTCTTTCTTGACCTCCCGTCTGTGTAGGGTTAGACAGAAGGAGGCTTCCTGAAGTGAGAGACTGGGAACAGAACAAGGAAGGGAGCTCTAGGCTTGTGAGGCCCATCAGTAAGCCAGGAGATGCTCCCTGGGCGCCCCCTGCCGGCCCTGCAGTGTGGAGCACATCCCAGAGCCCAGCCCCGCTCCCTGACCTGACCAATAAACCTGAAGTGGCCAGAGGGGGCTGGGGCTGCCCACCAGGAGCAGGGCCCAGGGAGAGGAGCAAGACTAGAATCTCCCTTAGCAGCAGGCTTGCTATGTCCTCTGGGTTCCAGGCTTGAGGGCTCTGTCAGCTGGGGCACAGCCCCTAGCTTCCCAACGGGGCCCCTTGGTACCAAAGTCCCCAAGCATTCTTTGCTCCAAGGCAGGGGTGGACCCCCACGTAGACATGCAGGGGACAGGAAGAAGCATCTGGCTGTCCAAAATCCCTTCTTTTTCTTCTGTGATGAAGGGTTTTTCCTTCCCTCCCTTCCTCTCCTCCCCGTCATTTTTGTCACCTTCGTCTTCTTCTCCCTCTTCCTCTGCCTCCCCATCCAGTTTTCTGGCTCTGGTAGTCAGAGCCCTATAGCAGAGGCTCAGAGAAGCCCCGACTCCCATCTTTTCCCTGTCTACACAACCCAAGTGACCCATCTCCATCCTTGCCCTCAGACCTGCACCAGGTGGAGATCACCAAGGCCTATTTTGCCAAGCAGGCCGATGAGATCACCCTCCAGCAGACAGATGTGGTCCTGATTCAGCAGCAAGAGGATGGTGAGAGTCTAATGGATGGGCTCTGATGGGCCAGCTTAGAAAAACTTCCCAGAATGTCACGCAGCCAGGCTGAGTGCTTCTCTTTACACAGAAGATGCACCGTGGGGCAAACATTGTGTCGTTTGGATCCTGGGAAAGTTATTGATGATTGCCCACACTTCTATAGGGCTTGGGGTTTATAAATTGCTTTTCTTACAGTAAACCTCTGTGATAGTTGGTACAAGTGTTATTTTACCCATTTTACAGATGGTGAAACTGAGACTTAGCTGAATTAACTTGCCCAAGGTCACATTTGGGAACTTGAAGTCACACTTAATCATTCTCTAATCCCCTTTCTGAGATGTCTTTAATAAGGAAGATCCATAGATTCCCTGATCCACATGTGGACCCCAAGCATTTTAGGATTGTACCAAAAGTAGACCCACCAAGGCCCCCCATTACCTGCCCCCACTCTGTCCAAACACTCAGGAATGAGCTCTTTCTACCATTTTCTTCTAAACAGGCTGGTTTTATGGAGAGCGTCTGCGTGATGGGGAGATTGGCTGGTTCCCCGAGGACTATGCCCGAGCCATCACCAGCAGAGTGGCCGTGGAGGGCAATGTGCGCAGGTTGGAAAGACTTAGGGTAGAGACGGATGTGTAGGCAACTCATCAATGCCTTCTCAGGCTTTCCAAGCTTCTTGTCTAGGTGAAACAGACCATGGGATCCCTATCAGAGTTTGCAAATGGTGCCTGTGAGCCTGCAAAGCCTTTTCAGGGTATCTTTGGGGTTCCAGTCAGGCCTCTTTTCAGCAGGAATAGAAAGAAGGGCACCGTTTCCCATTACCCTTTTCTCTGGGCCAGTTTTTGTTCCAACTTCGGGAAGCCTGGGCATGTCTGGTCCTGAGTTTGCCCGTTTTGTTGATTTTTTTCCCCCTCTCAGAACTCCAGGCTGCCCCAAATTAACTTGAAGAAGTGAAGTCACCTTGGGTGGGCCAAAAGGTGCCCCTGTAGGTACATCCCATAACAGTGCCCCTGCCTTCTTGCCCAGTGCCACCTGTCACACTTCCAACCATGGCCTTAAAGAGGAAATGCCTCATCCCTTCCAAGGTCTTTGCACTGGAGTAGAAGACAAGCGGGGAGTGGGCCTGCTTAATCCAAAGGACTGGGGCTTTTAGGCCGTTCTTGCCCTTACTAGGGCTTCTCAGCCCAGCCCTCCCCTGCCACCTGCAGTCCCGATCTGCCTTTGTTCCTCCTTCCCTTGGCCTCCGGGTCCTACTAGGTGGGTGTGGGGGGCACAGAAGGACTTGAAAGCCCCCAGCGCTGACCCTGAGGGACCAGGGGAGGAGCACTGAACTGTACATTGTTGTATATTGTGTTTTTCTGAGAAATGTATAAGTCATTAAAGTTATTTCATTAAAACCCGCTGTTTCTTTACTGCAGGAAGGGCCCTTGTGTCTTGAGGTCTTATAACCCAGAATCCTAAGGTTCCTGTAAATCTCAATGACTCTCCAAGTGCTTGGATTCTAAGATTCTTAGCTCTTTCATGTCAGAGCTTGGAACCACTGACCTACATCTCAAAGCTTGGACCTTAGACTTAGAACATCCAGAGTTTTCTGAATCTGGGACTCCTGAGTCTAGAATTCTAGATCCATGTAGCCATCCACCTTTTGATGATACAGAACCCTGCCCAATTTTCCCATGACCTAGAACCATCCTGTCACCCCAGGGCCTGGAAGTCTAGAACTTTGAGCTACCACCACCTTAGGCTTCTGGCATCTAGAATCTTTGAGAGCCCAGTTTGGGCCCAGAGTTATGCTCTGAAGGTTCTGAATTCCCAAAGAGTCCAAGATGCTAGGTATCAGTTTCCTCATCGTAAAACAAGTGGTTTGGCCTAAATGGCCTCTGGAGACCCTTTTAGCTCTGAATCTATGATTATATGAGCCAAAGAATCTTAGAGATAGAACCTCAGAGGTCACACAACCACCATCACTTTATTGATGAGGAAACTGGATGGGTAAAATGAGTTCCCCAATGTCATATAACATGATGAAGAGCTGGGATTAGAAGCCAAGCCTACTGCTCCCACCCCTTAACCTCATTTCAAAGTTCTAGGCTCACAAGGATTTAACTTTTCCACCAGCAAAAAGTTCCCTCATAAGAATCACACCAAACAAACCAAAAAGTGCCTTTCCTTTAACTTAGTGAATTTTACACAGTGCTGGGCTCCCTTTGCCATGGAACCCTTACAGTACACATTGGTTGGCTGGTTGATATATAAAGGGAGGACACGTTGGTTGTGCCCACTCAGCTGAAAACAGAACACTCAGTCCACCCCAGGATGGAGTGGGGGGGTGGGGGGGGGGGGGAAACACCTTTAGCACAGAGTAGAAGAAGCAAAGAGGCCACTGTCTGGGGTTCTATATGTCCCTTCCAGTGACTCCCAGGAGCACCAGGGCTGCACCCACCCCCACCCCCCAGAACCTGACTTTGTACAGCTGCCCCATAAATATCTTTACATAAATACGTATTGGACTATATTTCCAGGTAAACAAGGAACCGCCCCCAGAACAGGACAAGGTGGGGCTGGAGCTGTCCAGTAGCCATCGGCCCCTTTGGTTAGCACCAGGTGAAGCCTGCTGGTAGATTGCAGGGAAGAGCTAGAAACAAACGTGCCAAGCCCAGAACCCGTCTCCTTGGTCTCTGAGCATCCTGGAGCACCCTTTACAGGCTGTGGCTGGTGGGAATTGATGGGTGTTCCTTAGAACACAATTGTTCCTGGTTGAGTCAGTGCATTCGGGACTGTCCTGTCCCCCAGCCCGACACAGGGAGCTCAAGACGGACCTTTCTGTGGCCATCACTCCTTGGCCCGAGCCTGAGAGGCTGTCAGTCCATCCTCAAGCCCCTTGGTGGGGGAACTGAGACCCCAGGACTGGCAAGTTATAATAGCATTGTAGTCACCACGGCCTCACCAGCAGCATCAGAGAAAATGCTGGTTCAAAAAAAATTAATGATGGCTAAGATGGAACCAGTCGACTGGTGGTTTCCCGAGGATTCTTCCTCACTTACATACAGTAACACTGGAAGGATGGGCAGGGCCAGGGGAGGAAGGGTGGGTAGCAATGGAAGACGGGTTGGGGGCTAACGTTTTGCTGGCTGTGGGTTGAACCTGGGAGGTGATCTGTAGGATGAAGGACGTGAAGCCACTAGTAACAGAAGGAGAAAAGAAAGACAGTGAGTCTGAGTAGTGATTGAGAAGCCTCTGGGTAGTTAGTTATGGGGAAGAAATAGGGGCATATGAAGGATCATTTCCTACCAGTAGCAACTCCAGGAAGATGGTGCCCAAGTCCCAAGAGTAAGACAACGTTAATGGCTTTTTCTCTACAGAAAACACGTCTACAGTGGAGCTGAAGAGCTTGCACTGTATCGGGGTTTGGGTTAGAGATGGGCTAGAAAATGTAATTTGTGGAGTGAGCAAACTCTACCAGTTAAGGGGACCAGGGGACGGTAGGGGGACTGGGCTAATGTCTGAATGAGCCATATTTGACACCACTCCCCCGTACTGTACTTTCAGTGGCCTTGCCAGACACGGGGGGCACGTGTATGGGATCAAGTAGGGCTGCTGGAAGATTCCATCAGACTCAGTCAGATTTAGAGTTAGAAGGGACCTCTGAAGCCAGGGAGTCTTCCCCCATATTTTACAGATGGGGAAAATGAGGCTGAGGGAGGAGGTGAACTGATATGTCCAGGAGCAAAATGTCTGAGTCTGGACTCGAACTCGGGTCTTCTCAGCTTCGAGCCTGGCACTCAATTCACTGCGCGCCCTAGTGGCTACTCAGTAGATGCAGGGTCGCTGAATAGCGTTTGGCTTAGAGGCGTGCAGGAGAATGGGCAAAGGGAGGAGGGAGCCCCCTCTCCAGAATGGGCTCCAGCTCCCAGGAGCTTGTATGTTTTGCCTTTTTAACAAGGCCTGGCTCTAGGATATGAGTCCAGGAGGAACTCGGGGCACCCTGGGAATACAAAAGCATCCCCTGCCCGACCCACTCTGCAAGTGCATTGGGCTCTAACGGATCCTTAGAGTTAAGAGGCTTAACGAGCTTCTCCGAAGCCTTTACCCCCTTCCACCGATCCCTGAGCAGGCAGACCCAAGTGACCAGAACATCTCGAGTTCATTCTGAGAGACACGAGAGGCCCAAAGCAGATCCCCTTACCTGGGTCCAAGACTTGGGACTCGCTGGCTGGGAGCTGTGGAGGGCCGCCTGGAAGAGGACCACAACAAAAAGGGGAGACGGGTGAGCCCCGATGCCTGGTGCTCTAGCTTCTGAGCAGGAGGAGGGTCCAATCTGATTGTTCCCACTCTGGGCAGACCGGTTTAAAGGGGGCGAGGAGGGCAAGAGTCAGCCCCTAAACTGGCAAAGACCACGTCACCAAACTCCACCTCGATCCCTGGATCACTTTACCTGAATTGAAAAAAGAAACCTCTCCTCTCCTCCCCCTTTCTTTTTAACATCCAGATCTCATCAGTGTGGGAGGACGGAAAGAATGATGAATTTGGGGTCAGAGGACCTGGGTTCAAATTCTGTGTCAGCCACGTAATGCTGGCGTGACCTTCACCAAATCACAACCTTCACAGGCCCTTTTCTTCATTAAATGAGGGGCCTGGGTGCAGTGGTTTCTGGGGAGCCCTTCCAGCTCTAAATCTACGATCTTACACGATCTTACGATCCCATGACCCTGCTCTTTGACTCAGTTTCCTATTTGTAAAATGAGGGATTGGTCTTGATGGCCTCAGAGGTCTATGACCAATATCCCATTGACACGTCTCCTAATGGACTCTAAGTCCAGCCTCCAGGCATGGGCTGCTCTCCTGCCTGGAATTCTCTCCCTCCTCTCTGTTTCCCAGCTTCCTTCAGATGTCAACTAAGATCCCTGTCCAGGAAGCCTTGCCCAGGCCACCCAGACCCCAGGGGCAGCCCACTGCAGTTATTGCCAGGACATCCTGACACATCCCCTTTGCACCTGGCTGTTCACATGTTGTCTCCCCTGTTAAATGTGAGTTCTGTGAGAATGGGGCCATCTGGTTTTTATTTATTTGGGGGGGGTGGGATTCTAAACACTGCACAGTGTCTAGCATCCAGTAGGTGCCTAATCAATGCTTGCTGATTTGTTTCCTTGTCAGAAATCAAGTAGGTTGGACAATCAGGGCTTCTTACATTCTTTCCACTCTCGACCCCTAACTGGGGTCGCGACCGATGGCCTCTGACTGCCCTACAGGCCCGGATCTACGATGCTTTGAACTGCATCCAGGGGCAGGAATGAGGGAAGAAGGGAAAGAAGTGAGCATTCATTATGCACCTACTACATACCAGTGTCATGCTAAGCACTTTACAAATACTCTGATTTGATACTCATAATGACCCTGGGAGGTAAGTGCTGTTATTATCCCCATGTAACCATTGAGGAAACTGAGGCAGGCAGGTTAACTGACTTGCCCAGGGTCTCACAGCTAGTAAGTGTCTGAGGCTGGATTTGAACTCAGATCTTCCTGATTCCAGGCCCAGTATTCTGTCCACTGTGCCATCCATACCTTCATTTATGCAGATGATGACCCGTATAACTGAGGCCGCTAAGAGTGACTTATCCAGGGTCACATGGCTACTAAGCATCAGAGGCGAGATTTTTATCTCCTCCTTCCTCAGCTCCAAGCCCAGCACTCCAAGCTGTATGTGCCTGTGTGTGCACTGTCAATATGTGTGCCCACGCCGCACCTTGTGCTTAACCCACCGCGTAATCCAAGCCCTGTGTCCGGTTAAATCCTCCAGCTGGGGGTGCAGCGGACGGAGCCCTGGACTTGGAGTCAGAAATACCCGAAGCCACTTAACTTCTGTCTGCCTCAGTGTCCTCATCTGTAAAGTGGGGATACTAGCTCCTGCCTCCCAGCATCATCGTGAGGATCATATGAAGTCATTGTCAAGCTTTGAGCACACAGTATGGTGCTGGACAGAGGTCAGATATTGCTACTACCACCACCACCACCACCACTACTACTACTGCCACTTCTACTATTACTACTACTGCTGCTGCTGCTACTACTACTACTACCACCACCACCACTACCACCACCACCACCACCACTACTACTGCCACTTCTACTATTACTACTACTACTACTACTACTACTACTACTACTACTACTAGTATTATCCCGGGGCATTTCTACCACGGAGAGATCACATCCCTACTCAAAGGGGAATAGGCATCATTAGGATATGTGCCTCTTAATAGGATAGCATATATAAAATATATACACTGTACAGACCTAACTCATAGACCTACTGGCAGCAAACTGGCCCTTCCTAAACCTTCAGAAATGAAAGTTACCCTATTTCTGCATTTCCTTGCTTGGAGTCCAACGGCTTGTGGCAGCAATACCAGGTATGACCAGTAGATGTCGCTGCTTTAACATGATTTCTGTTCGCATCAGCAGGGAAAACCAAAACCCGAACAGATCCCAATCTCACCTTGCCCTCTGGTTATAGCAAGGGTTCTTCTTAACGGGTTTTGGTGTCATGGACCCCCCTGGCCAGTGGTGAAGCCCATGTGCCCCTGCTCAGAATCATGGTTTTAAATGCATAAAATAAAATGGGCTCGCAAAGGAAACCAATTATGTTCCAACAAAGATGTGGACGTTTTCCCACATCCAAGCTCACAGACCTTCTGAGACCCCTCCGAAGATCCCTTGGGGGGTTCAGAACCCCTGAACCATAAGGCTCTAGATCTAGGGCTGGTAGGGACATCAGAGGCCATCTAGTTCACCCCCCTCACCTGATGTTTGTTGACATCAAGAGTTAAGCGTTCGCTGTGCCAAGCACCAGAGACACAAATACGGCAAAAAGCCAGTCCCTGCCCTCAAGGAGCTTACACTCCAATGGGGGAAAACAGTTTTTATGTACCGTTACTTACTTATGTAAAAAAACTGAAAGGTATGTGTAGATCAGGTGGTTTGCCTGAGGTCACTAGGGAAAGTAAGGGTCTGAGGCAGATATTGAATCCAGGTGGTCTTGATTCCAAGTCTACTGTCTGCTCCACCATGATGTCTCCTAATATGGTCAGGGACTCACTGGTGTGTTGGTTATATGTTAACTACTTACCAGCTGTGTGATCCTGGGCAAGTCACTTAACCCTGACTGCTTCACCAAAAAAATAAGACCATATGGAGCCAGACTCCACTCCCAGCGTCCTTGGATATGTTACCTAGCAATGTCCCTCTGGTCAGGTAGGCAGAGCTCTGGACTGGGGAGTCTGGAAGACCAGAGTTCAAATATCACCAGCTGGGACCATGCCTAGCTGTGTGATCATGGACGAGGCTTTTCACCTTCTCCTCTAAGGCTCCCTGTAGCTTGGGTAGATGCACCTATTAACATATGTTCTGTCTCCCCATGAGAATGGGCAGCTACTCAGTTGGGGATGGAATTAGAGGGGAAAAAATACGCTTGTTCATTGGGAAAAAATAATTTTTCCAAAAAAAAGTAAGCTTCTTGAGGGCAGGGGTTGTTTTTGCCTCTTTGTATCCCTGGTGCCACAGTGCCTGGGACACGGTCATCACTCAGACCTTTTGGAGCCTCAGTTTCCTTCTCTGTTAAATGGGGCTAATGACAATACCTCCTTCCCAAGGTTTTTAGGAGACTCCGTCAGTACTGGTGACATGTGTAAAGTACTTTGCTACCCTTAAAACGCTGTATAAGTGTGAGCCGCCATCCTTATTTCTATTATCATCCAGATGTGATCCAGACGTGGCTCCCTCACTGCCCAGCCTGGCCTCGCCTTCATGGGCTCTTGAGTAAGGAGGCATCCCATGCTAAGGAGATGAGCCCCTGGGGCCTGGCTGAGGGGAGAGAGGGTGGAATGGGAGCAAATCCATCCAAATGGCTATAAAATTCACATCTTGCCCAAATCAAAGCCCATCTGCTTTTGTGGGTATTGGCAGGATGGCTCACTTTTGCTGTAGTGTACACACAACCTATGCCAACTGTTTACAGGCTGGGCTTGGGGCTGGGGAAGGGAGGGACTGGGGCTCCAGCTTTCGCCAAAAAGCATCTCCAGGCTCGGCAGCTGGGGGGGAGGAGGTCAGGACCAAGAAGGTAGAACCAGACCGTTAGACCTCACTGCATGAACACAGAGCCGCGGTAGCGGGACAGCTTGCTAGCCACATAACCTGGGTTCTACAAGTCTGTGAAATGATGAATTCCCAGCTGGGGGAAACTGATCTTGGCAAGGAAACATAGATTCAGACTGAGGGGCCTCAAATCCAAACTCCTCATTCTGGAGATGGGGAAACTGAGGCACAGAAAGGTTTTTAAAGTGACTTGCCCAGGGTCACACCGAGGCATATATCCCTACTGGGATCTGAACCTGAGTATTCCTGTCTTCACGTCCAGGGATCTGTAAGGTCCCTTTGTGTCGTATTCTGAACAATCCAGGCCCAGAATCTGGAGAGCTCGGTTTGAATTCCCCGGAGAGACACTAGCTCTGTGACCACAAGCATGTCACTTGTATTCCTGGCACCTGGCATTTAGTAGGTGCTTAATAAATGCTTGTTGATAAACGAGTACATTCATTTACCTCCCTGTGCCTCAGTTTCCCAATTTGTCAGAGTGTCACTAATACTTAGGATTAGAGACAGAGCCAGAAGAGAATTTAGAGATTATCTAGTCCATTTCAGAGATGAGATAACTGAGGCTGTGACTTTGGCCCAGGGCACAAAGGGTGGCAGAGATAGGATTTGAACTCAGGTCCTTAGGTGCCAGCTCCCCATCACACAGAATTGTTGTGAGAAGAGCCCTGCACAGAATTTAAGCAGCCACCAGCCAGGCTGGGCACTGAGACACTCGGATTCTAGGCTCTGCCACCAACCTGCTGTGTGACTGTGGGTAATTCCCTTCCCTCTCTGTGCCTTGGTTAAATGATACTTAAAGAAGGGACATTCTATGGTGATCATCGATCCCTGGCTTGTCATCCTTTATTAAATACTGACTTTGTGCCAAATGTTGGGCTAGCTGAGAAATGAACAACCCTGAGTTCTAAGAACCTGCTCTAAAGGGTTCCAGTCTGAATCCCAGAGCCGGCTCCCCCTGCCTCTCCCTTGGAGAGGCCCTTCACCTCTGGGGCCTCAGTTTCCTTATCTGTAAAATGAGGGAGTCAGACCAGATGACCCTTGAGGTCCCTTCCAGCTCCAGATATTTAACCTCTGATCCCTGGAAGACCAGAGAGCCTGGAACAAAGCAGAGAGGACACCTGTTTGTGACCACGCTAAGAAGAAACAGACTCACCTTCTCGACATGTGGGCCCAATGTAGCCTCCCATGCAGACACACTGGCCATTGAGGGCGTTACAGTGAGAACTCCCCTCACAGCCACAGCTCAGGGTGCAGCCAGGGCCGAAGCGATTTCCCCTGCATTCTGGGAAGGCAAGCACAGAAGGTACTCAGACCCTGGGGCTTTAGAGCTCATTTTCTGTCCCCGTCAATGGTCTGTTCTAAGTCTAGGAATTTTTGCACCAGTGGAAATTCAAACCAGGGTAGAGGCAAAAGGAGAGGTACATGGTGAGCACACACAGGCTGCCAAGGAGGGACCACAGAAGAGAAGGAAGGCAAAGGATGATGCTGAAGAAACAGGCAATTGAAAAAGAGATGATTGATCACTATCTGTGGTACCAAAGGACCGGAAACAAAGGAGGCATTCATTGGCTGGGAAAGAGCTGCAGGAACTGAACGGAATTTCATGGTGTTGTAAGAAGCAACCAGCTTGGATACAAAGAAGCCTGGGACGACTTGTATGAACTGATGCAAAGAGAAGTAAGCAAAACCAGGAAACAACGACAACAGAAATGGGAGAGGCCATGAAACCACTGAAATTGAATGCTATGAAATGAAAAGGATTCGGAGAAGTAATGGGAGAAGATCCCTCCCTTGTTTCTTGGCAGAGGTACAAGCCACAAGGCCAGGATCCTGTATATGATGTCAGGCTTTTTCAACAGGGGGATATGTTCACTGAATTTTTTTCTTTTAAAAAAATTCATTATTTTAAAAGATTGCTTTCTGGGTGTGGGTGAAGACATGGATATCATGGAAAAGGTTAGTGATATAAAAATAAAAGTTATCTATAAGATTTTTCTTTTTTTAAAAAATGATGAGCCAGTCATGTGATGAAAATGAAGGATGACCAATGGATAATCTTCAGGGTCACTTATCTTTTCACTGTCAAGGGAAATCAAGACAAGGCCAACAGTACACTGGATGGACACCCTTGTGGCAAAATTTTGGAAGTTCCTGGACAAGAATGGCATATGATAGGCAGGCATGTAATCCATAACTTTTGAAGGGACAACCACAGATTCAGACAAGTGTTTCTGTCCTTTTACCAACTGGGTGCTAAGCTCTATCATTTCACCATTATTAAAGGAATGCAAGCCCTAATTCTGTACCTTCTAAATTTGGCACCCTGGGACAAAGGCTTGGTGACCCTGCCCTAGTTATGGCCCTGCATGCCTAGGAATTCTGAAGGGTTTTGTGAGTCCAAAAATAGGGGACCCAACCACAAAGAACTGCTTGAGCCTAAAGGCCCCAGCAGAGACTAAAGGGATCCAGTGTAAAAGCCTGTTTTGGGGTCTATTAGAAAAAATGGGGAAGAGAGTCAAGAGATGGGCTTCTAGCCCTAGTTCCCCCACTGACCATGTGACTTTGGGCTATGCTTCCAGTTTCATGTCCTTAAAATGGGGCTGACCTACCTCAGGAGGACAGTATGGGCAGTAAGGAGAAAACCAGGGGAGAGGGGGTGTGAAAAGGGATCAGTACTTGGGAATTTGAGCAATGATAAAAATATCTGCCTGAGCCAGTGAACCCAGATCTGAGAGTCTGTATTTAAAGCAGCCCTTGTACCCCTCAACACCCCCACGCTGTGAGGCGGCACTCTCTCCCTGTGTTTGTCCCTCCCACCCCTCTACTCACCCAGGTCACACTTGGCTCCCATCTTCCCTGGCGGGCAGAGGCACTGGCCAGTGGCTGGGTCACATGGCACATCTCCCTCACAGTCACAAGTCTGGCGGCAGCCAGCTCCAAACATCCCTGGCTCACATCCTGCCAGGGGGAGGAGAAGCAGAGGGCTGAGGGGTCAGCCCAGGCAGCCTCCCCCATCACTGAAGGATGAGGTCCAATAAATCCCCCATTGGAGAGAAGGCCCAGCTGCTGCCACAGTGCATATGGTGCTAGGTGGGCAGGTGGTCCTTGTGGGCCTGGGCACATTTCCACAATCTTCACTGATGTTTCAGGGGGAAGGGCAAGGTCATGCCGGCAATGACGACCAAAGAATCCCATTCAATTCAATCCAAGGGGCATTTATGAAGTGTTACCAGATGCCAGCCCCCATGCTAGGCACAGAGGACACAAAAATGACCTGGCCCCTGCCCTGTCAAGGAGGTTACCTTCTACCACAGCAATACCAGCTGTAAAATGTTTTGGAAACCCTCAGGGAGAAGGATTTACTTCAACCAAGAAGTATTTATTAATGATAACAATTTATTCATTTATTCTGTGTCAAGTAAGAGGTGGCATGGTGCAGTGGATAGACTGTTGGCCTAGCCCTGAGGAGGACCTGGGTTCAGGACCAACCTCTGACAAACACAGGCTGTGTGGCCCTAGGCAAGTCACTTGTCTTCTCCGTTCCAGTGGCAATAAGAACAACCATAACACGAGCAGCTGACACTCACAGAGTACTTTCTATATGTCAAGGACTAGGGAAAGTGCTTCACAAGTAATTATCTCACTGAATCCTTACGACAACCTTGGGAGGCAGAGGCTATTATTATCCCCATTTTAAAGATGCAGAAACTGAGTCAAACAGATTAGGTGACTCATCCAGGGTCACACAATTTGTGTCTTGAGGCTGCATTTGAACTCAGGTCTCCCTGACTCAAGGCCTGCAATCTGGCACCTTAAATAACTCTTTCTTTGTTGTCTGTGCATCCGTGGTACTCAGCAGTGCCTAGCATGCAGCAAGCACTCAATAAATGCTTGTGGGTTGATTGATTGACTTCAAGAGGCTCAGAGTTACTAGACTCGTTGCCAATGGAGCCTATGTTAAATGGACCTGGGGGGAGAGCCAGCAGAACGAGGCTTCTGGGCGCCCCTCACAGCATCTGGAGCCTAGGATGCATGAGGCCGAGCCTCAGGAGAGGTACTTACCTTTCTCACAGAACTGACCCTGGAATCCGGCAGGGCACAGACATTGGCCGGTGAGTGGGTGGCACGGGGCTCCTTGGTGACAGTCACAAACCTCCTGGCAGCCAACCCCGTGGAAGCCAGGGGGACATGCTGAGGGAAGAGGCCAGCCCAGAAGGGCCCAAAGCGATTAAAATGGGCAGAATCCTCTCCTGCCATCTTGGGGCCAGGAGAGCCCCCAACCAGACTCTACTCTAGCAAAGCCCTCCCAGACCAGACCTGCATGGCGAAGACAAGTAATATGGGCTGGCACATCTAAAGTGGTCCCCACTTAACTTCACGGAGGATTTCAGTGGAGACACAAGGGTTTCTGACCTTGCTAGTTTCATAGAAAGCAACCCTCAAATCCTAGGCCTACTGTTCTTGACCTCACTCTGGAAGAGGATCTCTGACTAACCTTCCTAGCCTAGTAGTGATGACATTGTGTGATGAAGATGAGGCCAAGACCCTAAAAGACAGACTCTCAGCGGGCAGGGACCTCACTCAGCAGCACTCTGGTCTGATCCATACCCAAACAAATATCCCCTCCACAACATCCCCAACAAGCAGGCATCTGACCTTGGTTTCAAGTGATTCAAGAAGGGAGAGGGGGTACTTAGATCTCCCATGGGCTAGGTGGCATCTGTCTGCCCCTGTTATACAACATTCAGCCACCACCCGGGCATATGCTCACTGTCCACTGGCAGGCTGGGGAGAACTCAGAAACAAGTCAGAGTCCTTGTCCTGTCTGGGAGCAGAGGGCATAGGGAGGTGCCCTGATTACCACAGAACTAAGCTCAGTCTCCCTCCCTTCTGCCTCCAGCTGGAGGGACAGATTATAGATTCTCGAAGTCTTCTTTTCCCCAGTTCCTTGAACTAACCCTCGTATGGCATCTTCCTGTCTTCCAGCTGGCCTCCTTGGAAAACAATCTATCTGGTCAAAATTCTTCCTAAAATGTGGTGTCCTGGATCCCGAGAGGAGTCCCAAGAGGTCCCCTGCAGAACTCACTGTGTTCACAGGCCTGGCCAAAATGGCCAGGGGGACACTGACAGGCACCAGTCACTCGATCACATGTCCCATTGTTGAGACAGGCACATTCCAGGTGGCAGTCCGCACCATACTTCCCAGGTGGGCAGGCTGGAGAGAGAAGGAGAGAATGTTCCTAAGCAAGTCAGGGTGGACAGGGGAAGACTGAGTCTCCAATTACAATGTATTGGTCAAAGAAAGCAACCTCATGGGAGGACTTCAGACATCGTGGCTGGAGCAAGAAAGCTCCAGAGTATGAGCCCCCACATACAGGAGGCACCAAATGGCACAGTGGATAGAGCTCTGGGCCTGGAGTCAGAATATCTGAGTTCAAATCCAGCCTCAGACACTTACTAGCTGTGTGACCCTGGGAAAGTCACTTAACCCTGTTTGACTCAAGTTTCTTCAACTGTTAAGTGGGTAAAATAAAAACACCTACCCAGGGTTGTTGTGAAGATGAAATATCTTTAAAGCTCTTAGCCTGGCACATAGTAGGAGCTTAATGCATGTTTCCTTCCTCCCTCCTTCCCTTCCTTCTTTCCTTTGAATCCAAGAGTCACATTTGAATAACAGCAGGAGGCCCTCACACAACCTACCTTATCTTAGATTCACCTAAGTCCCCAGCCACCTCCACTACATGCACACATACCTAGCAGCAGCAGTCTGTTCCTGGGGCATCAGCCCCTACTGAGCTCACCCTTGGCTCCCATGCATAGGAGACATTCATCTTTGTGAAATCTTATCCCCACTGAGCAACAGACAAGTTGTTGGTATGAATTGTTGCAGGGAGTTTGCACACTGGGAACTCATCACACCAATGAAATCACAGGCCCCTTGCACTCATCCTCCAAAAACTGGCAATAAAATGCATCCTAGCTCCGAGTATCAGATGCAATGCAGCTTGGCATAATGGGTAAAGATTTAGCCTGGGAGTCAGAAAGATCTGGGTTCAAATTCTGCCTTTGATACATAACTTATGAACAAACCAGTCAAATGTAAGCTCCAGGAAGGCAGGACTGTTATCTTTCATCTTTGTATCTCAAATCTGCCCATTCAGCCTCAGACACTCAGTAGCTGTGTGACCCGGTGCAAGTCACTTAACTTTGCTGGGCCTCAGTCTCCTCTGCAAAATGATGAGGTAGGACTCATTCCCTCGTAGGTCCCTTCTGGCCTTAAACCCTTGCTCAAGAGGTACCTAATTGATGTCAAATTATTGGGTCCATTTTCACGGATTCAATCCATCCATGTAACATGAGTACTGTGTGCGAGGATTCTTCCCTATTAACAGACCTAACAGTAAACTCGGACATTCCTCTCCTCCCCAATGATGTGACAGATGTCCATCCTATGTGATCATATATGTGATCAGGGTTAATTCCCAAGTCAAAACAAAGTTAACATGGCACCTCAGAGCAAACCCAATGGCCAAGATGTGCTTGCGTTTCCCTTTGGGGTGATGGCAGCCTCAAGTGGTTTTGATATGAGATGGGATCCTCTCTCTGGGGCAATGAACAAGGACTTCTTTTGAGAAAAATTTTGAGAATTGCTATAATGGAGAATTGTGTGCCCAGGGACACACTTGCACAGTTGAACACAGTTCTTCCTGGTTGTAAAGTTGGCAGCCTACCTAACAGTAAGAATAATAACATTTATATGACACAAGGTTTGCAACAGACTTTATATGTATGTATACACACTTAACACACCCGTATGCATACCACATGTACATATAAATGCACATGTGAGCACACATATATATGCATAAGTATTGCATGGACATGCCTTTATAAATATATGTTTGTAAGTATTTACACATATACAATGTATGTATATATGCATGCATACACATACACATAAATCTCCTTTGATCCTCAACAACAACCCTGGGAGGGGGGAGTCTTTGTTAGCCCACTTCACAAAAGAGGAGACTGAGGCTGGAGGGGATGCTGTTGGAGGGAAGGAAGGACACTCACCTAGCTCACAGTGCTTTCCCATCCATCCCAGGCCACAGGAGCAGGAGCCGTTGGTGGGATGACAGAGGCCTCCGTTCTGACAGGGACACACCAACTCACAGCCCAAGCCAAATCGATCCCTGGGGCAGCCTGAGGGGGAACCTCAAGTCCATCAGTGATGAGGCAAGCCCAAAAGTTCCCAGCCTTAATATGAAGTCCAGGGTCTTTATAAGGGGTGATCAGTGAACAGAAACGGGGTTTGCTGAGCCAGGCAGAAGGACATGTGTGTCTGCTTATGTGTGTCAATGCATGGAACCAAGAGAGATATGGGAAGAGGGAAGGGGGCCCTCAATAAAACTTCTTGCCATTGAAGGCTGGTGCTCCTGGGCCGCTCAAGGTCAGATGTGGGCTTGGTAATGGACCGAGGGTCTATCATCCAAGGAGCAGCCAGGACAAATCATCCCAAGAAGGCTGACCCCTGGAACCCAAGACACTAAGGAAGGAAGGACTGCATTCTATGTTGGAGGAGAGTTCCCACAGAGAAGCTATTGTGTCATCTTCAAATGCTACAGTAAGGCTGCTGCCGGTGATGGGATAGAGCATGGGCCAGGGGATGGAGGTAGGAAAACAAGGGTTCAAATCCTGCCTCTGATACACTGGGCAGATATACTGATATATACTGCCACACACTAGTTATGTGACCGCAGACACATCTCTAAGACTAGAAGTAGAAAAAGCACTGACTCTGGGTTTAGACAACCTGGGTTCAGATTCAATTCAATCAACATTTATTAAGTACCTGCTCTGTGCCAGGCATTGTGCTAAGCTGGAGATACAAAAAGGAGCAAAAGACAATCCCCACCCTCAAGGTCCTTACTAACGGGAGACATCATGCAAAGCAACACAGACAAAACCAGCTATATATAGGAAAAATAGGGAGAAATTAACAGAGGGAATGCACTGGAATTAAGAGGGGTTGGGGAAGCTTTGGATGCTTTCTAGATCTTAGCAAGTCACTTGGCTTTATTGGTCCTCAGTTTCCCTACCTATAAAATGAGGGGGATGGGTTAGAAGTACCCACCAGCTCCAGATTCATGACGAGCTCTAATCCTAATTTACAGAGGAGTTACTAATTTGCATGAGAGGGTGGAGTTTCCACACTGGGAGTTCAATACCCCCTATTCTCCAAAAATGACCCCAAGAAGTCCGGTTCAGGTCCTAAGTGGCTGAGGGGCAAGGCAGAATGGAGAACTGGCCTTGGAGTCAAGTCAGGAAGATCTAGGTTCAAATCCTGCCTCAGACAAATAACTTCTGTGAGCTTCAGGCAACTCCCTAAAACTCATCTATTGCACTGGTGGGAGATCCCCCAACAAAATCAAAAGTCTTTGACGAAATACAATTTTTATAATACTTTATGGCTTTCAAAGAGATCTGTACTCTTTATCCCATTTAGTCCTCAAAACATAGGACACTTCCCCAGTCAGACCAGCCAGGAGAGCAGGGACCTTGATCCCAACCCATCTGTCCCTAAGCCAGCACATCCATCCCCACAGCTGGATATGACCCTGCTCCTTCATGCTCTGCCAAAATTCATAAATAAAATTCATAAAGCCTTTGTGGCTTTATTTGTGGCTTCCTTCTGTTTCAGTAAAAGCTAGAGCTCAGCTGGGGTGAGGGCGATGGAGGATCAGTGTCTGGGGACAGTAAATCCTGCACAATGGGAGGATTCAGTGAGCTACTGGGTGGGAAAGCACGTGGGGCCTCTAACATGGGACGCACATGTGAAGGACGGTTATCATCACCATTCCATACCAGCTGGGTGTGTGCTGAAACCATCCCAGAAGGATTTGGAAGTCTATTTGAGGCAAGGGAGTGTTAAAGGGAGGGGAATGCCAGAGGCACAATATTCTAATAACTAGCCCCATGTGTTTATTAGTTCTGCTAAGAAGGTCTCCAGCATCCTAGGAGGGATTTAATTACAAAATCAGATTGAAGCAGCACTAGGCTCATTATCATGGAGAACATGTGGAGAGAAGACCCAGCCCAGCCCTGCCACTGTTTGCCCTTGGTCAAGTAACGTCAATCTGGGACTCATTTTCTTCCTCTATAAAATGGGGAGAATATCAATCCTCCCTTTCTTCTTTTTGAGGGGGGAAGGCAAGGCAATTGGGGTTAAGTGACTTGCCCAAAGTCACGATCCTCCCTTTCTTACCTAGGATTTGGGTAACTTTTTGAAAGAAGGGTTTCCCATCTTTTATTCTAGAAGTAAGTATGAAGATAAAATTGTACAAAAGTTAAGAAAGCAAAATCATTACCAACTATTAAGAATGTTAGGAAGATCTGTTTCAAATCACTAATAATCCAAGAAATCCAAGTCAAAACAACAAACCCACCCCCAGAAAACTGGCCAAGATGACCAAAAATGGGAATCATCCATGGTGGAGAGGCTACGGAATGGAAGAGAACCTAATGCATTACTGGAAGAAGTATCAATGGACCCACACATTCTGGAAAACAATTTGGGAACGATGCTAAGAGAATGACTAAAATGTCCATGCCCTTAGACCAAGAGACTCAGTTGCTAGGCATATACCCCAAGGAGATAAAATAAGCAAAGTCTTATAATACTAACAAAAACATAGCAGCATGTCTTATAGTAGAAAAAATTGGAAACAAAACTGATCCTGTTGATTAGAGAATTCTAAACAGAGGCAGCCGAGTGGCTCAGTGGGCCCAGAGTCAGGAAGACCTGAGTTCAAATCTGGCCTCAGACACTTACTAGCTGTGTGACCCTGGGCAAGTCATTTCACTTTGTTTGCCTTAATCCACTAGAAAAGGAAATGGCATACCGAAATTAAATTATTTATTTAGTGCTATACCAATCAATCTACCCAAAAATTATT
>CM053588.1:36632892-36665044 GCA_028646515.1 Pseudochirops corinnae | reverse complement strand
TGCTTTTTAGCCCCCTTGTGTGTTGTCTTCTGCTAGAATGTAAGCTCCTTGAGGGCAGGGCCTGTCTTTCTCTTGCTTCTAGTTGTGCCCCAAGGCTTGGTGCAGAGCCTGGCATACAGTAAGTGCTTAATAAATCCTTGTTTCCTTCCTTTCCTCCTGCTCTTTTTGGTGCAGGGGCAAACATGTTGGACTCAGAGGCAGAAGAACCGACTAGCTGTGTGACCCTGATTGCTGTTTGCCACAATTTACTCATCTGTAAAATGGGAATAATTATGGCACCTACCTCTCAGGGCTGTTGTGAGGTACTTGTAAAGTGCTCAGTGTGGTGCCTGCACGCAGTAGGCACCACGTAAATGCTAAATGCCACTACTTTCATTACTGTCATGGTGGGGCAGAGGCCAGTGGAATTCCTGAGTCTGGGAGTTCTGAGCTGTGGTGAGCTAAAGCCAGCTGGGTGGGACCCCTGAGAGCCTCCCCCTTTGGCCTGCTCCTGCCTCCCTGGGGCAGGCTCCCAGGAGATGGGCCCTGGAACGTGAGCCCCATAAGCCCTGTATGGACGTCAGGGCTGGGAAGCCAGACCAAAGGGACAGACTTGCAGATGAGCCTTATGATCCAGACTGGGATGCATTCTGCAGCCAGAGAACTTGGTTTGTCATTAACTGGAACTGAGTCAATCAGGCTCTGAGCCTGGGTCTGCCAGGACCTTCCTCCCAAGCTGTCCCTCAGCCTTCCTTCCCCACACTGGCCCTCCGGCAGCCCCCAGAGGTCACCGGGCAGGGGAGGGGGGTAGAGGGGCACCTCTTCTTTTTGGTGACCATCAGGGCATCATTAAACAGGAAGAGGTAGCAAGTTGGCCGGCTGGAGATTTTCCGGAAGAGGCTGGGCTCTTCCACCAAGGAGAGCTCCCCTCTCTTCAGCAGCCACCTGGAGGCCGAGATCAGAGGAAAGGCCTAGGGGGAAGCAGAGCCAGATGTTACCACCCGAGAGACCTCGGCAAAGGACTCAACTTCACCTGCAAAGTAGAGATAATGATGCCTGCTCTGCAGGCTGTTTCAATGAGTGAGGGGCTGGCGGAAAAGCAAGGAACTGAGAACCAGTCCTGGTCTTACACTTACTGGCTCGGGGGACTTGGGCAGGTCAATGAAACTCAAGAGCCTGGATTTTTTCCCTTTTTAAATTCTCTCTCCCCTCCCTTCCCCTTTTCTTTCTTCTCTCATTCACTTTTTTAACACCAGTCATATCCCAATGACTCATTCCTGCGCCTCAATGCAACTCTCCCATGTGACAAACAAGCACGGAGGAACAAAACAAATCAACATAGTGGTCACATCAGAAAACGTATGCCCCATTCTGCACCTGTAGTCCACCGCCTCTCCGCTAAGATTCTTGACATGGGCCACCATTTTCTTTTCTCTGAAATGAGGGTGCTGGCCCAGGAGATCCCACCTAGGGCTAACTATGAGTCAAAGGGCCTTTTCATCTCGGATGGAGGAGAAATCAGTCACTCAAACCCCAAACAGAAGGGGAACTATTAACAGCAGGAAGACGGATAGATCTGGAGACAGAAAAGATCTGGGTTCAAATCCCAGATCTCCTGTACCTTGAGTAAGTCAATGAATGTTTCCAGCCCTCAGTTTCCTCATTTGTAAAATGGGGAATGTGGACCAGAGGATGCCCAAGATTCCCAAACTGATAATCCTACCCCCTGAGCCAGGGGTAATGCCTCTTCCTGCCCTGTGTACAAACTGCCAGATTACACTTTCACCTTCAGCTCCAACTACAGATATCCAGGACCCTTCCCTCCTACTAGAGTGGGAGCTCCCTGAGGGCAGGGGTTCTATCCTAGTCCTCCTTGTCTCCTCCCAGTATCTTATACATAAAATCACAGAGTGTCAGAGCTTCAAGAGCCCTCAGAAATCATCTAAGCCTTATTAACAGATAAGGGAAATGAAGCCCCAAGCTGAGGGACTGACCCAAGGTCACACAATTAGTAAGTGGCAGAGATGTGATTTGAACCAGGGGTTCTTTATATTTTAAGCCCAGGGCTTGGTCCACTAACCTAACAAGCATCCAGTAAATATCAATTAAACAAACAAATGTGATCCAGCTCTCTTTGGAATGAGTTTGGGGAAAGGTGATAGAGCCATGTTGCAGGTGTGGTCCCCTGGGGGCTCCATGGAGGGGATAGGCCTAAAGGGGTCCTGAAGGCTGGCCGGACTGGGCTGGTGAGGAGGGATGAGGAGAACATTCCTGGTAAAGGAAACAGCATCGGCAGATACACAGCGGAGGGAGGGAAGCTGCTGGTTTCAGGGGACAGGGAAGATACTCGCTGGCTAAAGGGTACTGTAGGGAGAAGTAGGAAACATGGTGGAGGCCAGGCCTTGGGAACCACGCAGAGGAATGTGAATTTGATTCTTGAGGAGGCCAAAGGGAACCACTGAGGACTCGTGATCAGGGGAAGTCACAAGATGAAAGTGGTGCCATACACAAGAGGGGTGAGTGCACGGGGTGGCTAAAGCTGGCGGGGTGGGGGGAGTGAGTGATTCAGGCCGATAGGTGTCAACAAGGATTTACTGTGTGCTGGGAGCTGGGGAGATGAAGGCAGGAAAAAAATACAAAAAAAAAAATCCCACCGTGTTCATTGCCCCTCCCTATCCCCACCCCAACTCACATTCTAGTGGGGGGACCACAGGCAAGTAACTCCACACATATAAAAAACAGACAGTTTAAACAGAAAGTAATGGGGTGCAGGGTGGGGGGGGGGGAGGGACCAGGACAGGCCTCCTGGCTTAGTGAGTGAGGGTCTGGGCCAGAGGGGCAAGGTGTGGTCTTACATCAGCCTGGGTGGGTGTGCGAAAGGATGCAGGGCAAACAGTCATTCATTCATCTCTCAGAGGAGGTTCAGGTCCAGAAGGGCCTTGCCCCAGGTGACACAGGGAATAAGGATCACAGTCAGGATTGGTCCCCTTCCCCCTTCAATTTTACTCTCTTAACAATTGCATCTTAATATAATTGGTTTCCTTTTGTATTTATGCATTTAAAAAGCTCAGTGCTAGGTCTACTAAATATTGCGATGCCCAATAAATATTTGTTAAAGAAACACCATCAGGAACTCTTTGGAATGAGTTCAGGGAAAGGAGACAGAGCCATGTGGAAGGATTCCAGCCCCGGACCCCACCCCAGGCAGGGGGCTTCATGGAAGGGATGGACCTGAAGGTGGCCCCAGAAGGTTGGCAGGTTTAGGGTAGGTGAGGTGTCTCTGGCTTACCAGACTGCCACAGGGGTCCATGACACAAAAAAGGTCAGACCCCTGAACCCACCTTTTAAAGGTGAAGAAAATCAGATTTGGGAATCTGATTTCAAAATCAGAAAGGAGACATTCCCAAGCTCGAGAGGTCACAAGGGCAACAGGACTTAGGGCTGAAGAATAGCTCAGAGCCCCCTTAAGCCACCCCACCCCCAAGGGCACCCGGGTAATAAGGAGCAGAATGAGCTGGTGTTCTGGGCACAATGCCAATGCCAGGCTCCTTGGGAGTGTAAATAGCCAGGAATACGGAAGTACCAAAACCAAGATCCAAATCCATCCAAATTGAAATAATTTGCTTAAATTAACGTAGTGCAAATGTTGTATACTGTTTTTAGTGGGGGAAAACCCCCAAAATGTAGTGTTTTCTAACTACTTGATACTGTAAACCCTGATTCTGAATTGAGGACCCTGACCTAGGCCCTCTGACCTCTGCAGCTCCGCCCCCACCCCACCTGCCCCTCCTCTTCTCCATGGATACCTTTGCCATGGAGATCAAGATGCTGGCAGGTCAGCCCAGACCTAATCAGGGGAGCAGCAGGGGCCTGCCTGGTCTACCAAGAGCTAAGCCCCGGGACACCAGGCGACCTGAGGACTCTACCCAGAAACAAAGAGCCTGGGCTGGAGGGAACTTTAGGGATCAGTGAATCACAGAGTGTCCAGAGGTCTGGGTCCAAAGGGCTCATCTAATCCAATCCACACCTAAAAACAGACTCTCTGGACACCGTCCCCACCCCAGAACTGATTCTGTTTAGATCTTATATGTTTATAGACATCCACCTCCGCCCCTCTGCCCCAAACAGAGTGCAAGCTCTCGGAGGTCAGGGACAGATGAATTTTGGTTTTTGTATTCCTAGAATTAAGCAAAGAGCAGGTGATTAATACATCTTTCTTAACTGATTGCTAGAAGATTC
Organism: Pseudochirops corinnae; assembly: GCA_028646515.1. Classification (NCBI taxonomy): domain Eukaryota; kingdom Metazoa; phylum Chordata; class Mammalia; order Diprotodontia; family Pseudocheiridae; genus Pseudochirops; species Pseudochirops corinnae. Next base: position 36,660,826 of record CM053588.1, on the reverse strand, counting down.
CAGCAAGGGAGGACTATATTCTGAGTAGTTTGGGGGAGCAGAATTAGGAAGATGTAGTTCATGTCAAGCCTCAGTTTGTGTCCTTGTAACTTCTACCCATAGCGGGCACTTAATAAACGCTGGCTGACCTGAGCTGACTGCATCCTGTAGGAGGACACCATATGTGCTCGGCCCCAGAAGAGAAGGTTATAAAGGGGCCTGGGGTCTGGGAAAGCTTCTGAGCACTGAGATTACTGACTGGTTTCCAGAACAATGAATCTGCCTTCCTGGGATTCTTGGGGCCAAAGCTGGACCATCATTGTTAGGGCTGGTGGGCCATTTTCTACCATGAGTTGGACTCCTGTATGTTCCCCGGGGTCTGTTCTAACTCTGAAATTCTGTAATTATACTGCACGCACAGAGGAAGAAAATGAGTCCCATAGAAGGGGAGCGGCTTGTCTAAAGTCACAGGGGAAGGGGGGAATGAACGCAGGGCATCCACACTCTGGGGTTCAGAGATCTGCCCACTACACTGTGCTCCCACCTCCCCTACCCCTCTCCTCCTCTTTCTCTCTCTCTCTCCCCTCCTTCTCCTCCTCTCTCCCTACTCTCTTCACACTCCTCCCTTCTCTGCTCCCTCTCTCTCTGTTCCTCCCCCCAAATTCCCCACAACCTCTAAGATGGGCAGCCCCACCCACCACCTCCAAGGCAGCCCCGCTCCTCTTAGGTTCAGCTCTCCCTGTTAGATGCTCTTTCTTACATCACACCTCAATGGATTTCCCTGTACCTTCTGCCCACTGCTTCGGGTTCTGCCCTCTAGGGCCAAGCAGAAGGAAGCTAAGTCCTTCTACCACATACCTGTCCGTTTACATATTTGAAGAGCACTCTCCAGAGCCCCCACTCACCTCCCACAGCTTCCAATCTCCCATCTCACTTCCTTTAACTGTTCTTCACATGGTGTGATGGGGAGGCCCTCCCCCATCCTGGTTGCTCTCTACTTTATAAATCAATGCCATTCCTAAAATGTGAAGCTCAGAACTGGATGCCATCCTCCAGATGTGATGCAAGCAGGGCAGAGGGTAGTAGGGCCCCCATTTCCTAACTATGGGCCATCCTGAAACACACGGCCATCTTACCTTTCTTTCTCTTTCTTTCTTCCTTCCTTTTTTTGCTTTTTGGAGGAGGCAAGGCAGGGCAATTGGGGTTAAGTGACTTGCCCAAGTTCACATGGCTAGTAAGTATTAAGTGTCTGAGGTCAGATTTGAGCTCAGGTCCTCCTGACTCCAGGGCCCGTGCTCTATTCACTGCACCACCTAGCCACCCTCCATCTTACCCTTCTTGGTTGCCATAACACACTGCTGACTCATAGTACACTTGTAGTCCATTTAAACCCCCAGATCATTTTCATATGCACTGCTAAGGAAGCCAAGTCACCCCAAGTGGCAGACTTTCTATTTATCTCTATTAGACACCACCCCCATATCCTAGCCTGTGCAGATTCTTTCTTGGAGGGAGCAGGGGCGGGAGTCCTGTTATCTGAAGCATGAGCTATCTCTCCATGCAAATGCCATGAGCAGACCATCTGTGCCTTCACCCACATAATCACAGAGAAAAATGTTAAATGACATGGAGTCGAGCATAGAACCATGCAGCACTGCACCAGAGACCTCCTTCCCAGCTGAACTGTCAAGTCAACGAGCATTTATTAAACACCTACAAGGTACCAGGCTGGGTAAAAGACAAAAAACAAGCAAAAGGTCCCTGTGCTCAAGGAGCCCACAATCTAATGGGAGAGAAAAGGTACAAAGAGCCATACACTGGGCCACAGAGAGAACACATGGGAAATAAGCCACTCAGACTGATAGGATCAGGAATTTGTCAGTCATCAATTCCCTGAGTCCCATTATTCAACCAGTCCTGGATACACAGAACTGAACTATGTCTCTCCATCATTCCTACAAGAATCATAGGAGAGACTTGATTGAGTAATTTGCTAAAATCTTGGTAAACTCTATCTCTAACACTGCCTGACTGCCCAGTTAGTAACCCTGTCAAAAAAGGAGATAAAGTTAGTCTGGCTTGGTGCGCTCCTGCCGAAGCCCTCGGGTCACTGTTTCCTTTTCCAATGTTCACTGACCACCCCTTTAACGATGAGTTCTCAAGTTTTGTCAGGGATGGAAGTCATGGTCATTGGGCCCACGATCTGCACATACGCCCCTCTGACGCCTGCCATACCCTGTCCAGGATCTTCCAAGGATCGTGGATGGGATGAAGTAAGCAGAATTAGGAGAACAACTTATACAACTTACAAAAATTAACAATAACTACACTGTCAAGTCCAAATGACTCTGAAACATTCAAGATGTGATCATTCCTGTGTACAATCGTGACTCCAGGGGACTGACGATGAAGAACGCTCCCCACCTCCTGACGGACGCACAGGGGATGGGGAACAGAAGGAGACACGCCCCCATTCTGGGGCACGGCCAGTGTGGGAATGGGCTCTGCTTGACTGTGCTAGCTAGACCTCTTGGTTATGAGGGCTTTCTTTCCCTTTTTATTTAAGGAAAAGAAAGCCCTTTATTTCACATGTATTTATTTATTTATTGGTCTTCTGGCAAAGACTCTAGAGTTCTTATTTAATGAGACTAGGGTAGGAGGGAAAGACATTAATGCTTACAGACTGAAAAGTAAAATTTAAATTGCTCAGCAATTATACACACCATTTCTTTCATTTTCCAAGGATGACAACAATGATAACAAAAAGAGGATTTCCAAATAACACTTTAAAAGTTGACAAATAATAACTAGTATTTATATATCTTTTTTGTGTGTGTTTTTGGAGGGGGGAAGGCTGGGCAACTGGGGTTAAGTGACTTGCCCAAGGTCACATGGCTAGAATTTATACATCATTTTAAGGTTTGCAAAGCACCTTATTAATATTATCTCATTTAAGCCTCACAATAACCCTGCAAGGTAAGTGCTATTACTATCATCTCTATTTTTAAAATGAGGAAACTGAGGAAGACAGAGGGAAGATCTGAACCCAAGTCTTCTTTCTTTCTTTTTTTTTTTACACAATTAGGGTGAAGTGACTTGCCCAAGGCCACATAGCTAGTAAGTATCTGAGGCTGGATTTGAACTCAAGTCTTCCTGACTCCAGGTACATGTTCTAACCACTGTACCATATAGCTGCCCCAATGAGATAGCTGCTAACGGTATTAGTATCCCAATTTTATAGAAGAGGAAATTGACATTCATAGAGAAGTGACTTGGCCACAATCACACAATTAAGCAATGTGCAAACCCAATCAGAAAGGGGTTCTGACCCAATCAAGAAAGGCCTGACTCCCAGGCCTGGGCAGTGATCTGCAGGGACTGATCCCAGCTCCCAGGAAGATCTGCACCCCCAGAAGGGGGCAGATGGTCATCAACGGTCATCAATGTTGGCACCCAATGTCATGGAAAGGTGAAGACAACATTGTCTTCATTAGTTTACGTTAATATGTGCTTTTTAAATAAACTCTAAAGGATTTGGAGTTTGCAGTTTAGGGTACCATGGTTTAAGATTTTTATTTGTTTACTTAAACATTTCTTTCCATGATGTTTACTAAATTTAGGCCATTAAAAAATTAGGTTGGAGCAGCCCTGTGAAACCCAGTATACAGTACCCCAGCCCAGCCCAGCATGGCCCTGCCTGGCACACCCCAGCCCAAGCCAGCCCATCAGAGGCCTTTACCTTGATTTTGCTAAAGTCCAGTTGGGTTTGTAGGTTGTACATCTGTTCTGTCCTCTCCATCTTGTGAGCCCCTTCATTACACTGCTTCACCAGCTGTCAATAAAACATGGGCACAGGAGGCAGGTCAAGGCCAGGCTAATGACCACATAGGCCCAACACTACCCAGAAGCCCCTCAACCCAATGGAACCTAGGTGGGATGAAACCCAAGACTGGGCCATGGTTCTGGACAGATACCTCATCAAAAGGAAAGGGGTTGGCATTGGATGCGAACAACGTATATATATGAAAAAAAAATACAGAAACCAGAGGGACGAAGAATGGAGCAAAATATTGGACTGAAAGTCAAAAGAGGCAGAAACTGAAATAATGTTTTCATTAGGCCACCTGAGCAGAAAGAGGAAAGAAAGAAGGAGTTTGGGAAGTATCCTAGATCCCATGTCTCAAGAAGGCCGGACATGGCTGTGACTGGGGTGGCAGAGGGGATACTCAATTATTCAGATAGCTGCTGGAGACCCCAAACCCCCTCTCTTCTCTCACTCCCTCTCTCCCCTCCTCTCCTCTCTCCCTCTGAGAGCAGCTAATCATCTCTTGACTTGCCTCTCTGATTATCTATTTCATCTTTCAAAGGGAGGAAGAACGAGCAAGGGAAATCCTGTTCTGGATCTGGTTCTCCCTAACAGGGAAGGACTGGCTGCTGGGCTAGCAGTGAGGGAAACCTGCTTTAGGCTAAGTCAGCCCAGGAGGGATGGGAGATGCTCCAGAATGGAATTCTGAAAACCCAAAGGGAAAGAATCTCAAGGAGGAGGAAAAACGGAGAGAGATCACACCTCACCTTGCTGATGGCTTTCAGAGCGCGGTTGGCAACTTTACATCGGTCTGGGTGGCCCTGGGTCTTCAGGCAGAGAGTCTGGAACAGATACAAGAGCAAAGAATGAGGAGCCGGGGGAGGGGGCTTACTCTTTTTACTCTTTAGGCCAAGTTCCTCCTCTGGATATTTGAGGTCTGAAACCACATGCAACCAGTCACCCACAGGAAATTCAGACTCTGAGCCACCTGACACCATCCAATCAATTCACAAGCACTTCATCACTACCAAGCCTGAAAAAGGCACAGGAGTATGCTGGTGAATGTTTAATAACTGGCTCTCCAGATACAGGACTTAGACAAATGTATAACAACCAGCTCTCCAAAGACAGGGCTCACATTTTAAATTTGATTTGTGTTATGAACTTTTTCTCCATCTCTTTCTTAAGTCTAAACAATCAACAGAATAGCGGATCGAGCCCCGATACATAGACTTGCTCATTTCCATGGTATAAACTCTCCCCCTGAAAATTTAACAGGCAGCTCTCTGAGCTGGTTCTCAGCACACCACTGCTGATAGCTCCACAGATAAAAGCCACTCTTAATCCAGACATTCTTAGCACCTCTATATACAAAGTCTTCCCTATTAGAATGTAAGCGCCCTGAGGGCAGGGACTGTCTGGGTTGCTCACATTTGTATCCCTTGGGTTTAGTCCACTGCCTGGCACATGGTTGTTGTTAAAGAGAACCATATGGCATCAGGGAGGTGATGACATGACTTTGCAGTTGGCTTGGATTTAAGTGAGGGAGTGCTGTGTGAGGTCACCAGCCTCACTTTCTCCTCCAGAGCCATCTTGGTCCAGTGACCTGATATTCCCAGGATGACTGGAGATGACCCAAGATGCAATGGGAGACCCTGGCCCTTGTAGGCTAAGGCCTTTTCACACGCTCACTTTGAGTGAGACAATGCCCATTTAGTGACTAGGCCTCTAAGAAGTGAGTCAAGGGGGAATGGCTGAACAAGTTGTGGTATATGAATGCAATGGAATACTACTGTGCTATAAGAAATGAGGAGCAGATGGACATCATAATAACCTGGAGAGACTTATATAAACTGATGCTGAGCAAGAAGAGCAGAACCAGGAGAGATCTGTACACAATGACAGACACAACGTATGTGTGACGACCAACTTTGACAGACTGGGCTCCTCTCAGCAATGCCAGGCTATAAGACAACTCCAAAAGACTCATGGTGGAAAGAGATGTCCACATCCAGAGAAAGAGCTAGAGTCTGAATACAGACTGAAGCAAACTACCTGCTCTCTTTCATTTTCTTGTTTTGTTTTGTTTCCTCTTCCCCACTGTTCATTCCATAGGTCGTAATCCTTCTTTACAGCCTGACTAACGTTTAATGTGAAGGTATTTGCAGATCCTATACTTGACTGCATGCTGCCATGGAGGGAGGGATGCAGAGAGAGGGGGAGAAAATTTGAAACTCAAGGGACTGTGGAACAGAATCTTGTAACCAAAGAAATTAATTTTAAAAAAAAACAGAGTCGTCAAGGGATGGACCCTTTCATTAGAGAAAAAGAAAAAAAAAATCAAGCTGGGAGGGGACATGGTAAATCTATGAGCTTCAGAGAGCTGAGTTGAAGGAAGGAGGGAGTGAAGAAGGGAGGGAAGGAGGGAGAGAAGGAAAGAAGGAAGAAAAGGAAGAGAAAGAAAGAAATCTATCTAGCCAGTAAACCACAAGTTAAGTGGGCAGCTTCTGGTCATCAAAATTTACCTTCCTTTGGAGAGGAGATGGAGAGAGAGAGGGAGAGGGAGGGAGAGAAGGAATAGAGTTACTTAACTAGCTGGGTCTCCATTCAGGAAGTGCTTAATGAAGCCAGTCTTTCTACCTTCCTCCCTCCCTCCCTTCCTTCCTTCCTCCCTCCCTTCTTTCCTTCCTTCCTTCCTTCTTTCCCTCCTTTCTTCCTTCTTTCCCTCCTTTCTTCCTTCTTTCTCCCTCCACGTGCAGGCATCATGTCAGGCATTAGCACTAGGATAAGCTTGGTCACCCTGTGGGTCATTCCATGGCCCTGTAGAAGGGACACACATAAGACATTTCCCTTACTTAACAGACAGGTGGTACCCTGAATATTTTGGTATCAAATCCCCTTAAATTTGCTTCTCCCATTTCCATACCAATGTATATAATTCTCATCCACATTCATTCACTTAACCAACATTTATTAAATGCCTGCTGTATGTGCCACCAACGGGGGAAACATAGACTAAACAAGGAAAAGTTCCCTGCCCTCATGGAGGTTCCATTCCACAGGCAGTGGCAGAAGGTATACTGACAGATAAAGGAAAGTACTTTCCTCATGATTGGGGGGTATCAGGCAAAGGCCATGGGAGCAGAGCTGAGTGGAGAGGAGGTGGGGGTGTATTCCAGACACGGCAGCCTAGAGCCTGTGCACGGTGTCAAATTCGGAGAAGAGCAAGAATCCCATTTTGGTTGCAATGTGGAGTAAGAAAGAAACAGGTCTGGGAAAGCAGAAATCTGCCAGAGTGGGCAGAGATTTACATTCTAGACTGAGGAGTTTGCATTTTATCTCAAAGGCAACAGGAAGCCACTGAAGATTGAGGAGGGGGGGTGTCACAGTCCAGTCTGGACCTTAGAAGAGATCAGGGACAGACACTGAAAGCAAAGCTGTTATGACTATCCAGGTGAGGCCTAAGCTGTGTGAGTGCAGAGATCTCTTCACATGGGTGCAGTTCAGGAAGGATGACCATTTCTGTGAGAGGCCCCCACGACCATTTGCCTGGAGGACACACACGCCTGCTTCTCGACACTGCCTGTAAAGGCTTGGGAGTTCTCTGCTCAGGCCCTCTCCTCAGGCCCCTCTGGATGCACCCTCCTTGGTGGGCAGACAGATGCCACCGAGGCCCAGGCAGGGGACAGAGTTCATTCCTCGCTGCTCTCCAGCCCACCCACTTCTATCCTGCCTGGCTGGCTTTGGAGAATAATTGGTGCCTGTGTGCCCACAAAGGGGCAATGAGATACAACCTCCCACTGGCTGGCTGTACAGCCAGCTGCAGCCCTCACCCCCCACCATGGACCCTGCTGACCCAGGGCAGGAGAACCTTGGCCCTGCTCCCTGAATCTTTCCCACAAACCCCATTCCCAACCTGCCCTTGACGGCCTCTTCCCCAGGTCTGGAAAGAGACCTAGAATAAATAACAAATGATAAAGAGCTGGCATTTACATCACGCTTTAAGTTTTACAAATCATCATCTCCAATGGTCCTCACAACCACCCTGGGAGGTAGATCTATCAGTACCCCCATTTCACAGCTGAGGAAACTGAGGCTGAGAGTGATAAAAAGTGATTTGTCCAGTCACACGGCTGCTGAGCGTCTGAGGCAGGAGTCAAACTCTAGTAAAAAACCTCATCTTGTATACACCGAGATTTTTAGGGGCTTCCAGCATGCTCTAAGTGGATGGGGCCCTGGACTTGAGAGTCAGGAAGATCTGGGTTCACCTCCTAGCCAGAAACACACCTGTTGTATGACCCTGGGGGAGTCACCTAACTGCTGCCTGCCTGAGTGTCTTCAATCGTGAGATGTTAGGGTTGGCTTTGATGATTTCTTAGATCTAGTCCAACTCTAGGTTAACTTAAAACAGGAAGCTAACACTAAGGCCAGGGGAAGAATGAACAGAATACAGGAATCTGGAGTCAGAGGACCTGGGTTCGAATCCCACTTCTCAAGGCTATTACTCATGTGACGCTGGAGTAGTCACTTGATGTTCCTGGGTCTCAGACTCCTCAACCTAGATGCTCTCTCGTTAAGGTCCTTCCCAGCTCTGGACTCATGATCCTAACTATCATTACTCTTCTTTTAACTTTTTTTAAAAAAATTATTTCATTAAATATTTCCCAATTACATTAAAAAAAATTTAACATTTGTTTTAAAAAAAAATTGAGTTCCAAATTTTCTCCCTCCTTCTTGTCCTTCTTCCAACTCTTGAGAAAACAATGATTACCCATGTGTCTCATTACTGTTCTTGTTGGTCTCTCACTCACATCCATCAGAAGAGGGAGTCGGGTGACTCTCTGCATGGGGAGGATGAGGAAGGAGATCATGGGCAGGCCCCCACAGGCTGGTCTCTTTTCAATCTCCTTCAGGACATCTCGGAAAGCCGAGTTGGAGTTCCTGAAAATGAAAAGATAAAAACCCTCCCTGAGGACACAGTCATTTGTGGTGCTACAGATCTTAGCTGGGCCCATAGCATTTGGAATAACTACATCACTTAACAGAAGAAAAGGCATCAGGCTTTGGCAGGAAAATATGATAACAACTAAAAATATGCAGTTTAAGACTTGAACTGGCTGCCTTGTGCCAGGCTTAAGTCACTAAGGATCCTGGTCCTTATATTTCTTCCAGAACAGAGAACTCTTATCACAAGGTCAGGACTGAAGGGCAGATGGAAGGTAGCAACAGAAACAGAAACAGCAACAGTAGCCACAGACGTGTGGAGGGAACTTGGGAAGAAACTGACTCTAGTCTAAGCCTTGTAGATGCTGGAATCTTTTCCCTTCCCTGGCTCATAGTTTGGTTCATTTAAGAGAATCCGACAGAGAGTGGCTGAATTCTGATTTCTTGGAGAAACTAGTGGAACAAGAGTGAATCTCCTCCATTCTCTTTCTCCCTTTTGTTTCTACTGCCATATGTAAGGTTTGTCACAAAAGGTTTTTTTGCTATTAAAAACTTGTGCTTCCTGGCAATTTACATTTTTAACCATGGTATTTGCTAGAAAAATATAATTTTAAAACTACATCCCAAGTTTGTAATTTTGCTATAATAAGTGAGAGAGAATTTGGAACTCAAAATTTTAAAAAAAGAACATTTTAAAAATAATTATATTTGGGGGAAAGAAGTGTGAGAGCAGGAAGGGAAATCCTTGGATTACAGAATTAAATTCGTCCTCTCTGCTTAACAGTCAAGAGATTACCTGTAGGCTTGGAGCTTTTCATGAATGGGTATTTTTTTTTTTTTTTTTTTACCTTTTTTAGCTTTGAAGGAAAAGGAAGCCCTGAGGAACTGGAGTCTTCCCACTAGACCCAAACCCTGGTGAGAAAATCTCATTATTTCCCAGCAAGCAGGTCTTCTTACAGGGGCTTTTGGGTTTTTCTCCACCCACTGAAATCAGAGAGGTAGAGGGAAAGGAGAGACTACAGGAGAAACTCACACTCCAAGCCAGCCACAGTGACTTCTGGTGGGCAGCAGCTTTGGAACTCATTAACGGAGCATAGCATAGTGGCCAGGGAGACCAAGTCCACCCTGGGAAAGCCATTCCACTAACTTCTCAGCTCTCTCCAGACTGTATATTGTCAAGAAGGTGCCAACCTGAACTGGGAGATGAAGTTTCCCAAGACCTGGGAATACCCTAAATCAATGCAATCTCAGATCCATATAGATCATTAAGCGTACGCCCATGCAAGCGTCCAAACAGCCAGACGTTTCTCATCACTGGATTTCCCCCCATTCTTCCTTTATAGATTGCCATGCCAAAAAGAAAGTGCACATCAGGAGTGTGGGTGTCTCTCCGTGTTATTAAGTCAAGGACCTGGGATTTCCTCCAGGTGGGAACTCCCTCCACCAACTCAGATCGTAATCCAGCTAGAATTTTGGTTCCTGTTGTTGATCTTCCTCTTCCTTTAATTTAAAGCAAAGAGCAAACAACTGAAGATACCATTAAAAACAAGGCCACAGAAGCAGGGCCGAGTTTCTCCATAAGCTGGATGAGACAAAGGACAGAAGTATTTCCCGTCATCCGTCTATAAAGAGAGCTGTTTGCAGCCAAGAGAGGCTGACCGACACCTGGGCAAAGAGGCAGGATTTGAACCCAGGTCTCTGGCTGAAGCTGTGCTCTGCTGCCTCATCGAGCCATGGAGATGGGCCTAGGCTCTCCCATGCCAGGAGAGTGCAGGGTCTGGCTCAGACTCTACCCCAAGCCATCCCCGGACTGTCAGCTGGTCAGTCAATGGCCTGCCTGGCTGAGTCCCTAGAGACCCGTCCCCAGGTTGGCTCAAGGACCATACAATTTCCAGCCACAGTGGCTCAAAGGTCATCTACTGATCTGTAAAGGGGTCAGGACAGGCGCTGGTCAAAAAAGTGCCCACACAGACAAAAACACAGATCCTTGAAATAACAAAGTAGACACAAATACACAAACTTAGACACACACATACACAATGGTGCGTTGGGAAGTGTGATGGATTTGGAGCCCAAGGGTTTGAATCCCAGGCTGGCCACAGACTACCTGTGTGACCTTGGGAAAGTCACTGAAAACTCTCTGGGCCTCAATTCCTCATCTGCAAAATAAGCGGGTTAAACCAGAAAACTGTCTGGCCCTAAATGTATCCAAGCTAATTGAACAGAAATGAATTAAATCTAAGAATACATACTCATACACGTACAATGAAATACATATGTACGTGTGTATAATCCTTATATGGAGTTACATCATATACATACCAATCCTTACACACCCACATGTCCATGAGCCCCTGGGATCTTTACTAGCATGTTTGTGTGCACATGCATGAACACATGCGCATCCTGTGCCCCTTGGGTGGTCAGTCTAATGAAGACTAAAGGCCCCTCCTCAGAATCACGGTTTTAAATGCACAGAATAAAATCCACAGGTTTGCAAAGGAAACCACTGAGATTGAACTACAGTGAAAACCCAAGGTCCAGGGCCCAGGTTAAGAACTGATCATTTATAATGTTCAGCATATAACAACGTTTATGAAGTAATGTTCAATTAACCCAAAAGGTAGCCAATCCCAAAGATGCTAACGTGAGGAGTCACCCTTGGACATCCACCTGGTTCAGCCATGTCAGAGAGGGGAGGGGGCCTACCTACCTGGGTTGCATGGCCAGGCATCTTCACTCCCAGCTCAGGGGCCCTGTCTGGTGGCCCCCTCTGCCTCAATTTACCAGTGTGTCCCCCAGCACAAGCATTCTGGATAATGGGAGCCTAAGTGCTTGCTTCAGCTCAGATGTGGGGAAGGGCGGGGGGGCTGGAGGGCAAGCTGAGCAGGGGCCCCCCTGCTGCACACTTACATCAGCTTCTGCAGGGTCCTCTGCTGGTAGACCTCATTGGAGCAGTACACCACGTAGGGATGGAAGTGCTTTAGGGCATGTTCTTCTAGGATATCACTAATGTCGGGGACGCAGACGTGCTCTTTGTGTCTCTTTTCCAGGTCGTCAAAAAACCTAGGGGACAAGAGAGGCCACAGATGGGTGGTTGAGGATCAGCTGAAGGAGTGAGGGGTGTTTAACTGGAGAAGACGAGACTCGGGCAGCTGTCTTCAAGCCTGTGCTGAGTGAGTACTTTACAGGTACAGATCCTCACAACAGCCCTGTGGAGAAGGTGCTATTATGACCTCCCCTTTACAGATGGGGAAACCAAGGCAAACAGGGTGAAGTGACTTGCCCAGAGCCACACAGCTAGTAAGTCTCTGAGGCTGGATTTGCACTCAGGTCTTCCCGGGTCTAGGCCCAGCAATCTGAGTCACCTAGACGCCTCTTAGAGGCACAGGGAGACAGTCAAATGGACTGGCAGCACAGTGCTGAAAAAATGCTTGTCAGCTGATAAGCTGGAAACCCCGGAGGTTGGTGACCAAGTAAAGAATCACTCATCGTACTAAGGTGAAATTGGATAAGAGTCCGGGATGTTTAGCTTTCCGAAGGGCTATGGCTCAGTGGGTAAAGCACTGGGCCTGGAGTCAGAAGGCCTGAGCTCCAATCCAGCCTCAGACTTTTGCTAGCTGGGTGACCCTGGGCAAGTCACTGAACCTCAGACTGCCTCAGTTTCCTCATCTGTAAAACGGAGATAACAGCACCTGCCTTTCAGGGCTGTTGTGAGGATCAGATGAAATACTCAAAATGTGCTTTTCAAACTTTAAAGTGCTACATAAATTATTATTATGCATTTATGTTATATATACATTACGTAATATTCTATATTCTCACACGCAATGCCACAAACACGAAACGTAATAATGTGAATATAAACAAATGTTTCTATAGTCGTGTGTGATATGTGATACACATATGACTATGTAAATATCATATTTGTGTTATTCGGGCAGCTGTGTGCTACACTGGATAGAGCGCTGGGCCTGGAGTCAGGAACACTCCTCTTCCTGAGTTCTAATGTGGCCTCAGACACTTATTGGCTGTGTGACCCTGGGCAAGTCACTTCACCCTGTTTGCCTCGGTTTCTTCATCTGTCTAATGAGCTGGAGAAGGAACTGGCAAGCCACTCCAGTACGAGGAGTCATGAGGCGTCAGACAAGACTAAAAAGGACAAAATGCATCGTCATCATTGTTATTATTTTAAGGAAGAATTTTTGCCTTTCCTGTTCACCTTAGAATCCTGGGTGTGACCTAGGAAAAGTCTTTTCCTATCTGTAATGAAGTGGCTGGGCAAGATTCTTTCTAGGGTCCCCTAAAATACTGAAATTTCATGCCCAGAGGTCCCTCCCAGCCCTGATATTCCCTGTTCCAATGGCATTCCCAGCTCTGACATCCCGTGTTCTAAGGACCCTCCAGCTGACATTCTGTGTTCTAAGGGCCCTCCAGCTCTGACCTCCTGTGTTCTAAGGGCCTTCCCAGCTCTGACATCCTGTGTTCTAAGGACCCTCTGGCTCTGATATTCTGTGTTCTAAGGACCCTCTGGCTCTGACATCCTGTGTTCTAAGGACCCTCCAGCTCTGATATTCTGGGTTCTAAGGACCCTCCACCTCTGACATCCTGTGTTCTAAGGGCCCTCCAGCTCTGACATCCTGTGTTCTAAGGACCCTCCAGCTCTGACATCCTGTGTTCTAAGGACCCTCCAGCTCTGACATCCAGTGTTCTAAGGGCCCTCCAGCTCTGACATCCTGTGTTCTAAGGACCCTCCAGCTCTGACATCCTGTGTTCTAAGGACCCTCCAGCTCTGACCTCATATGACTTTATGATTTTCTATGAAAAAAATAATAAAGATGCTTTCCAGTGTCCCTGGGAACACTCTAGTGCTGGAATAATTGTGAGCCACAGGGGTGACAAAGCTGTCTAGAGCTGGAAGGAACCTTAGAAGTCATGGAGTCCTGTCCCCTCATTTTAAATTTGAGGAAACTGAGTCCCTGAGTAGGAGGATGCAGCCCAGTTAGGATTCAAAGTGGGGTCCCAGGACTCCAAAGCCAGCCCAGGCCAGAAAGGGAAAGCGCTTGGTCCGCCAGGGCCTCCTCCCTTGGGTGCACAGTGGCACTCCCTGGTAGGGTGAGCTCAGAGGCACCGTCCATGTCAGAGCAGCCCTGGCCAGACCCAGCAAGCTCAGCTCTGGGGTTCCTTTTTCCACTGTCGTTCACAAGGCCTGTTCCCTGTCGGTGTGGCAGGAGACCAAGAGGACTGGAATTTGAAAGTCTTCCTACCAGGTGTGTCCAGCCCCACCGAGAACAAACAGGGCTCCAGAACAAATACTAGATTTGGGACCAGGAGGCTGCAGGGAGACAACGTTCCTGGGCAGTCCAGGGGCATGGGGGCCAGAGGTCAGCCTTGGTCTGAAGCATCAGAAAGAAGGTCTACTTCTTAGTCACCTGGACACTGCTACTGAGGGAGGGAGGGAATGAGGGAAGGAAGGAAGAGACAGAAAGAGGGAGAAGGGGAGGGAAAAAGGGAGGGAGAGAGTCTGGGAAGGAAGGGCCAGCACAGCCAAACCCTGAGGCTGCCTCCATGGTCCTTCAGGTAGAGCTGCAGACCTCGAGTCTGTCCTGGGGAACAGCCCCTGATCCACAAGGTGGACAATGGTCCTACTAGGTTCCTGGATCCAGGACAGAGTGACTGCAGAGACAGCTGTAAGGGACAGAGCATCAGAGTGGCACCAGCAGAGACGCGGGTCCAAAGGCAGCGCCTGTCGCCCCCATCCACGTGTGCGTGTGTGTACATGGATGGGTCCCTTCCCAAGGCTGCTGTGAGAGGCTTGTACATCACGCCCATTAAGCACCTTGTGAGGCTCTGCAAGCCATGGAAATATCACTTATTACTATTAATTAGGTTTAATTCTGCTCCTGAGCTCGCCAGGGCATGGTGGAAATGGCGCTGTATTGAGAGTCAGAGGACCTGGGTCTGACCCTGGCCAATGTGCCACCCCTCTCTGGCCCTCAGAGGGTCGGTCAGATGGCCGTGGGGCCCCTGCCGACTCTGTGATCTGGAACACCGAGGACTATGTGACCATCACCCTAACCACCCCCCCAGAACCATCAGAATTAATCAGCAAGGCTTTGTTAACCACCTACCACATGCCACGCACCTTTGGGGGGAGAGACTAAAACATTTCTATGGGTGCAGGCCTGAAGTCAGGAAGACCAGAGTTCAAATCTGTCCTCAAACACTTCCTAGCTGTGTGACCCTGGGCTAGTCACTTAACCCATTTGCCTCAGTTCCCTCATCTGTTATATAAACAATAATAACAATAATAATAATAATATATATAGATATAGGTATAGATACATAATACAGTATGGTATAATAATAAACAGAAAACCACTTAGAGTTGTCATGAGGATATAAAGAATTCTGCCAACCTTAAAGGCTTCATTTAAATGCTAGGGATCATTATTGCTAATAAGCCTTGAGGGCAGGAGCAGTTTCTTCTCATCTCTGCATCCTCAGCATCTAGGAGAGGACCTTTGCACACAATAAAGTGATTCCTAGGGTCCATGTGGTGAGGGCACGCCCTGCCCGAGCAGCTTACTCACAGGAGATCCAGAAACACAGCCTAGCTGGACAAGCCTCCTTTAAGACCCAAGGCCTTCTGAATGGACACAAACGGCATGTGCGCATGCACACACACACACACACACACGCATGCATATGCATACACACACACACACACACACACTCCCCCCTTGCTCACATGACATGCGTGCCCTGGTTCTGAGAATCCCTTCCTTTGGGGAATCTCTGCAGAGAGGAGAAGGCATGTGTCCGCCCTCGGGGGCAAAGGTCTTGGAGGCCCAGCAGGAGGTTCCTGGAAGCAAAGGGAGGGACGGGGAGACAATTGGGAATGTGGCTCCCTGGCAGCTCTCGGCAGACCAGGACTGGGGGTGTGTGTGTGACATGTCCCCTATCCCTCCCTCCCTCACTCTATGGGGTGACAGAGGGTCAGGGACGTCAGCAGAGCACGCTGGCAGCCTGAGGAGGCACGGCCGAGTCCAGCTCCCCCAGGAGCAGCAGCTGTGGGCTCCTCCCCTGCCCTGCCCCAGGGGCAGGCTTCTTAAGGAGCTCAGGTACCAGAGACATGAGTGCACCACAGGGGCAAAGGTGCCTAAACTGGAGGCCAGAGCCCAGGGTTCAAATCTTGGCACTAATGCTCACTGGCCATGTGTCAATGAGCAGTGCGTAGCAGGGCCAGCATTCAACCCTGAGGCCTCTGATTCCAAATTCAAGTTCTTTTCACCCTTAATCTTTCTGAGCCTCAGACTTCTCTGAGGCCCAGAGACATCACAGGCTTAGAAGAGGAAGGGACCACAGAGAAAGAAACTGTGGCCGAGAAAAGGTCCAGGGTCACAGAGCCAGCATCAGAACCCAGGACTCGGACCCAGGTCTTCTAAATCCCAGCTCCTGGGATCTTTCCACTCACCCTTATCTCTTCTCTCTGGACCTCAGTTTCCGTAACTGTCAAATGGGCATAAGAATCCTTACACCTCCCTCTGGGGGCTGCTCTGTTTATAGACCTTCAGGCATCATGGAAGGCTAAGTCGTCATTTTAAGATCAACTTTATTATTCTTGCTGCTGTTGTTATCACAATGTCTACCCAAGAACGAAAGGCCTCAGCCAACGATGTGAATCCCAGCCTCCCCATGTCCCCAGAGCTCCCCTGGGCACAGGGGACAAGGCCCGAGTGCCCTGGCTGCCCGCAGGCTCCGCTCATTTTTCCACTCTAATGCTTTAGGGGAATTCTGGAGACACTCAGGCTGTTTGAGGGATGGGCCAATTTCTGAGGCTGAAGCTCGGAACGTTGACCTTGGCCTCTCCCCGTCCTGCCCTCCAGATGTCCCTGCCTGCGGCCTCATCCATCCTACCCACTACTGTCAAGCAATGTTCCGGAAGCTTGGTGCTGACCATGTCATGGCCTGCCCAGAAATCTCCCAAAGGCATCTGGGACCAATGACAAACCCCCTATCCTGGGCCTTCCCAGTGCGGCTCCCTCCTGTACTCCACGTTCCAGCCCAAACCAGCCAGCCCCTGGCCGCCTGTAGTGGATGTCCTTTGCATATCTCCCTCATCACCTCCAACTCCTGGAAACCCTCACTCCTAGAGAGTTCAGCTCAAGGGCTAATGTTCCACAATAGGCTTTTCCTGGTTCTCCCAGATGCCAGCCCTTCAGTTCCAACTGGTAGTGTGTGTATGTACACATGCACACATGTGTGTATACATACATAACATGCACATGTATGTACACACATACACATGTAGAAATACATGCATATATAAATGGGTGTGTATATATGTGTATGTACCTAAATGACACGTATATATGTATATATGCATATATGTATATATAAATACCTTCTCATATTATATATATAAACACATATACATATGAATAGACCTGAGAGATATTTTTAAAATTTCTTCATTTGTACATCTGCTACCTCCTTGCAGGAGAGTGTAAGGCCCTGGAGGGCAGGGACTGTCTTGCCTGCATTTCTATCTTCAGGGCCTAGCATGGAGCTGGGTACTAGTAGGTGCTTAATAAATGCAGAATTGAACAGAGCCCCCGCCAAATCACATGACTGTACCCCCAGAGGCCCACGAAGAACCCATAGAGAAGGAATCTCTTTGTGTTTTCACTGGAGAGGCCAGGGGGAGGGGAGGAAAACCCTGCACCTTGGACAAGTCACTTGCCACCTCTGAGACTCAGAAGGAAGGTGCTGGACTCAGAGGCCTCTGGGGCCCCTTCCTGCTCTAAAACTAGGAGCCAAGGGCTGGGGCTGGTCTTTGTGCCACACACACGCTTTTCTGGATCTTATTCTGTGTCCCAAAGCTGGGGGGCCGAGATGGGGAGGAAGAAGAATGGGTCCAAACTGGTACCTTTTTTTGCCCCCAAGTCTCACCTGCCCAGAATGATTTTCTTAAAGTCCTGAAGTCACCTTCTTCTCCTTAAACTCCAATGGCTCCCTATTACCCCCACGATCAAACATAAAACCCCGTTTAGCTTTTAAAATCAATCAATAAACATTTACTGAGCACCTACTGTGTGCCAGGCTCTGTGCCAAGTGCTAGAGATACAAAAAGGGCCAAAAGACAGTTCCTGCCCTCAGGGAGCTTTCCAATCTAACTGGATTTCAAAAACAAACCTTATTCCTATTCCTCCAGTCTTCTAACCTCTTAACTCTCCTCCGCATACTGCACAATCCAGCAATACTGGCATTCTTGCTGCTCCCCACACACTATCTCCCACCTCCACACCTTTGTACTGGCTGTTCCACATGCCTGGTGTCCTCTTCTCCTCGTCCCCTAATTGGCTTCCTTGGCCTCCTTCAAGACTCAGCTTAAATACCTTCACAAGGGGTCTTTCCCCAGCACCTTTTTCTGAGATGACCTCCAATTTACGTAGCCCAGAGCTTGTCTGTACATAGCTGCATGGTTGTCCCATCAGACTGTAAGCTCCCTGAGGCTAGGCACTGTGTTTTTGCATTTCTCTGTATGCTAAGGTGTCAGCTCAGTGCCCGACACATAGCAGACATTTGTTAAATACCTCTTGGCTACCTGCCAGCTCCAGCAGGAAGCAGGGAATACTTCTGGACACAGGAATACCCCAGCTGTCTGGCCAGAACCTCCCTCCTGCAAAGGCCGGCACAGCGGCTAGGGCCCTCCTGCTTGGGGATGCAACCTGAACCAAGCCTGGACAGGTCTGAGGGCAGTGCCACCAGACACCAGGGCTGGGCTAAACCTGACCCTGGAGCTGTAACTTGAGGCTGGCTGGCTAGAGCCCCAGCTGAGAGCCTGCTCACCTGAGGGCTCCCATCTTGGCCCAGCAGACCCACCCTGGCAATGGCTGACCCTCTGCCCCACCCTCCATGCCTCAGCTTCCCTGCTTAGCACTGCCTTCCTGCCGCTTCTCTCCAGACTCCAGGAGGACCAAGGAGGGGCGGCCACCTGTCCAGACAAGGCCTTAAGCCCATTGGAAAGGTGCGGTGGCATTCAGTTTATTATTAAAAGGAACCAGGAGTGTTCTCTAAGGTGCCACCAGAGCTCATGACCTGAGTGGCACCTGGCACTGTACAGGGCCAGTCATGGCCAACAAAGTCAAGCCATTCCAGGGCCACCAAAGGCTGAGCAGTCCCCACGGGCTGCAAAGAAGTGACTGCCAGAGACAGGCAACACAGCATGGCTTTAACCCTCCAAACTCTGCCATGCCGTGCGCCCTGCTCAGGCCTGCCCACCCCCTGAAAGCCTCCCCATCAGGGGCCCTGGCCTCCCCAGCTCCCAAACCTCATTCCTGCCAGGTCAGGATCATGCTGAGGTTGTCAGTGACCCTCACCGGCAATCCCAGAGGGCTGCAGAGAGGGAGTGGTCAGTGAGCCCTGAGCTTGGGGGTGTGAGGAGGGGCCTGAGAGTGCAGAACGGGTGCAATGACCGTTTCAGTCAGGGATCTGGGCACTTGGATGGGAAAAAGTCACATCTATTATTCTCACTTCAAACTGAAGTTAAGCATTGCCTTCAACTGATTAAAAAAGCATGACTGAGGGGCAGCCAGGGGGTGTAGGGGATAGAGCCCTGGGTCTGGAGTCAGGAGGGTCTGAATTCAAATCCCACTGTGTGACCCTGGGCAAGTCACTTCACCCTGACAGCCTCCAAAAAACCCAGACTGTGATTATGAGGAGGAATCCCTAGGCTGCCCCAGCCTGCCAAAAGGGTCCATGACCCAGAAAAGGTTAAGGATCCCTGGTCTCGTCCAATCTCCTCTTGTATCAGATGAGCAAACTGGCCCTGAGGATGGAGGGGGTGGATGAGGGACGTGACAAAATGGGGGAACCTGTAAGAGGCTTTAGAATTCATTTAGTCCTTGCCTTTACTTTACAGCTGAGGAAACTGAGGCCCAGAGAGAGGATGCAGTTTGTTCAAAGTCACTCAGGAGTTCAAGAGCAGAAGGAAGATTTGAACCCCAAGCCTGTGACTCTTGAGTTCTGAATTCTTCCCCTTGGGCCAACCTGTCTCCCACCAGGATCTCCTGGGCCATGGGACGTTAGAGGTGTTGGTTACTGGTTCCCAGCAGAGAGCACGGCGTGATGGGTGGTGTGGTGCTCTAGGAGGTCTGGGTTTCAATGTTACCACCAGTTAGTACTTGTGGGACCCTGGGTAAGTCACTTAACCTTTGTGGGCCTTGGCTTCCTCCTTTGTAAAATGAAGGTGGTGGACTTTTTTTTAGAGTCCTAAACCCCTTATGGCACTCTGGTGAATGGAATAATGTTTTTAAATAATTGAAGGAACTTCTAAAATAGATTTCCCAGACCCCTAAGAATCTGCTTGGACCCCAGGCAAAGGCCGGATGAATTCTGGCGTTCCTTCCAATTCTCCATCTCTCCTGAGAAGGAGGGTCCGGGGACTTTCCCAGACTCTCTTCTGACCTGATCCTCTCTATGGGGGTTACCAGTCAGTGCTGACCCCAAGAAGCCATTCCGAGCCTTGCAGCTTACATCTTCCCAACCTCTCTAGAACTCCCCAAACCACACCGTGGCCCTGCCGGGTGTCTGCAGGCGCCCCGAGGGCAGGAAGACAGGAACTCACTTCTGGCTGGCCCCCTGGACGTCCACGATGTTAGAGAAGAGGTGGTGATGTTCTGTCTGGGTCATGGTCCCCCTCAGCTCCTTGGATTTCAGGAATTCAGACACGAGGATCCCCAGGCTGTGCAGGTAGGAGAACTCTGAAGTGATGATTTCGAAAATCGCCTGTGTGCCCAATGGCGTGGGGAGGGAGAGAGAGAGATGGGGGGGAGGCAGAGATAGGGGAGGGGAGAGGGACAGACAAGATGAGGAGAGGAGAGAAAGACAGGGAGGGAGGAGATGGGAGAGGGAGAGATGAGATGGTGGAGAGGGAGAAAGAGAAGTTGGGGAGGGAGAGATGCGAGGAAGAGACAGATGGGGGAAGAGGCAGGGATGGAGGGTGGAGGTAAGAAGTAGAGAGATGCCACATACAGACACAGAGAGACACAGAGAGAGCCCGTCAGTCAGTCGGTCACACACCATGGGGACAGAGGACTGGGCACATCAGAGAGGCAGGGCCTGGAAAAGGCCCCTCCCCTACACTCAACATTAGCCAGGATGCTGTGTCCACCGCGGGTCACTGCCCATGGTGGAAGGGCAGTGGGGAGGGCTCATCTGAGAGGGATAAAAAAGCTCGGGAAGGGAATCCCCAGCCTCGGGCATTTGCTAATTGTGCAACCCAGGCAGATCCCTCCAGTGCTTTCTGCCTCAGTGTCTTCATTTGTGATACGGTGATAACAACAGCCTCTCCTTCCCAGAGCTGTTGTGAAGATCAAATGAGAGAGTGATCATAAAGGGATCTGCAGACCTGAAAGTGATTCACAAATCCTGGCTGATGGTGATCATGATGAAATCTGGCCTCTCTCCTCCTCTTTTCGAGGAGACTTGGGAGTGGCAGAGGAGAGAATCAGGGCTCAGCATTATTGAGGGAACAAGCCCAAGATGGGAAACACCCTTCACTAAAACAGATCACAACCCATCTGTGACTTAGTAAACAGGTCTTGGGAAAAACCTAAGGGTTTAAAGGAGTTAAATGACCTGTCCAGGGTCACATCAAAGCACAAGTCTTGGCTTCTCTCTCCCTCCCTCATACACACACACACACGCACACACACACACACACACACACACACACACACACATTTGAGCTGGTCATCTTTCCTCTCAGAAGCAGACAGCAATCACACACACACACACACACATGTGTGCGCGCCGGTTATCTTTCCTCTCGGAGGCAGACAGCGATCACGCAGCAAAGGAACACCCAGTGTCTATTGCCTTCCATCTGGGGAGGCTGCAGGAAGCACCTGCCAGGGCAGCCCTTACCTCTTGCCGCTTTCGCTCCTCGGGGGACAGCTGGTCCAGTATTCCAGATTCCATGACCTGAGGAACACAGACATTGCATGAGCTCCCGCTCTGTACGGAGGCCAGGATCAAGGACGAGGGCTGGAGGCAAAACCAGGACCAGGACTGACTGAGGAAAAAAGCCTTCACAGCCTGGCTAACCCTCCCCTTTCCCAGCAGATTGCCCATTATTCCTCCTCATACACTCGGCATTCTAACAAAACTGCTTCCTATCCCCCAAATTCCATCTCCAACCTCTGGACCTTTGCTAATCCCATGTTTGCCCTCCTCACTCCTGTCTCTCAGGATTCTCACCCCCATTTAAGACAGTCCAAGTGCCAATCTCAACACGCCTTTCCCGATACCTCCCATCATCAGCAATCCCTCCCTCAAATTGCTTTGTAATTTGGCCCAGTCCCAGGTGAAGGCTGAATTCCCTGAAGAGACGGCATTGTTTGAATTCGTACTGCCTGTTTTCCTTGGGATGAAACCAATGACCATAGTTCACATTTTAATCTCAAACAGGACACACCTGAATATATGTGACCACTCCTAGAGATTCATTATTCACACCAATCAGGACCTGGCTTCATTTCCTTATCTGTGTCTATGACAGATGTAAGCTGTTTGAGGCGAGTGACTGTCACTTCTGCATGTGTATCTCCACCTATCTCAGGATCTGGCACACAGTAGGAACTCCACGAAAGCAGTTCTGTGGGCTCCAGGTTCAGAGCCCCTGGTTTAGCAGCTGTGTGCCCCAGAGGAGGTACAGACAGCCTGGGAGCAGACTCAGGAGATGTGGTGGAGGCAGGATACTTGGAAACTGCTGGGCTAGAGTCACAAATGCCCAGGAGGCTGCCAACCTGAGTGTCCAGCAGGATGCCAGAGGGATGTTAGGAGTAAGGCGAGTTTATGGGGAAGGGTCACGAGTCTGTACCAAGGGACTCCTGAAACAGCCCACACTTGAGTCTGGGACTAGCCCCCCCCCCCCCCCCAGCTGACAAGGGGCAGACAGCCAGAATAAGGAAGCCCAAATGCAGCCCAGGCCAGCTTGGCACACGGGTTTCTCTGCGGAGGCAGGACAATGCCTCCCTGAACGAGTCTTCCTAGGCCGGCCCGCCCACCCACAGCTGCAGGTGGGACACTTGCCCAGACCCAAACGGCTGAGCCAGCACTTGGGCACTCATGAATCTCTGCTGCTACACATTCCTTGTTCAGGCCAAGCAGTCCTGTGGGCACTGTCCACCCTGAACAGTCTTCCCCTTCCCCCCCTTCCCCGGTCATCAGATGTGATCTGGAGAGGGCAGAGATCTGACAGCTAGCAAAACCCTGTCCCCTGACCCAATGAGGAAACTGGGGTCTGGACAAACTGACTCAGTGTCCGAGCTGAGATCTGAACCCCCAATCCCAGATTATTCAGTGAACTTTCTACTGCACCATGAGGAGGGAGAAGAGAGAAAGGAAAGTAAGGGAGGGAAGAGGGGAGGGGAGAAGGGAAAAGAAGGGAAGGAAGGAGAGAGGAAGAGAAGGGAAAAATGAGAAGGGGGAAGGAGAGAAGGAAGGAGGGAAGAAGAGAAGGGGAAAATGAGAAGGGGAAGGGGCAAGAAAAGGAAGATCTAGAAGAGAAGGGAGGAGACAGACGGCATGAAAAGAAACTGGAATCCACAGTGAGGCTTGGGAAGCATTTTGAGGGGTTGCCCCTGGCTGGTGCATTTTCTCCTCTGCCCCTGGGGACTGAAGGAAGCCGGAGGTGGGGAAAGGCACACCAAAGCAGGGAAGAGCAGTGAGGCTGGTGCAGTGCCCCATTACTGGCCAGCCCACACTCCCAGGTGAGTCAGTGCCTCTCGGGGCATCTCCAAAGCTGCCCTGGGATGGCCCCGTCCACCCTACCCTGCACAGGCTGCTGCCACCTAGGTGCTCTCTCTGCCCGCAGGCTGTCTTGGAAGCCAAGTGTCCGCCTACCCATCCTGGCTCGTGACTTGGCATGCACACCCAGCCCTTGGGGGACTGGGGCAGCCAAGCTGGGGAGTGTGTGGGGGGCCTTCCTGTGATGGCATGGGAACCTCCTTCACTGCCCAGGGGTATTTACTCACAGCTTCCTGCCAGTGATGGCATGGGCGGGGGCAGGAAGGGGTGGCTGGAGGAGACACCAGCAGGCTACCCAGCCCCATGGCTGTATTCAGTGAATCAGGAGGGGGAGCCCAGGAGCTCCAGACCCACGTGGTCGGCTCCTGATGAGCGCCAGACAGGGACTGGAGTCCGCCACACCTAAGTCCCAGCTGCCATCATCTTTCACAGGAAGCCTCTCCAACCTCCCCGTTCATTATTTCCTATTTATCCCCAACTTTGTATATAGTTATTCCACACTCTCTCCCCTATGAGGTTATAAGCTCCTTGAGGGCAGGGACTGTCTTTTGTCTTTTTCCTACTCAATGTTTAGCACAGTGCTTAGAACACAGTTGGTGCTTAATAAATGTCTGTTGAACTGAATTAAGTTCTCCTTTCGTCCTGCACGGAAATTTTAATAACTTTCCCACTGAGTCTTCTATCATAAGATTGTGGATTTGGAGGCAGAAAGGACATGGGAGGCCATCTAGTCCAAACAATCCCTTCATTTTTACAGAGGGGGGAAACTGAGGCAGAGACTGGATTTGAGCCTGCACCACCTGACTCCAAAGCTCTTAATAAATGTTTAATGATTGAGTGATTCCAATCCCACCTTTGACACACACCAGATGGGTAACACGGGCCCCATCAGCCAACGTCTCTGAGCTCTAGTTTCCTGCCTGTAAAATGGGTCTGATGATGTGCCATCTGTACCCCACAGCAAGACCCTGACTGTCAGGTTCTGCAACATCACAAGTCGTACACGCAAGGACAAAGCGTTAGCCTGTTAGGGCTGGAAATAGGCCTTCGAGGACATCTAAGCCCCACCTCCTCACTTTACAGATGGGAAAAATGACTTCTAGACCAGGGCGAGTGACTTGACCAGGGTCTCTCATCATGAGGGCCAGACAAGTCAGTCAACAAACATTTATTAAGCGCCTACTTTTTTAAGTGCTGGGGATATAAAACAAGGCAAAAGAGAGTCCCTGCTCTCAGGAAGTGCACAGTCTAACAGGGGAGAAAACCATCAGACAAGTATGTTCACACCAACTATGGACGCGAAAAAATCTCAGAGGGAAGACACTAGTATTAAGGAAAAAGCTCCCCATAGAAGGGGGGATTTTAGCTGGGACCTGAAGGAAGCCAGGAGGCAGAGATGAGGGGGAGAGCACCCCAAGGCTTTGGGGACCTGCCCAGATGTCAAAAAGCACCTGAAACTTAGACTCTGAGCCTCACAACTACCCTGGGGGGTAATGGTTATCTCTATACCCATTTTCCAGGTGAGGAAACTGAGGATAAAGAAAGTTACATTGACTTGCTCAGGGTTACCCATTTAGAAGTGTCAGAGGTAGGATTTGAACCCAAGTTTTGGTTTTGGGGATTTTTTAAAATAAAATTAGCTAATAGTTTATATGTTTTACTGATTTAAAGAAAACAAACCACCTTCTAGTTTATGTATTAATTCATTGGTTCTATTGCCCTTTTAAGCACCTGCTCAGGTGAGCCTAGGTAACAACTGAAGGTTAATTGTCCAGGGAAAAGAGGTTGACTCTTGGTGTTTTTGAGAGGCGAGAGAGAGAGGGAGAGACGGGGGGAGAGAGAGAGAGAGAGGGAGAGGGAGAGGGATAGAGGGGGGAGGATAATATTACATATAATATACATTATATATAAATAATATGCAGGTAAGATTGGAGGGGAAATAATTTGCTTGGAGAAAAAAATTTGTAGTAGCTCTTTTGGGGAAGGCAAAGAACTAGAAACAGAGGGTGCCTGTCAATTGGGGAATGTCTGAACAAGTCACGGCCCATGAATGCGATGGAATACTACTGTGCTGTAAGAGATGAAGAAATAGATTTCAGAGACTTGTATAAACTGATGCAGAGTAAAGAAAGTAGGATGTTTGCTTAATTGTGCTTATGTGATAAGATAATTTGGTTGTGTGTCTATGTGTGTTTTTTTTTTAACCAGTCAGTGAGTGTTTGATAGCTGAAAAATTAAAAATTAAATTAAGAAAAAGCAAAAACACACAAAGAAAAATCTCACTCAAGGCCATAGATGCCCCTCTTTGGAGAGTCCTGCATGGGGCAGGGCTTCACTGGGAAGCTGCAGAAGGGCCTGGAAGGGGACAGGAGGAAGGGAAGGCTGTGAGGGAGGTGGGGTCCCAGGTCCCTTCCCAGAACACCCACCTCAGGGAGCTGGCTCCAGGTGACCTGCGCAGGCCGGTAACTCTTCACCACAATGGTGGTATCTGCTTTCCTAGGCCCCTCTGGGCTCGAGCAGTCCTCTGGCTGATCGTCATCTGATTCATGGCTGGTGTTCAGGCCCCTCTCTCGGATTTCCTGGTAGAACCTGGGATCTGGGGACAGAAGGTGAGTCCGAGCTGACACAGGGTCTCCGAGGAGAGCTCCCTGCCCTGTGCCTCTGAGGCAGCATCTTTGGCCAAGACCCCAGGGGGTGGTGAGCCCTCCCTGGGGCCCCACAGAGACCCTGAAATTGATAGGCAGTGGAGAGCCCCCCAGAACGGGCTGTCTCCCATGGCTACACAGGACTCAGTCAATTCGTCAGGGAGCTCTGGAGCGAAGAGTAGCATTCCAGTGTAGAATGTGACACCTTTGGGACCTGGCTGGCGATCACGGCCTCCAGAGAAGGTGAGGGCCTGGGGCACATGTGGTCCCACCAGAGTCCTGGAATGCCACAAGGCTGGACTGAGGGAGCCCCACTGATCCCCAGCAAAGAATGCCCCTCCTAAATCCACCTTTCAACAGACCCACTAATGGTAGCCTATGTTCTCCAATCCAGACAAGGCAGGCCAGAGGAACGGGCCACAGAATTGTTCCAGGGCTCAGCCACAGCCCAGCTGCAGGGTCTCACTCAAGAGGCACCACTCAGGGCCCTTCCGCTAACCCTTCCAAGTCAGGGATCACTCCCCCTGGCCTGCCCCAGGGGTTGCAAGGCCCCTGGGATAATGTTTGGAAAGCATTCCACAAACATGAGGAGGTCTATAAATAATTCTTCTTCCTCTCATCAGCAGCGAGGCCCCTGAGTCCTCCTAAACATTTTTTTTCTGGAAATCTGACAGGCCACAGCAATGGGGAATTCCCTCCTCCGAATTCCGAGGCATCTTTTCGGTAGCAGCAGCAGAGACAGCTGAGCCTACTACGTGCCAGGCATGGCGGGTACAAATATTTTTTAAAAAATCAAACAATTCCTTTCCTCAAGGCGGCTCACATTCTATTGGGGGAGATCGTATACACACATATAAAGGTAAAGAGCATGAACACAAATATAGATACAGACCGGCTCAGCACTTAGCACAAAGTAGGGGCTTAATGTCTGCTGACTGACTTATTAATTCCTGGGGGGTAGGGGATGGCTAGGTGGCACAGTGAATAAAGCACCAGCCCTGGAGTCAGGAGGACCTGAGTTCAAATTTGGCCTCAGACATTTAACACAAAAACTAGCCATGTGACCTTGGGCAAGTCACTTAACCCCAATTGCCCTCCAAAAAAGCAAAAACAAAAACAAAAAAAATTCCTGGGGGGAGGAAGGGAAGGAAGAGCAGCACACAGTGGGGGCTTAATGTTTGCTGACTGAGTGACTGGTGGGGGGGAGGAAGGGAAAGAAGGGATGCACACAGTAGGGGCTTAATGTTTGTTGATGGAGTGATTGATTGGTGGGGGGTAGGAGGGAAAGAAGGGATACACACAGTAGGGGCTTAATGTTTGTTGACGGAGTGATTGGTTGGTGGGGGGAGGGAGCAAAAGAGTGCTGATTTAGGAACCAGGCAACATGGGTTCAAATCCCAGCTCTGCAGAATAATATGTGTGTGACCCAGGGCTGGTCACTCAATATTCTTGGCTTTGGCGTTTGTACAAGCCCAAAGCCAGTGTTCTTTCCACTGTAAATCCTAAAGCCTAATTAATTACAGATATAGTCACCATATCTCCAGAGGGCCCCTCACACATGAGGACTTTCACATACCCTTTCCCCCAGTGGCTGTCTTCCAAGATGCTACAGAAACAGCCACATGTGGGCTGGAGGGAAGGAAGGAGGGAAGATGGGGGGAAGGAAGGAAGGAAGGAGGGAAGATAGGGGGGAAGGAAGGAAGGAGGGAAGATAGGGGGGAAGGAAGGAAGGAGGGAAGATAGG
>CM053588.1:36611571-36632392 GCA_028646515.1 Pseudochirops corinnae | reverse complement strand
GGCCCATCTCTTCTAAACCCTGGCTCTCCTGGCTGATCCCGGCTCTCCCTGCTTTTTATCTGCTGTTTACTTTGGGGCTCAGAGGAGGAGAGGCTGGTGCCCTCCTGCTGATCACTGGCAGCTGCTGCTGCCTCCATCCCATCACAGGTCACTCACCCCAGCTCCCCAAGGAGTTACTGTGGGGCTGGGAGTCAGGAAGGGGCCTTTGTGGTCATCTAACCCTCTCCCACCTTTGTTTTACCAAACTTAGCTGTATTTTGATTCGAACTTCACTGGGGTTGTTGGAGGAAAAAAACTGGAAAGAACCCCTGCTTTCACATCGGAGATCCTCTCTGTGACAGTTACTATATGGGTAACCCTGGGTGTGTCACTTCCCTTGCATAGGCCTCAGTTTCCTCATCTGTAAAATTGGGAGGGGAGCATTAGATGGCCCCAGAGGTGCCTTCTAGCCACAGATCTATCCTCTTATAACCTTGGGCAGGTCTCTCCACCACCCTGGGTCTCAGTTTCCACATCTGTAAAATGGGGTGTGCGTGGATTAGATGCCTTGGAACTAGCTCCTGGAGCTTATGATATGATACTATTCTTTGTTCTAGAAACCTGAATTCTTTCTGTAAGCAGATGCCTTCTTGTTGGTCGCGATTACAAAGTATTTCAAGAGCCTGTGATTTATTCAGAGTACTCCCTGTTCCACCAATGGAACAGACTTTGAGAGGGGACTTGGGCCCCTTTGGCCAGCCTGGAGATGAGGCTCTCAGAATTTGGGTAGACTAATGCTCAGGTGGCAGCTGGCATCCAGCCTGTGTTAGATGTCTGGCTTTATGGCCCTTATTGGAGTTGTTGGTCTCTTTCTCCAGCTTTCTGGACCCTGGGCAGAGTCACCTCTGTGACCCAGGAGGACATCAGAGACACCATTAGGAGGGATGGTGCAGGGAGTAACTATCCCATATTGGTTTGTGTCAGAGGAGAGGAAACCCAGGCAGTGACTGGGGCTCTTCTGGTTTGTTGGGCACCCTAAGTCCTTCTCATTGTAGCCTGTAGTGTGGCAGGGGATTCAGAGGAGAGACAGGTAGCATCCAGTGGCCTCACATTCTACAGGGAAGGTGCTCAAAAGGAAAGTCCCTAAGACAAAGAGAAACAACCTGAAGGAGGGACAAGAGAGCTGCCTTGAGAGAGGGGTATGGATGCCTAGGGAAATCACAACCAGATTCTGTGTTGTTGTTTTTGAAAAGATAAGCAAGAGCAGATAACAGAACGAACACAAAGTGTGCCATGATCCTGTAAAAATAGGATCAGGAGTGCCGAAACTCAGAATAAACTCTGGATGGCAGGGAGACCTATGGTGGTGGTTGCTTGTCATTAGCTCTTGGAGAGGAGAGGTGATGCCATGACTTCTGAGTGAATTGGATTGAAGTGAGGCAGGCCTGTGCAAAGTCTCCAGCCTCACTTACACCTCCATAGCCATCTGGGTCCAGTGTCAATATATAGATCAGGACAGGCTTTCCCAAAGACAGTAAAGGTAGTGAGGAAGGGGAGAGGGGAACGAAAGGATTAGCTCTTCGGTGGGAAAGGAAGAGATTATAGAAGGAAGAAGATTGTTGCTGTGGGTGGATAGGACTGGAGGATGTACCCCTTGGTTGTATCCACAGCTTCTTCTCGGAAAGAATTGTAAACCCCTGGAGGGCAAGGACTGTTTGACTTTGTCTTCTGACAGTGCCCGGTCTACGGGTACACGCTTAATAAATGCTTGTTTGATGGATACAAACAAAACTGACCACAGAGAGAAGGCAGAGCTGCCCAGTCGTGATTTTGCTTTAGTTTTCTCTGCCAGAAAGAATCCCCCTTGGACTAGTAAAGCTCAGAACAAAGCTACTAATTAGGGAGTTGATACAACACCCCCCCCCAAAAAAAAAAAAATTAAAGAGATAGATGGCACCTGGCTTCCCTGGACCAATTCAAGTCACCTGGCCCAGGTGAAGGCCTCCTCAAGTATTGAAAGAATGAGTGGATATGGTTCTTGAATCCCTATCAGAGATATTTGAAAGATAATAAAGAATAGGAGAGATGATTCAGGGCTTGTAAATTATCCCAGTTTTCAAAAACCTCAAAAGAAAAGTGTCTATAAACTAGGCCAGGGAACTTGGTTTGAACTCCTCAGACAATTCCAGAAGTTGGGAGTGTGACCCTGCTCTGTGAGCGTCTGGAAGAGGAAGGGATGGACACAGAGAGCCAGTGTAGGGCTCCTAATGAAACACAGGGCATTCTGGACAAACCAGATTCCCTTTTTTGCCAGGGTTACCCTGCTCTGTTCACCTAGATTTCTAGCAAAGTTTTCTTTAAATAAAATATCTCCTGCCAACCTCATGGAAAATATGGAGAGAGGTGAGCTAGAAGATAGTTCATAGATTCACTCCTGGCTGGTGGAATGACTGGACCCAAGGCATAATCATGGATGATGAATCCATGTTAGTTGGGAAGGGGGTCTATGGTGAAGTGCCCCAGGGATCTGTGCTCAGCTCTGATTTGTCTAATGTGATTATCGATTACTTAGATAAAAGTAAAGAATCATAGGTCTGCGTGCTGAAAGGGATTTCAAAGGCCAAATAGTTCAGCCCCTCGTTTTCCAGATTTGGAAGCTGAAGGCCCAAGGAGGTCACACATGTTGTAAATCCCAGGCCTGGGATTTTAACCCAGTACCATATTTTGGGGAGGACGCTGGTAATCTAGAAAATGCTCATGGAGGTGTGCAGTCAGGTCGGTGAAGGGTCTGGACTGTCTGCCATATGGGGGAAGGAACTGGCCATATTTGCCTACCAAGGGGGATATAGTAGGGCAGGGTTCAAGTATTTGAAGGACTGTCGTGACAGAACCAGGAGCGTGGAGGGAACAATTAAGAGGCAGATATTGGCTTCCCAGCAATTAGACCTTTCTCAGAGTGCAATGGGCTGCCCAAGGAGAGTCGTTCCCCTTCACCATGGATGTAAAGAATGATGACCCCTTGTCCAGTGTATGTTGGGAGAACTTCTCAGCTCGGGGTTGGGACCATCGTAGCTAAATCGTATACTCTGCTGGTCTTGGAATCAGCGGGAGGGTTCAGATCTTCCTCAGATGCTCATCGAGTGACCTAACATCTTTCTGCTTTCAGATAAAATGGGGGTAATAGCAGCACCCTACCTTACTGCAACCAAATGATGCAAACCTTAAGATGCTATAAAAATGTTAGCAATTGTTATTGGCAGCTGGTGTCAAGAGGCAGTCACAGTGCCTGGTATCATGAAGACCTGAGTTCAAATTTAGCTTCAGTCACCTGCTAGCTGTGTGACCCTGGACAAGATGGTAGCCTCAGTTTGCCTCGGTTTTCCCTTCTGTAAAATGGGGGTGATAATAAAGTGCACACCTCCCAGGTTGTTGTAGGGATCAAATGAGATAATTTTAAAACACTTGGCACGGTGACTGATGTATTAGAGGTGCCATATAAATGTTTTTTAAATTATTATTGTGGGTGGCTAGGTGGCACAGTGAATAGAGCACCGGCCCTGGAGTCAGGAGGACCTGAGTTCAAATGTGGCCTCAGAGATTTGACACACTTACTAGCCGTGTGACTTTGGGCAAATCACTTGACCCCAATTGCCCTCCAAAGAGAAAAAGAAAGAAAAATAAATTATTATTGTAGATGGCTGATGAAATTCTGTGATTCTTTGTTCACTGGAGGATTGTTTACTCCTCTTATTTATAAAGGAGGCACTTTTTTTTTTTTTTTGGTGTGTGTGCTCTAAATTAAATTAATTTTCCTTGATCAGTCACTTGGTACAGTGTGCTAGGGTTTGAATCAATGAACCCAGCTTCAAATCCTGGCTAAGCTAGATCTTTCGGGTCTGTGTGACCTTAGCCAAGTCATGTTTTTTGGGTCCTCAGTTTCCTTGTCTGGACAATGAGAGGATTGGATGATGTGATTCCTAAGTTATCTTTCTGACTCTGGGGATTCTCCACTTGTATTTAAGATCCCCCGTTTCATTTGGGGGCCTGAGTTGGCAAAATATAATGGAGTCACATAACAAATGTGACCCTAGGAATGTTTGAGGGCCTGGAGGGGGCAGTTCCCTGGAGTGGGGGGCAGAGAACCAAGGTAGAAGGGCTAAACGAACCTGGAGTTTTAAAGAGTCATCGTGGTACAGACGCTGTACACACACACACACACACACACACACACACACACACACACAGACGCTCCCATGTTCACCCAGCCCATGTCTGTGGCTATTTCTCTGGCCCCACCCTCCCTGCCTATCTTGATCCCTCTCCCAAACCCGGATCTTTGCACCTGCTGGTCCCCGTGCCTGAGAGGCCCTCCCTCCTCACCTCTACCGGTCCAGAATCCCTGGTTTCTTTTTCGAGCTCAGCTCGGGGGCCCCTTTTACATGAAACCTTCCTGGATCTCCCCAGCTGTTAGAGCCTGCCCCCCAAAGTTACCTCATTTGGATTTAGGGTTTTGTGTGTGTGTGTGCACATGTTGCCCCCTCCCACTCAAAACAGAACATAAGGTCTTTAAACCTGGAAATACTTCATGTTTGGCTTCATCTGCCGGGGGGTAGCACGTAGTAGGTCCTTAATAAACGTTTAAGTGCCTCTTGTGTGCCCGGTGCTGAGATAATCTCGTAATAAGTGCTGTTTGGGGTGGTGAGAATTGCTCACATAAGGTGGCTGATAGCCCTGTGCTTGGAGTTCTGTCCCAGTGTGTCCCATGCACCTCCCACTTGGCACCAGAGCATCCTAGAGTGGGGCCCTCATTCCCCTCTGGTCTGTGCCCAGGTGGGCAGAGCCGGGCAGGTGCTCTGGGACCACTGGCTTACTTCCTGAGGCCACTGGGGTGTGGCTGGGCCCCAGAGGGTACAGCCTGGCCCTGCCGGGCCCCACCTCTGGGCAGAGCTGCTTACGGGCCTGGAATGACTGCTCACCAAACAGGTTCCCAGTGGGGCATCTCTGACCCCAGAGCAAATGTAGGCTGCCTTAGGGAGGGGCATGGAAACCTGAACAGCCCCAGCACACCTCACCAGGGCAGAGGAGGGCCCAGGAGAGAGTTTCTGGGGCCATGGCAAAGGGACCTGGGGCAGGGGCAGGAGGGCCCGGTGAAGCCAACCCAGATGTGTGGAAAGGGATCTGTCGAGGGATGGGCTGTAATAGTCTAAAAGAGCATGGTGCCCACCGGGAAGTAGGAAGAATGTGCCCAGGTGAAAGGCAGAGTGAGCCAGGGAAGCCTCTGTTCAGTTTGTTGTTTAGGGTGGGGGGCAGGAAGGGGAGGGGAATTGATGAGTTTGCCCAGGACTCTGCGGGTCGTGGAGAGTCAGCAGAGATCTCAGTTGGAATTACGCCCATGACACTTCCTAGCTGAGTGACCCAGGGGAAATTGTTGAACCTCTGAACCTCCATTTTCCTAGTCTGTAAAATGGGGCCAATTAAACCTGCAGTACCCACCTCACCAGGGTAGTTTCAAGCAAACGAGAGACTGTAGGGAAAGTATTTTGCAAACTTTCAGTAGGGCCAGGACCTGGACCCATGATTTGTTTGGAACAGGGAAATCTGGGGTGAGGGAGCTCCATTTCCCAAGGCAGGTCCCTCCCTTCTCTGTACCCTAATCAGGGTCCTTTACCTGGGGAGTGTGAATTCAGTTTTAAAAAGATTTTCCAAACTTTATTTCCTTGAATTGGTTTTCCTTTATAATTCTCTTTTATATTATGCATTTTAAAACGTGATTCTGAGAAGGGTCCATGGGCTTCCCCAGATGCTGCCTAGAGTGGGCGAGGGCACAGAAAAGGTAAAGGACTTGGGGACGCAGAGTCTGAGAGACTCCCCTGGAGCATCGGGAAGTTAGGGACTCCTGACTCCAGGCCCAGCCCTCTCTGCACGGAACAACATGTGTCTGCATGTGTATATATGTGTTGAAATGTGTGCACACTCACCATACATATGCACATATGTGTGTACACAGGTGTTGGGGGAGAGATGGAGAGTCCAGCGGTAGATGGAGTTTGGCCTGAGCCTGGGGGCCAGGAGGAAGCCAGGCAGGGCCCAGGTGTTGAAGGGAAGGCCTTTGAGCCTAGTTTCAGGAATTACCCCGAGTTGCCTTTGTTGCATCCTAATTACATAGGATGTGTTTGTAGCCTCATTACAAAGACATAACTGAGGCACCAGTATTTATTCTGTAAATGTTTGTGGGTGGCCTGACGCCGTTTGGGTTCCAGCACCGTGTTCATGCAGAAGCTGTAATAGTCTAAAAGGCACAGACCTGGCCCGTCTATTGGCACATAATTAGTGATCCGGAATAATAGTACTTAGATGACATCGGGTAAACTCTGAACTAGCCAGCCCTTATTGACCACATTTGTTGTGGTCACCTGTCATTGGGATAGAATTCTGTGATTATTCTCGCAATTGGTCCCGCCTGGGCCTCACTGAGGTGGGACAGTACCACCCCCCTCCCTCCGAGATCCCACCAACATAGCCTTCTCTCTACTCCTCGCACCCACCACTCCGTCCCACCTCCTGCTGGACATCCGCTCTTCCCCTTCCCCTGTCTTCCTACCAGACCAGCGGTTCTCAACCTGTGGGTTATGTTCAATTTAAATACACCCTGCATATCAGATATTTACAATGAGATTCATAACAGTAGCAAAATTACAGTTAGGAAGTAGCAACGAAAATAATTTTATGGTTGGGGGTCACCACAACATGAGGAGCTGCATTAAAGGGTCGCGGCTTTAGGAGGGTTGAGAACCACTGTTCTAGATGGAGTCCGACTGCCTCTCAGCCCTCCCAGACTGTGCCCATGACCCAGGCAGGGCGATTTTGCCGCAGGGACACTCTCCGTTTGCATCAGAATTGTCCTCCAGAAATTAGAAACGTATGTGAGCTTACTTGTACCACCGACGCGAGGGTTGGGGGGATGAGAGGTAACAAACTTAGGTTGCCTAGTGGGGAGTGCTCTCAACAGCAGGGTGGCTGAGGGAAAGACGCCTTACCTTTCCCAGCTTTTGTAAAATGGGTGTATTCATGGCTCCCTCCTCTCGGGGTTATTGACAACAATCAGACAAGATGATATGTAAGGCACCTAGAACATAGTATAAGTATTGATGCTGAGGATGAAGAAGAGAGCCTGGGTCCTGGTGTAGGGAACTCCCAAGTGCGGAAACTCCCTCTGCCTATGCAGAGCATCACCTTCCCAGCAGCTTGAGGCCCGGAGAGGTTCGTTGACCAGAGTCACACAGACAGTAGGTGTCCAAGGCAGGGCTTGACCCCAGATCTCCCTGAATCCGAGGGTGGTTCCTCATCCGCTGTGCTACTTCGGCCTTTCATATCACCGTCACCATCATCATCACCACCAGAAGCATCACTGTCATTTATTGTGTTTATTTCATTAAGATCACTGAATTTGGGGGCAGGAGAGACCTGGGTTTGAGTGTGACATCTGCCACTTCTGGATGTGTGACATTGGGCTATTTTTGTGACTGTTAACTTGTTTTGAAATGATGGTAAGCCCCTTGAAGGAAGGGATTGTTTCTTCTCTTTAATTAAAAAAAAAAATCTTTTCATCCCCAGCACCTGGCCCCCGACAGTCCCAGAATTAATGAGTGTTG
This sequence comes from Pseudochirops corinnae, assembly GCA_028646515.1. Taxonomy (NCBI): domain Eukaryota; kingdom Metazoa; phylum Chordata; class Mammalia; order Diprotodontia; family Pseudocheiridae; genus Pseudochirops; species Pseudochirops corinnae. The sequence continues at coordinate 36,624,761 of CM053588.1, read as the reverse complement.
AAATGAGTCTCAGTTTTACCTTCTCTGAAATGGAGATAATCAGAGTTCTGCTATTAAATCGAGGGGTTGTTGCAAGAAAGGAGTTAAGGAGGTTTTAGAGATTTCCGGCTGGAAGAGGGAGCACGGAGATCATTAAGTCTGGAGGAAACTGAGGGCTGCAGGAAGGAGCCTCCCTGAGATCCCATGAGGGTCCTGGAGCCCAGTCTGAGTCTGACATGTGGCAGTTTGGGTCAGTCTCTCGTCAATGGGTATTTCTAGCCCGGTTTTGGCCTCTAAACAGAGAGATGTGTGTGTGCAGCAGCAGCTTGGAGCCTGGGGCCTCTCGGGAAAGAACAGGCTTGAATGAATGGTGGGCACTGTCTCCCGCTGCCCAAGATCTGTCCCAGCCAGCATCTGCCATCAGACAGGGGAGGGCCCAAGGGACCATTTGTAGACCTAATTAGTGCAGGGGAAAGCCCGGCCGTGGAGGCTTCAGGATTCAGGGGATCTCTCTCCCTTTGTCATTGTGCCACCTAACTGCCCCCGCCAAGGTGGTTTGTAAGAGAATTAGGAGCAGATGCCAGGTCTCCTACTTCCCAACACCCGTCATCTCATCTGAATGGAAAGTAAATAGACTGAGCTTTATCCCACACCTGATCTCCTCCATCTTACAGATGGGGAAATCAAGTCACAGAGATTAATTCTGAGGTAGAGGTTGGTCTTTTAGCCCCGCTGTTCACCCACGTCTTCCTTTACCATGCACTTATTAAATGCCAGGAACCGGGGACAGGAAGATGCATATCCCTGCAATTTATTTTTGAAGCATACAGTAAGTGTCCAATGTATGTTTGTTGAGTGATTGAAATAGCCCCTGCCCTCCAAGAGGGAGGAGTGACAACTTGTACAGAGATAAGTTGAAGTGGTTAGAATGCCAGACCTGAAGTTGGGAAGAGCTGAGTTCAAATCCAGCCTCCAACACTTAACTGGCTATATGACCCTGGATAAGTCACTTCACCTCTGACTCAAACAGGGATAATAATAGCACCTACGACCTAGGGTTGTTTCAAGAATCCAACGAGATATTTGTAAAACACTTAGCATAGTGCCTGGCACATATAAATGCTGTTATCAGACATACATGATTAATATGTGGATATGCTTATTAATATTAAGTAATAAATGCTGATTGTAAAATGCATGTAAATTTAGTTAAATGAACACAAATTACTGTATGTAATAATATATTAATATGTATGTGTGTACACATGTATGCATACATGCATATGTATATCGTTTCAGCATGGGGGGAGGGGTATAGCGCCTGAGCTTGAGCCTTGATGGAAAGTATAGCTAGGGGGCAGCTAGGTGGTGCAGTGAATAGAGCACCGGCCCTGGAGTCAGGAGGACCTGAGTTCCAATCCAGCTTCAGACATTTGACATACTAGCCTTGTGACCTTGGGTAAGTCACTTAACCCCAATTGCCCTGCCTTCCCTTCAAAAAAAGAAAGAAAGTATAGCTGGACAGGGAGTGCGTGTCCAGCCCGGAGGCAGGAGATGAGCCGTGTTTGGGGAACATTTTCCAGAGTTTAGGAGAGGAAAGTGCGTGAGAGGCCTGTGGCCCTTCCTGGCAGTCCTTCCTTCGAAGTAAATCCCCTTGAATTCTTTGCTTTCACTTTCCATCTCAGATCGTCAGCCCCAGTCTCCCCAGGTGACAGCCCTCAGCCAGCCTGCCGTGGGAGGCAGGTGAAGACAGATGCAGCCTCAGCTGTTCTGGGAAGCTGGGGCGTGGTTCCTGTAAGCTGGGGGTGCTGGCGATGGGTGACTCCTCGAGGATGGGTTTCAGTGGTCCCGGCAGTCCAGTGGGAGGAGGGGGTGCCCCTGGCAGGCTGAGTCACAGTGGGAGGAGAGACGGTATCTTATCAGTGTGTGTGATCCTTGGCCCTGTTGCTCGGCCTGAGGACAGGATGACCCAACTCAGGGCAGCGTCAGTCTTCTCTTCCTTCTGAAGGCTTCATTTAGCTCATTGGTTAGAGCCACCAGCTAGCAAAGTAGCCTGGTCTGAATCTATTAGACTGAAAGCTTCTTGGGGGACTCCGCTCCTCCCCCAAGCCACAGTGAGGGCCCCCAGCCACGTTGTCCCACATGTGTTCTTACTCCCTTTGGCACCATACTCGGTGCTCCCTCCTGCTCACCCACTGGCATAGACAGCAGGGACTGTCTTTATTCATTGTATCCTCAGCCCATAGTTATCCCACTGACTGGCACACAGTAGGAACTTGTTAAATGTTGATTGGATTGATCATGGGGCAGGCACAGGGAGGTCTGAGACCTTTTCCTCTGGGGCAGGGACTTGGAGGAGTAAGGCTTGCTAGAAAAGGCCTGAATAGCCACTACCTTTAGGGGAGAAGCGGCTAAGAAGGGGGAGAACATGAGGAAGGGAAATTGTAAATAGGAGAAGAAACAGAACTAAGAAGAGGGACCCTTATGAGACCAAACACAAAATGAGTCAACAGTGAGGGTCCTGATGGCACTCAGTCTTCAGGTAAATTCAACAACAGTTACTAAGCTCTCCCTTTGTCCCATCTGTATGTCTAGGACACAGAAAAGAAAACAGCCCTGCCCTCAAGCAGTTTACATTCTGGGGAGTGGGTGGGTGCTACCAGTGTATGGATAAATAAAGACTGAGCACCTGGGTTATCATTCCTAGAGGGAGAGTCTGGGGGAGGAGTAGGGAGGGAATAGAGGAAAGACCTCCCCTAGAAGGTGGTGCCTGAGCTGTGCTTGAAGAGAGGGAGCCAGGGATTCTGGGGGCCTTCTAGGAGGAAAGAAGGCATCCCCGCAGGTACCTTAGTGTCTCCCAGTGTGGGCCCGTGCATCCTTTGGTATCCTTCCCCTGCCTTACTGGAAGATGTGTCCAGCAAGCTGGGGCATTCTTTTGGAGCTTGGATGGTCCACCTGATGATACCCCCACCCAGGATCTCTCCGCTGGATTTTCTAATCATGCGTGCTCTTCTCAGATAGAGATAGAAAAGAAAATGCTGGATTTGAATAATCAGAGGATCTCTTACTGCCTGGGAGACCTTGGACAAGTCACTTCACCCTGAGCCTCAGTTTAAAATGAGGGAGGTGGGCTTGATGATCCGCTCTGCGCCCATCATCTGCCTTCCCACTGCCTTTTGGGGTCTCGTGCCCTGGTTACCCTTGTGAGATGGTGACGTTCAGTGACCTGTAGCCACACAACCAGGGAGACGGTGATTGCTTCCTGAGATCCTTGTTTTCGTTGATGGAAGGATCTCCCAGTGAGCAAACTCCCTCCACCAATGCAACTGCTGTGCAAGTTAGACTCAGGCCTGCCTGGGCCATTGAAGGGTTAATGACTTGACTAGGGTCACGTAGTCATGATGTGTCAGAGAGAGGATTCAAATCTAAATCTTCTTGATGCTGAGATAAGCTCTTTCTACTTTGTTACCACTTTAATAATAATTAATAATGAGAGAGAAATCATTGATTACGACCCAGAAAGGACCCTAGAGTCCTCATTTTTACGGCAGAAGACACTGGGAGAAGGAAGCAAAGTGATTTTCCCAAGGTGCTACAGCTCAGGAGTGTCTGAGGGAGAACTCAAACCTGGGCCTTTGTATGCATCCTAACCATCTCTAACCACCACACTGCACTGCCTTCCCTTGAAAAGATCTGTATTTAAAAGACTGGTGGCAGGGAGTGGCTGGGGCTCCTTGGCATCGCTTTTCAGTCATTTTTGGTTATTTCTGACTCTCCGTGACCCCATTTGGGGCTTTCTTGGCAGAGATACTAGCGTGGTTTGCCATTTCCTTCTCCAACTTATTTTACAGATGAGGAAACTGAGGTAGGCAGGGTGAAGTGACTTGGCCAGGGTCACACAACTAGTGCATGTCTGAGGCCAGATTTGAACTCGGGTCTTCCTGACTCCAGGCACTGTGCCGCCTAGCTGACATCATTACCCTTCCTCTCACTGGGCCCGTGTCTTCATCTTTAAAGTGAGAGGATTGAACCACATGGCTGTGAAGGGTCCGTTCTGTTCGTGATGCTGTGGTTGCTTCCATATCTGCCCTCCTCCACAACAGATAATTTGGGCTCTTCCTTGAGATACAGTGTCTTGGGCCCCATCCCTCAGTTTCCCCATCCCAGGTTTTTTTTTTCCCCAGAGAAGTCAATTAAGGGAAGTGTGCCACCCTCTATGCCCAGCTTGGCTTTGACCCGAACATCAGCTGGAAGCCCTCTCTTCCTCCCCCTCGGGAAGGGTTGCCCAGTAATTGTGTCATTATATTAATGATGTTTCATAATGGTGCTATGATCATAGCCCTCTGTGTGGTGTTTGGCAGCTGGGGGAGAGCCCAGAGATAAGGGAAAGGAGGGAGGTGGAGGTGGGAGGGAGGGCCTGGTCTGCCAGAAGGTGGTAGGGTGCATTCCCTCAGAGCAGCTCCCCTGGGTCCTGAGGGCACCCCTTCGTAGGGTTGCCCAGGTAAGATTGCCTTATGTTTACACTTCACGTGTTGTCTCCTTCGTGCCACCAGGACCCACCCCACCGGAAGCACCATGTCTCAGAGGTATTCAGACGGTTCGTTGGATGAGAAGTCCAAGCTTCTGGAATATCGTTTACACTCCGAGCTCCGCTTGGATGAGGATGGCAACCCCATTCCCGGGCTCCCGAGATCCCGGAGCTCCCTGAGGTCAATGGAGGCAGAGCGCCCGCCGGGCGAGCCCCACACCGTCATCCTGAGCACGGAGAGCCCCGCCGCTCTCAAGGTGGGCACCCAGCAGCTGATTCCCAAGAGTCTGGCTGTGTCCACCAAGGCAAAGACACCCACTCGCCATCAGAGCTTTGCACTGTCCATGCTGACCAAGGACCATGCCCAGCAGAACCTCAAGAGGCTGTCTGTCCCCAGCTTCTCCTGGGATGACCTAGACGTGGATGTGACCTCAGGCGGGACGCTGAAGCGGAACCTCCGGAACCAGTCCTACCGTGCGGCCATGAAGGGGTTCCGGAGCCCGGCTGAGGCCAAGCCTGTGGCCACCCTCAAACCTTTGGCTGAGGAATCAGGCCAGGGGCGAGCGCGGAGCCCAGCCAGAAACAAGGTAAAGAGCGTGGGGAGATGGCTAGCCCTGGGTGGGCCAAGACTTCCCCCTAACTGGGCCCCGACTCTGCCCACACTTTTAGGATGCTGGCCTCTAATGGAAGAACACTAACCACAATAGTGATAATAATTAAGATAGCGCTCTGCAGGGTCGCTCACACATTACGTGTGTTATCTCCTTTGATCCCCTATTAAGCAGGTTCTAGCATTCTCCCTGTTTTACAGAGGGGGAAACCAAAGCAGAGAGACTGACTTGTCCAGAGACAAGCCACCAGCAAGAGTGATTCTGATAACCCCAGCTAATGATGTTAGGGCACTTTAAGGTTTGCAGATGCACTTTGTGTGTGTTATTCCATATAATTGCTTGAGAGGTGGGCACTGTTATTCTCCCCACTTTTCTGGTGAGGAAACAGAGGCAGAGATCAGCTAAGGGACTCATTCAAGGCCGCACAGCCATATCTGTGGCTGGATTCAAACTTGGGTCTCCTTGACTCCAAATCCAGCTCTGCCCACTGGGCTACCCGGCCTTCTCTGGAAGCAAAGAGCTTATGCCTCCCTCCTTTACACATTCCTTGTATCAGTCAGCTGGTGCTGTTCTCTTCTCCCCACAGGCCTTGGCACCTGCTGTCCCCCATGCCTGCGATGTCCTCCCTCTTCATGTCCTCCTTCAGAATCCCTGGCTTTCTTCAGAGGCCTCTCCTCCTACTCCCTCCAGGTGGTCATCTGTCATCTGTCTCTCTCTTTCTCACCCGCTTCTCTGTCTCTCTTCATCTCCTACCCATCCTCCACCTCTTTCTCTCTCTCTCCTGCTCTCTCTCTCTTTCTCTGTCTCTCTCTCTCTCTTCCTCTTCTCTCCTCCTCTCTCTCCATGTCTCTCTCTCTTTCTTCTCTCCTCCTCTCTCTCCATGTCTCTGTCTCTCCCTCTCTCTCTCTGTCTCTGTATCTCTCTCTTTCTTTGTCTCTCCCCTACCACACACACACACACACACCACAGGCAGTATTTTTCATCCTTGTCTTTTTCTCTCTCGTACCAAATACAAGGCTTTAAAAATGAGGGAGTTGGACAACATCATCAGTCGTGTCAGACTCAAATAGGAACATGAGCTTCAGCTGAACAGAGGGGTCCCTGAGGGCTCATGACTTAGAAAACCACAAATTAACATTATCAGTTTTCATTGTATTTTTACAATGAAATTTATTTTTACAATAAATTAACTATTTCTCATTTACTTTGTAATCTGGTTTGGGTCACTCTTCACCAGCGTTTGACACCTCTGGACCCAGTAACTGCGAGGGTATCTCCCGGCTGTCCATCTCCTTTATTCAATATATTTCTTCATTGTACTATGAATTCCTAGTAAGTGGCAAAGCCAAGTGACTCATATTTTAATTCGGTTCAGCATTTATTAAGTACTTACTGTGTCTGTGCTCCTTTCAGGAAAATAACAAGCCTCAGTGAGCAGGGGAGGGTCATTCATAGCAGACAGTGGAGTGCATTATACAGCCAGGTGACAGCCAGTCAGTCCTCAAGCATGTCCTGGGCACAGCCAGGATGCTAGGCGCTGTGTCAGGGGCTAGCAATTCAAAGAACCCCCCAAAATAGGGCCTGCCCTCAAGGAGGATTTAATTCTACTAGGGGCAAACAACATGTTCACCTAAAATGTGTGCATGTATATGTGTACCTTTATACATACACCTACATATAGACGTGTACATACACATATACATACATGTGTGTATACACACACACACAAATGTGGTGATTACAAGGTCATTACAGCAGGGCAGGGGAGCCAGTGGCAGCTAGGAATGGAAGTGGGGTCTAAGGAAGTGAGAGGTTCTTCCAGGAGGCTGGGGGTCAGGAGAGAACCCATTCCAGGCAGGGGGACAGGCTTTGTTTGCCTGTTAGAAGGCTCAAGGTAACAGTTTTCCTGGCTAGGGGAGACTCAGTTAGCATTACTCATTAATTGCATATACATGGGTTCTTAGACAGTTCTTAGAATGACTCATTTTTTTTTCGTCTTGGGGCCTGGGTTATGATGTAAATGAGCTAATTAGGAAACCCTGTTTTATATGAGAAGGCAAAGCATGACAGAGCATAAAGTCAGAGTTAGCGGGAGGCAGAATAGTGGAGCCAGACCATGCTGGCGTCACTTTCACTCTGTGTCAGTTTCCTCTCTGAAGAGGCACAGCCTCCCCTGTCCATGCCAGCATCATCCAGCTGAGATTACAGCCAGTTCATCCTGTTGATATCTTGTCTGAACAAAGCTCTTTGTGCATCATCTCTTCGTTAGAATGGAAGCTTCTTGAGAGCAGGGTCTGGTTTTTTTTTTTATTTCTTTTATATTCTGAACTCAATGGCAAAAATTATTTTTAACTTTGTGTCCCCAGAGCTTAAGAACATACTAGGTGCTAAATAAATGCTAATTGATTGACTTAATTAGATCATCTCCCAGGTCTTAAAATCTTCTGATTCCTGTGACTTCACCAGACTGCCAGGATTCCTGGGGAAAGAGTATATGCATATTTATGTGTATTGTATATATGTAGGGTTTTTTTTCTTTTTCCTTTTTTCCCTTCCTTTATTTTCTTTCCTGACCTGCAGTTTTGTAGAACATACATGTCTATACATGCATACATGATGCATGCATACATATAATACACATGTAAGTATATGCATGACATATTTCCAGGAATCTTGCCCATCTGGTAAAGTCACAGGAATCAGAAGATTTTAAGACCTGAGAGATGATCTAATTTGGTCAGTCAGCCAGCCAGCATTCATTAAACATCTACTGTGTGCTTAAGCCTTGGGGATACAAAAAAAAGTTTACAACTTTAAGTAGGAGGTGCTGCTAAGGAAGAACCTTGTAACAGTGCACACCTACCCATCAGGGGCCTTTCCTGCCACTTAGACCCCAAGAATTGCCTGGGACGGTGGGAGAAAGTGTGATTTGCCCAAGGTCACACGACCAGTATGTGTCAGAAGCCAGACTTGAACCCCTGTGTCTTGCTGACTCCCATTCATTCGTAAATACGTTATATATTGGAGTTGATTTAGCAGCTGCCATGTAGCTCAGCTCTCTTGTTTTACTGCTGAGAAAACTGAAGTCCAGGTAATCAGTCACCAATATTTATTAAGTACCTGTTATGTGACCGGTGCTGTATTAGGTGTAGGGGAGGCAGATACAAGAATGCCTGGAGATTCCTTTCTAGTGGGAAAGATAAATACATGTGTAACTATATACCAAATAAGTACCAGTACATTTAGGGTAGTTAACGTGATGGATTGCTGCTGTCTTTCTTGAAGAGGACCATAACATCAGGAAGGCGCTTTGGGAGTGTGGAGGGTGGCTCAGTCAGAGCTTAGTGAAGGTAATCAAAGATGGCTCTTGGACACGAAGGAAGAGCAGACTGCCAAGCAGAGGTAGGGAAGGTGTGGAGTGTGGGCCATAGCGCTGGTCAGTGGAGGGTTGTGTGTGAGGAGACCTCAGAGCAGGGAGCCCGGGGACAGGTTGGGGAGGGCATTAAAAGCCTTGAGTAGGAGAACCACATGGTCAGATCTGGGCTTAATTAAAGAAAATCATTGTTGTAGTGTAGAGGCTTGACAAGAATAGGACACTTGCTGGGAAGGCTGGTGGAATAATTAAAGGTGGGGAGAGAGAGAAGGAGAAAGGGAAGAGAAGAGAAAGGAAGAATGAGAATGGCAGAAAAATGGGGAAAGGGGAGAAAGAGATGGGAAAGGAACAGAGGAAAGGAAAGGTTAGGGAGAGGCATAGAGGAAGAGGAGGGAAGGAGCAGGTTAGAGAAAGAGGAGTTTAGAGAGAAGGGTCTTGCTGGTCTACCTGGAATCACCAGGCAGTGCAGGTGTGCTCTGGGCTTCAGAATGGGAAGCACCATGAGCACCCAGGCCAGGGCTCTCCGCTCTCAAAGAGTTAGGGGTGGGAGTGAGATCAAGAACAAGACCAACAAGAAGGGAAGGACAGGAAGCTGCGGGGGAAGAAGGGAGCTGGATGGTTTTATTTAAGCACATCTTTCTGCCTGCTTGACAAATTGAATGTTGAACTTTAATGGAAATAGGCAGGGACCTGAATTGTCCCCATTTGTTTGCCTGCCTTTGAGGTCCTGGGCCCAGAAGGTGCCCTGGGCCTTGTGGTTAATTGGGTTAGCTCTGGTGAGGGAGTGGAGGTCTTTGTGGGGCAGGGCGTGCTGATCTGTGCTGGACAGGAACAAACATCTGTCCTGAGGTCTGGGAACCAGAGCCTGTGTGTTCATTCTAACCTGCTGGCTGCTTTATTAATCCTCAGAAAGGGCTCTTTGCCGTAGCAGAAAGAGGTGTTTTGTTTTTAAAGTGGTATTTGGCTAATCCTTGTGACTGAGGGAGACTGAGGCTGGGGAGGGTGGGCATTCCGAGCTGCTGTGGGCTAAGCTGGCTGGGTGTCCTAACCAAGCCCAGCACCAACATGGATGTGTCCCCCGTGGTGGGGTGAGGGGTGCCTCCAGGCTGTCCAAAATGGGGCAAACCAATCCAGGTAGGAAACAGAGCAGGTTAAAAGCTTTTGTGGTGATCAGCAGTGGGATTGTCCCTGGACTTCCAGCCCAGGCTAAGCACTGGGGATACAAAGAATGCAAAAACGTGGTACTTGGACTCAAAGAATTCACATTTCCAGTGGGGGAGACAGCAGGCAAAAGGCCCTGAGGTACAGACAGATTCCCTGGAAGGTCTTCTCAGGGAAGCCTCAGCAGCCAGAAAGATGGGGAAGGAGCTCTCGCAGAAGGTGGGATTCCAGCTGAGTCCTGACAGAAGCTGGGAGACAGGTGAAGAGCAAGTGTATTCTAGACATGGCAAGCAACCAGTGCAAGGGCATGGGGTGCCGTGTGAGGGACTGCAAGCAAGCGGCTGTCCCTGAGGACCTTAGAGTAAGTGGAAGCAGGTCAGATTAAGACTAGAGAGGTGGGAACCAGCCAGACAACATCCTGAACTAGACTGAGACTCAAAGACACCCTTGCTCTGCCCTCAGGGATCTTGCATTCTCTTGGGGGAATATGGCCAGGACACAGATGAGTAAGAACAATTGAATTTGAGCAGGGACAGAACAAAGTGGGGGAGGTGGGGAATCAAACCTTGCAGGGGGCTAAGAGAAATTTTGAGTGGCAGAAATGAAGAGGGGGTGCTTCTTGGGCCCGGGGACAGCTGGGGGGAAGGCACTAGAGAGTCAGATGAAATAAATATGGCAGTGTGAATAGAAATTGTGGGTGCCTTTTAAAGGTAAGGCAAAAGTGGGAACCAACAGAGACTTTGGAGCATCACTAACTTGAGAGTCAAAGAATATCGGGCCAAATTTGTTGACGTGCAAAAGGCCAGGTGGACATGAGCCACCCCTTACGCACAAACAGCGATGGGCCTGTCTTTGGTCTGGTTCCATACTTGGTTTTCTGATAACTCGCTCAAACCAGCAGCAGATGGAACTCCAGAAACTAAGTGCCTTGGGAATTTCAGATGTCTCAGATGGAAATTATTACAGCCACTGCTCAGTACGGGCAGAGAGAGAGTGGAAAGGTCAGAGCAGCGAGCACAGTTAACCCTGTGCTTCTCAGTCTCTGGCCTACTGAAGGGAATCAAGCTTATCTTATTAGTCTCACATTCCAGGATCACCTCCTCCGTGAAGCCCTCCCAGCTGGCAGAGTTTTCCCCCATCACACGTTTCCCTAGATCACTTTGGATTTCTCGTTTTCCCCATTGTGCTCAGTGATGTATTGCCATATGTTTGGGATTCCCCCATGGTGGAATGGAACCTCAAGGAGACTGTGACCTGTATTCTTTTCATTTTTATTTCTGTGAGGATGGAGAGTGTCTCTCAACCTGTGATTTCAGGGATATCTGGAATTCCCAGGGGAGAAAGTCCCTCCGCAGATGCCAGTCAGCAGCTGCTCTGTCATGGAAAGCCTTAGGGAGCTGCAGAGGGTGGGGGTGGGGATGAGAGGGTACTCCCTAAGAGGTTAAGGGACTAGCCCAGGGCCACTAAGTTCATCCATGTCCACTGCTTACCCCAGTGCTCAGCACAGAGCAGGTAGAAGATCATGGGGTCAGGGAATCAAGATTCAGACCCTGCCTCTGATCTCTTAGCTCACTATGTGACCATATTCAAGTTACTTAGCCTCCCTTGACTCAGTTTCCTCCTCTGTAAAATGGGATCCTTTGAGGTCCCTTCCGGCTCTGGATCCATGATTCTAATAAATGCTGATTGATCACTAAGGCCATGAGGCTCCCTTTTTTGTTGTTCAGTCATTTCAGTCATGTCCGACTCTCCATGACCCCATCTGGGGTTTTCCTGGCAAAGATGCTGGAGTAGTTTGCCATTTCCTTCTCCAGCTCATTTTTTTCAGATTGAGGAAACTGAGGCAAACAGGGTGAAGTGACTTGCCCCAGGGTCACAGCTAGGAAGTGTCTGAGACCAACTTTGAACTCAGTTTCTCCTGATTCCAGAGCTGGTATTCTATCTACTGCACCACCTAGAAGCCCCTTCCTTCCCTATTGGATTAAGGCAAACAGAGGTTAAGTGACTTGCCCAGGGTCACACAACTGGGAAGTGTCTGAGGCTGAATTTGAACTCAGGTCTTCCAGACTCCGTGCTCTATCCACTGCACCACCTAGCTGCCCATGAGGCCCCCCAGTACAAGGCAAGTAATGATGAGTTTTACTGGAATCACCTGAATGTCCCTCTTCCCTGTGTGGGGTAGTTGGAGCATTTGTTGAGGAGAGGCCCCTCCAGGCAAATGACTTGGGGACAGGACACTGGTCTCCCACATGTCTTGTTCCCTGGGGACTTTCCTCCGAGCCTGTCCATCTAGATCCCCACTGTTTCTTTTCTCGGCTTTTCAGCATCAAGAGAAGTGTTTGCTTTAAGCCAAGCAGCTGGGGAGGTTTCTGGTCCCAGCTAGTTCTCATGAAATCCAACCTGGTCCCTTCCCAGCACAAGAAGGGGCAGGTGCTCACTGAGAAAGGGGCCTCTTAGAGAAATGGATGGGGAAGGAGTGGTCATCGGCTCTGGGGCCATAGAGGGGAAGGGGAATGGTCCCCGTGATCGGTAACGGACCCAAGGAATATTAATTAAACCCCTGCCTTGCTCCAGGTGCTTGGGCTCCATAAACTGTCCCTGCCCTCCAGAAGCTGCCATTCTGTTGAGGGGGGTTGGGATCCCAGAATTCCAGAGCAAGAAAAGGTAATCAGGAAAGACCTCAAAGAAGAGGCGACTGTTGAGCTCTGCCTTGAAGGAGAATCGGTATTCCAGAGGGCAGAGGGGAGAGAAGAGTGCCCAGCAAGCCTCGTCAGACCTCCATGGTGGAGAGGCCCAGGGCAGGCTGGGCTCCAGGACCCTGGTGGTGATTGGCGAGGGGAAGCATAGACTGTGTTTGGTGTAGACTCACAGGCCTGGCCCTGGCACAGGATAGAGCGGCAGAGAGGCATCCGTGAACCCGCAGTCCATCTAGAGAAGGGAAAGGTGGGAATGGGAGAGAAGGACAAGAAGGAAATCGGGACTGTCCACCTTCTTTTAACCAATTGCCTCTGTCTTTTTCTCATTGCTACAGAAAACTCTTGGGAGGAAGCGTGCACACAAGGGCTCTTTCAAGGATGGTGAGTCTGGCATCCAGTAGCAACTCCTTGGCTGGAGACTGGGCAGGCCCCTCCAGCCATCAGTCACCAGCTTCCCTGCTGGCCTGGTCAGCCAGGCCTCTGTGGGGGTGTTGTTTTCTAAGAAACTCGGGCCCTCTGAGGAGCTGGGATTGGGGGGGGAGGTCACCACCTCCATCCTGGCCCTCCAGGCAGGACAGCAGTTAAACCATCCCTGGAACAAAGGGGAAAGAAAGAAGGAAGGAATTCTCAAGATTTTCAAGGCTTTTGCTCTACAAGCAGAATGCGAATGGATTCCTCCCTTGCTTTCCACCAAGGCTGTGCTGGAGCCAGATCAACTGTAAATTCCATTTTGATGGATGAAGCTCCGTTTCCCTAAAGGATTTGGTTTCAAAATGATCATCTTTAAAATGGGAGTCTGTGGAAGAATGAGCTTGCTCTTTCTCTCTCCTCTCTCTCTCTCT
>CM053588.1:36563477-36611071 GCA_028646515.1 Pseudochirops corinnae | reverse complement strand
TCCTTCCCTCCTTCCATCTCTTCCTTTTCTTCCTCCTTTTCTTCCTTCCTTTCTTCTTCCCTCCTTCCTTCCCTCTCTTACTTTTCTCTTTCCTTCTTTCTTTTCTTTCCTTCTCTTCCTTTTCTTCCTTTCTTCCTTCTTTCCTTCCTTCCTTCTTCCTTCCCTCCCTCCTTTCCTCCCTTCTTTTCTCCCTTTCACTTTCTCTCCCTCCCTTCCTCCTTCTCTTCTTTCCTTTCTTCTTCCCTCCTTCCTTCCTTCCCTTCTCTTTCTCTTTCCTTCCTTCCTTTTCTTCCTTCCTTCCACCCACATTCATTAAACACTCTCTATGTACCACAGGATATAGAGAAGAAACAGGAAAATTTCGAGATTATCTGCACACAGCTGATGCTTAATAAATGCTGAATTGGAAAAAAAAACCCACCACTACAGTGTGAGACTACTATGGGGGGTAGCGGTTTGCAGTTCATACACAGCTAAATAAATAAAAATCCATACAAGGTAATTTCCAGAGTATAGGAGGGTACGGAGGGGATCAGAAACAGCACTGTGTAGGAAGCGGCACCTCAGCTCTCCTATGAAGCAAGCCAGGGCTTCTAAGAGGCCGAGGTGAGGGAGGGCATTTTGAGGAGGGAGGCCAGCCTGTGCAAAGGCCTGGAGGGGGGAGATGGAGTGTCAGCTTCTGCTTTAGAACCAGAAAAGTACAGAGGCATCATCGAGGTCCCCAGTTTTCCTTGAGAGATCCATAGTTCTCTGCTGGCCCTATACAGATGGAAGGTACTTACACTCTTGGATTAAAGAGGGTCTGCAGAAGTGCTGCCTCTGGATATAGAACATCAGGCTTAGAATCCTGGCGGTGCTTTCAATTTCCTGTATGACCTTGGGCAAATCACTTCTCTCTGGGCCTCAGTTTCCAGTTTCTTTATCTGTAAAATGAGAGAGTGCACCAGATGATAGCAAAGTACAGGGGAAAGAAGACTAGCTGGTCTCAATTTGAATTCTACCATTTTTACTTGTGTGACCTCGGTCAAACCATTCAATTTCTTGGGTCTTCGTTTCCTCGTGTATAAAATAAGGCCACGGGACTAGATGGTCTCTGAGGTCTTTCTTGGCTCTATGACCCCACCCTGGCTTTATTTTAAAATTTTATTGATATCACTGTCGTTTCCAGATAGCCACATCCCCACTCCACCAACCAGTGATACTTCCTTGCCTCCACTGGAGTCCAACCAACCGATGCACCTCAATCGACAAGATGTGTCATCCACAGCTCCCACCTCTGTAAGGAAAGGAAGGAGATGCCTTTCCTCATCTCCTCCTGAAGGACCGGGTGAGTCACGACAGTTACGTGGTGTTGGACTGTGTTTGAGTGATTTTCTTTTCATTATTGGGAACTAGAAGTTCATAGATTTAGAGTTGGCAAGAAAGGAAGCAGAAGCCAAGGAAGCTGTCCCTGCCTACACCCCCACCTCCCGGCAAAAAATTACACAGGTAGTGTTGGAAGTGAGACTGGAACCTGGCAGAGCCTTGTCTACAAGGCTTGTCTACATCCTGATAATGGTTCATGGTTAAGGAATAAAGGGACAGCTAGGTGGAGCCATAGTGCATAGAGCACTGGGTTTAGAATCAGGAATTCTCATCTTCCTGAGTTCAAATCTGGCCTCAGACACTTACTAGCTGTGTGACCCTGGAAAAGTCACTTAGCCCTGTTTGCCTCAGTTTCTTTATCTGTAAAATGAGCTGGAAAAGAAAAGAGCAAACCACTCCAGCATCTTTGCCAAGAACATTCCAAATGGGCTCACAAAAAGTCGTACACTACTGAACAACAAAACAACTCTTGGGGTTCCTTTTGCCTTAATACTGATAATGGCTCACAGTAAGGAAGAAAGGATGTTAGATTGGAGTCATTGGGTCTGAGTTTGGATCCCAGCTTGGTCACTGAATACCCGTATCATCTTGGGAAGTCATGTAATCTCTGATCCTCAGTTTCCTAATTTGTCAAATTAGAGAACCACCTTCCAGCTCTCAGTCTGTGTTCCTGGGGTCCTCCTGGGAAGGGGTCCCAGGGAGGTATGGCTCTTGCCAGTTGCTTCAGGTCTCCCATCACCTGATCATTTCACTAGGGTAGAGGACCATCTCCCTCCCTGCATGACCTTGCTCTGGGACTCTTCCAGGGAAGTCCTCTCCATTCTCATTTCTGCCCTTTCATATATGGCAGGGGCTCCTCTGATTTCAGAATCACTACGTCTAGAAATGATCATTTCCTATGATGCCATCATTTTAGGAAGGAAGATAATGAGGCACTGGGAGGTCATTTGTCCAAGGTCACACAGGTATCAGAGGCTCAGAAGACCACAAATCTGGAGCTGAAAAGGTCCTCGGAGGCCATCTTACCTCTCCCCTTGGCAATGCCCTGTGTGGATGGCTGACAAGTCCTACATCTGGCCCAAATATCATCATCAACGCTGAAAATAGCCATCTCAGTCAAGAGTGGGTAGATGGACCAGGCCCCAGATGAATCTAATCGGGTAATTTTAAAACCATTTAAAAAAATAGAAAACAGATCTTTCTTTGACCCATTTCTCTGAACCTCCCCTCCCCCCAATCCCGCCCTCATTGATTTCCCTCCCCTCCCTCGCCCCTTCCCCTTTTCCCAAATGAAGCCTTTTTCTCATCACTCTCTGGTGAGCCACTAGGGCTGGGGCAGACAAAGTCCACTTGTCAGAAATATTCTCTTAAAGTCTCTGTTCTTTTTTTTCCTCTGGGGTACCCCTCACAATAGCTCTATTATCAGATAGTTCTCTTATCCAATAGATTTTCCCTCTCCCCTCCAGGGCTAATAAGGAGAAAGGTTGCCAGGCCGAACAAAGATGGGAGGATTTTCACTTGCAGTCATTCAGCTAAGACTAAAACCCTAACACGCCGAACTCCGGGGAGGTGCTATTGTGTGGGACGTCGGATCCTGTCATCTGATCACTCTGAATGACTTTTTGAAACACGGGCCATTCATCAGTTTTGTAATTCACATCATTTGTCCTAAGAGAAGGGAAACATATTTCCCAGAGAGAAGGCTTTCAAATCATTTTTGTACCTCGAACTCCCCCTGAAAGCCGCATGTCTGACCATCATAGCTTGAGACTGCCTGCCTCTTTGTTAGTCACATCAGGAGGAAAAATAATCTTGAAATATTCAAATGCTTTCTCCAATCCCTCCACTCCCCACCCCCTAGCCACCTCTCCCCCCGCAACCCCCTCCCACCTTAACATCTCCCCATGGAGACATGCTTTTCTTTGAGAGACAAATTTTTTTTTAAAGTCACAACTCTCTAGATTTTGGACCTAGAATCATAAATTTAGAGCAGGAAGGGACCTCTGAGGCCATCGTATCCAATATCCCACTCTATTTTAAAGATGAGGACATAGAAGCAGTAGAAATTTAAGTGACTTCCCCAAATTCAGAATTTAATTTCCCACCTCCATACCTTTGCCCATGCCACCCACCCACCCAAGCTCTCTCTTCTCACCTCAGTCTCTTAGGAACCTTCAAGGTTCAGCTCAAGCACCACTAACAGCCAGGAAGACTTTCCTGATTTTCTGTACTTGTTAACACCTGGTTTCTCTTCCAATTGTCTTGCCTTTGTCCACTTTACTTTGTGATATCTTACTAGTTAAAGTCAATGTGAGGTAAGGGGGCAGGGTCATAGCAAGGTAGCTACAGAGTCAGGAAGGCCTGGGTTTGAGACCTATCTTCATGACAGTCTGACTCTGTGACCCTGGACAAGTAACTTTACCTCTGAGAGACTATACATTGCAAGACAGGTGCTTGTCTGAGTGGCTCAAGGTTTCCTCAAAGAGGCTTTCTCTATATCACTGAAATCATAGGTCAGATCCAAAAGAAAAAAAAAATCTCCTTAGTAGAATGTCAGTTCATTGAGAGTAAGCGCTGTGTTTCATTTTTGTTCCTATATTCCCAACTCCTCACCTGGAGTGATTTTTGGAAGGAATGGGGGAAAGTGTCCAGACTGTGATTTCAGTGGGTTGTGAAAATTCTCTTCAACTGAAGACGACTTTATACTTTTAAAGAAATTTTCCAGGGGTTCTGATAGGGGAAATAATTTGCCAAGGGTCCCCCAGCTAGGATGTAGCAGAGTCAGGACCAAAACTCAGAAGACTGACCCTTTGCCCACTCCCTCTCACCATGCCCATTTCTCAGTGGGATGAGTTGGATGGTGTTGAATTGTCTGTATCCTTTGCTCAGGGGGTCCCTGCCTCTTGGAAAAGAAGTTGGTGGAAGGAACTATTGTGCAACTGGGGGGCTGGACAGTCTAGTAGACAGGGAGGGGCTTCTCTAGGATGGTGAAGCAGCCGGGCATGACTTCGCCAACGATCTCCCGTGACAGCGAGAACTGGGGATGCAACTGAATATCTTGGTATGTGTGGAAAAGCCCTTCATTGTCCTAGATCAGGTACTTAAATTACTGGCTGGTGGGGGCAGAGACCACATATGCTTTTTTCTTTGATTAGTCTGTGAGAGGGGGTGGGAAACCCAAGGGACTAGGAATGGAGCTGGGGGTCCACTGGGTACAAAAAATGAATAAAGGTATGTGGGACCCCTATGCCAAACAGAGCTTTCCACCAGACCACCAAGTACCATTATTTACATTTTAGAGGTGAGGAACCTGCTGAGGTTGAGAGATATTCAGTGCCTCATTCAAGGTGGTATGGCCAAGAAGCCACAGAAAGGGACTTAGAGATTCAGTTGGATTAGATTTAATAAGCATTTATTAAAGCGCCTACTAGATACCAGGTGTTGTTTTAGGCAGTGCTGATACAAAGACACAAGGTGAAACAGTCTATCCTCATGGAACATGTGTGAGACAGAGACAGAGACAGAGAAATGCCCTGAGAGAGCCAGAGGGTCACAGAGCAGCAGAGAGAGAGACAGAGGGATTGAGAGAAAGACACAGAGACACAGAGTAACTGAGTAGGGTGGAAGGAGGAAGGGAGGAAGAGAGAGAGTGAAATAGAGATAGAGAAGGAAAGAAGGAGGGAGAGAGAGACAGATAGACAAAAACACATTGAGAGGCATAAAGAGACAGAGAAAGAAAGGGAAAAGAAAGAAGGAAGGAGGAAGGGAGAAAGGAAAGAAGGAGAGATAGAGAGAGAAAGAGAGAGAAAGGGAGAAAGAGAGAGAGAGAGAGAGAGAGAGAGAGAGAGAGCCTGTTTTCTGATGCAAATCAGCACTCCTCGGTAACTATGCTGCTGTTGTTAAGAGAAGTGTGGAATGATAGAAACCAGCATAGCAAAGATCAGTGTCAAACTGAAGTAGAAATAGGATCACCGAGCATTACATAAGGTTTCCTGATGGCTGTGTATTGACTTGGAAAACCACAAATTAACATTATGTTGTATTGTATTTTTATATGTTTAAAAATATTTCCCAATTATATTCTAATTTAGTTGTGGACCAAATGTTCAGTGGCATGTTTGACACCTCTGGATAGTGGTTCAGGAGTTGCCTTAGAAATCAGGAAGAATTGGGTTCAAGATGGATGATGTCATGTGCTCGCTCTTTCTCTCTCTCTCTCTCTCTCTTTTCTCTCTCTCTCTGTCTGTCTCTGTCTCTCTTCTCTCTCTCTCTCTCTCTCTCTCTCTCTCTCTCTCTCTCTCTCTCTTTCTCCCTCCCTCCCTCCCCCTTCTCCCTTATTTATGATGTATGTGCACACACACACACAGACACACACACAAAATCTTGTCTATAAATTCATCATAGCAATGGAAACATTACATTGCATATACATTCCTAAGCTATAGCATTATCCTCAAAATCAACTTTTCCTAGTCATTATTTAAAGGAATTCTCTACACAAGTATATTTGTCTTTATTATAAACTATATGTGTGTATGCATCTAGACATACATACATATATACATATATATGCCTATATGCATACACACATGCCACACAGCTGATTTGAGGCCATGCTCCCTGTTACTTGCAATTCTGTTTGTCTCTGCCCAGACCCCAACATCGCTAGTTAGGTCTCTACTGCCTGAGACCTTTCCCTCAGGGATCTCAAGTTCTAGTAGAAAAGAAAGATATAATGAAAAACTGTGAAACAGGTAGCTTAAAATCTAACTGGTGTCAGAGGAAGAGAAGGAGATGTAGACAAGATAACCGTGATTCAAGAGAGAATGAAAAGTGTTAGGAGGGAAAAATCATGGAAGACCCCTGAGATAACTCTTGAAGGAAAGTGGGAGGGGGCTTCACTAGATGTTATGGGAAAGGGATAAGAGTATCTATTTCATGCCTAAGGGGAAGTGAAGAGATGGGTGGGAAGAGTGAAGAGCATTCAGTTTCTTTTTCACCTAATGTTAATACCAAAACCCCAAAAAGGGCAGTGTGATAAGGGCTGTGTCCTAGGGCACTGAAATATACAGGCTGCTGATGGCACTTGACACAACTCAACCTCAAGCTGAGTTAGCAAGAATAATAAATTAAAATCAGACACTACCTGAAAGGTACCCTAAGTGAGAGCTCCACCCCCCCACTCCTGCTCTGTTCCCTCCCACCAACTTCTCTATGTCCCAGAGTTTCTTTCTCCCCTGAGGTCTGGAGTACAAGGCACCAAACTACCTAGTTACATCTCTCAAAGCATTCTTTTCACTCAGTTCCCCAGTGAGGATCCCTGACCCATTCCTCCCTTCCTTCCACGCTGGGTGTTGGGGGCTCAGCACAATAACAGTCATCAGCACCGGTCTTAGAAAAGCACACAGGTTTATTGCATATCAATCTCATGTATAAATTCATCATAGCATTGGAAAGATTACATTTGGTATACATTCCTAATCTACAGCATTACCCTCAAAATCAGATTTTCCTAGTCATTATTTTAAAGGAATTTCTCTACACAAGTACATTTGTCTTTATCACAAGCATCAAAATGAAATTTTGCAAAAAAAAAAAAATCGCTCATTTTAATTATTTTCTACACTTCATATCTTTTTTTTTTAAATCTCATTTATTCTCCCACAAGCGATTTTCATATTAATTAATTAAGAACTGCCCTCCCCCCTTGTCATCTGAGCAGTTCTCAATTTCTAGTCCTGGACGTTGAACCTAATCACATATACATAAGTGCATCTACGGAATTTTTTTTTTCTGTTTTTAATAAAAATTTCACAAACAGACACGATAATGACCGCTAAACACGAGTCATGCACAGTTTACTTATAAACATAACCGAAGCAATATACAATCCGAAGTGAAACGGGACAAGCACCATCCGCTTTCTCAATGGTTTTGAAACATTATATGAGAACCAGACATTTACAATTTGATTATTTTTTTCCCAACACTATACAGCCCTAAAAGAGAAACAAAAACAAAAACAAAAACAACAAAGAAACTTAAATCAAACCGGTCTCGTAACAATGGGTAAAGAAACAACAGAAAATGCCTAAATTCAGGATTCTTAACAAGTGTGATATAATTATATTTTTAAATTATGTTTATTTATTCATTTTTTTTCTGCAGGCTGGAGAAGACGTCTGGGCAAAGCATCTCTTGCTTGGAAGAGAGTGGCGATCATGGAAGATGTCGCCAAAAGAAACCTTTCACTAGTGAATTACACATTTGGAAACTTGAGCTGCCTTCTTCATCTTTTTTTTTTTTTTCCAAAAGTGGTAATCATAAGAATCCATGATAGGCAAAATAATAATTATAATTAATAACAAACAATAACAATTATTGAAAAAAATAGAGGAGGGTGAGAGAGAGGGGGGAATGGAAAGATGGGACATGGGATCATAGCATCTGGAGCTGGAAGAGACCTTAGAGGTCAACTCATCCAACCCTTCTCATTTTGCAGATGAGGAAACTGAGGCCCAGAGAGGTTTGGTGACTTGCCCAAGGTCACAGAGCTATTAAGTGGCATAACTGGTATTTAAAACCAGGTCTTCTGACCTAGATCCAGCATTCTTTCTACTGGTCCAGTTCTGCCACCTAGGAAAAAAAAAATTTAAGTCCTCAGAATAATATAAGGATGCTTTCATCACAGTATCACTCAGCAAGTGGAGAAAGAATTTCATGGCTTTGGGAGAAGTGCCTGCCAACCAGGAACAGTTTTGCCTTCATGTTCCTAATTGAGATCAGAGCTTTTCTCAACTCACTCCCTGTTAGGTCTTTAACAGGCAGCTAAGTTTGGGGTACCCCTTCTCCCTAACCTTGGCTACCCCAGTCCCTCCTTTCTTTTTTTCCCCCTCAGATTCATCAAACACACTATGGCTGAGCACTTGGAAATCACCTGGGTAGGAGTGGGGTGGGTAAAGACACTAAATCTCTAATGCTTAGAGTCTAAAAAAAGGGTATGCCAACTTAAGCATATAGCAGGACAGAGGTCAAAGAGGGCAGACTTCTGGGGCCTCAGCTGGCACATCAAAGAAAGCAGTTTTTTGTCTCTTCCTTTGAAATGACTTTCTTTCTCATGCCTATTTCTTCCCATTCTGGCCTGCTATCTACATGGTCAACTATCCCTTCTCATTTTGCTGGAATCCTGGGCCCAGGACAAGACTAAAGATTAAGCTACATCTTTCCAGGGGAAAGGGGCAAAATGACTTGGACAGTCAGGTACATCGACTGGTCAGTTCAATCAATCCACTGGTAGGGCTGACAGCTTTCATTGGATTTGACCCAATTGTCTGGTCATTCTGGCAGGGCCTAAATCTGATGCATGAGGAAAGTTAGCAGCCGCCTGGTGGTTGAGGGAAATAGATTCATCATTTCCACAGACTCAACATGACGGTAGGTCTGCAACAAGCACCAGAGCAGCGATGTGGCCTCCACTCACCAATGTCTTCCATCCCTCAAGGGCACATGGTGCCTTAGCAACTGTGCTAGTCACACCATTTCTGCACTTTGGGGCCACGGCACTATGGCTGCCAGTGATAGAGACAATATGGATTTTAAAAAATATTGAAAGAGACCAGCAGGGTCTTTGAATTCTCTGCTGCTCCCAATATGGTGTCCTGGGGATTCCCAGCACCTTCACGATTCCACCAAGAATCCTTGGTGGTTCTTACTGGTGTTCTGTGTACTCGATCTAGAATCATCTGAATGGAGGTGGAAACCTTGATGCTTAGGCTTCCATGAAGCTTGTGGTAAAGATAAGCCCTTACTTCCAATTGGGGGAAATCTAACATTTTTTTAGGAAAAAAAAAAAACAAACATTCCAGGGACAGGTAAATCATAGGAATTAAGTGCTTTCTTTTTTAAAGGTCTGAACTACAAATAATGAAATCTTCCACATGGAAGCAGAAATCTCATGAGCTCTAAATGTGAAACAGTGAAACAAAACAATTAGTTCAGGAGGTTCAAGTGCATAAGCAGGGTTCTTTGGGGGAGGTAAAGAGGAGACATTGTGCAGACACAGATGAGTTGTCACATGGATGAAGATTTCACTCATTCTGCTTAGCCCCAAAGCACAGAACCAGGACCAATGGGTGGGAGTTACAGAGAAGCAGGTTTCAGCTCTACATAAAAGGAAAAAAAAAGTCCTAACAATTAGATCTGTCGAAAACTGGAATGAGGTTGCCTTTTGGTGGGCTGGGGGAGAAGGAAAGAGTGGATCATGAGTTCTCTCAAAAAAAAGGATTGGAAAATTACTTGTTGGGAATGCCAGAGAAGAGAATCATGCTTTGGCTACAGGTTGGACCAGATGACCTTTGGGGTCGTGTTTGACTCTGAGAATCTCGGATCAGCAGAAAAGCTTAGTATTTTAATCTGTTAACAGTAAGCAGGAAGAATTGAGTGGTAATGAAAAATGCTAACTCTCATCTCTTTTTAATGTTGCCAATATATGTATGTGTATGTGTAATACTTCTGTTGATAGTCTCAACTTGCCAAATTTGAGAAAAATGGGTCCAAGTCCTCCATAAAGAACAGAGAAAAGAGCTCCTTTCAGCCTCCACCCTCTACCTTAACCTTTTAAAGGGAAAAGATTACAACCAGAATTTACAGAAAGGAGGATTTGTGATCGAAGCCAATTTCCAAAGAAAGTCCAATCTTGAGCAGAGAAATTCCTCTACAATGTCTAACAGGTCTGGCAAAAAGGAAAATCGGCAGACGCTCGCGTGTAGAGGTGAACATTTTCACCTGCAAGCTTTGCTGAATGTTGATAAGGTCAGCATGCCTCATTCACATCTTTTTCTAATCAACCCTCCCTGCCTGTTTTCCCAAAAGAAGGATCATCCCCAACCTGCTAAACTGTGCAATAAAAAAGACCCACCCACAAAAACTTAATGCTTGGTGGAGTGGCTTGAGCTGTTGACAGTTAAACTTATACAAAAAAAAAAAAAAAAGGAGAAAAGCTAAGGCTCATTATTGTATTTGAAAGAAAGAAAGAAAACAGAATCACTTAGATTCTGATCCATCAAAGCAAGTTGACTATCAACTCAAACTCAGGATCCCCTCCTCTGGCAGCTATCCCCCCGACTGATAGATATTTCTATTGCTAAAGTTCAAACTTTGATTATTTACAGCTATCATCAATGGTCTTTGTGAATGCATCAACTGTACTTGAAAACAATATCAGGAATCAACCTGTTTTCTTTTCCCACTCATTTCCATAAATAAACACTGTAAAGTTCTTGGCAATATGGCACTTTTGCCTTGGAGGCTGCACTGGCTAAAAACATCTTGGTTCACAGTTGTCTCTACACTAGAAATTTTTCTTTTAAAGGGTAACTTAGGTGAGCTTTTTGTCCCCCCTCCCCGTTTCCCCTTTCCCCTTCCCCACATCTCTCTCCTCATTGGGTCATTAAGTATTTTTTTTCTCTTTCCTTTCCTTCCAAACAATAATAGAAATAAATAGAATACTTATCCTAAATGCGACTGTAATCGAAAATCAAATTTAACACAACATATGATTGTCTGGAAAATTGGCAGCAATGACAGCGGGATCAATTGGGGGTATTTGGCACATTAATTTAAAAAAAATTGTCCTACTTCCTGGTTGTCAATCATACAATACGCAACCTTAATACACGATTTTGGTCCTTCACTAGGTACTTATATTAACATTATTTTTTTTTCACAATGAGGCTATCTAATGCCAAAACAAAAAAAATACTGTTAATGAAGAAATGAAAAAGAAAAGAATTAGAAAAAAAATTACAAGTTATATACAGATTAAGGAAAATTCCATGAGGAAAAAAAACCATGTTATTTTAAATTGGCCCCTATGGGAATAATTTAAAACCCCTTCAAATGGGCAAGCACTGTGGTGCTGGAGAACGGGTGGATGTTTCCAGGAAAGGAATGTTCTAGTTTAAACTCTTAGAGCCTGGCTAACGATGGTGGACACAGTTCGGTTCTGGAGACCCGTCTTGCCAAGATCTTGTGCAAACATTGGAAACGGGAGTGAAATAGTGTCTTGTGAATCCGGAGTCCGAGGCACACATATGAACTTGGTGGTTTAGAAGTCTCTGACCCCCTTGGGGAGCCATGGGGAGAACAAATTGAAGCGGCTATTTTTCTTCCAGTCCACACTATAGAGGGTTGAGGAGCGAGGTGGGAAGGAGCAGGGCACAATTCTAGGGCGACCCAAGAATGGCCAACAGGCCCCGAATCTTGAATAGGGAGGTGGGGACCCAGTGACAACAGAAGACTCCTTGGATTTCGGGAGAATTCGGCATATAAGGGACTGAAAGCCCTCTTTTTGGTCTCCTGCCTCAGTTGTACCTCTGTGTCCTAGGTGGCTCACATCAGCCCAAACTTGTGAAATTTAGGCGCCATGGTGGCATTGCCAGTAGACCCCCCAAAGGGCAAAATTAGGGGTTCCCTAGCTCTAGCTACAAGTCACTTAGTGGTAGGCACATTTCTTAGTCCCAACCATGGGGCAGTCCTATCTGCAATGACACCATGTCTAAGAACGGCTCAGGAAGGTCCTTAATTTTTATCCTAGTAGGGTTTTTACATAAGGTCTCCATGAGCCTTCATTTTCACTTTTCCAAGTGGACAAACAGGATCAGAGAGAGAGAAAAAAAGGGAAGGTGAGAAAAGAAAGTCCATGGTTGTCCTAAAGGATTTAAAAAAGCACATGCAATCCCTATGCTGTGCTTGAGGCTGGTTAATGTCCAGGAGGGAGATGATAGTTCAAATCAATGCAAAACTAGTTTAAGAAAAAAAAAGAAAAACCAACAGCAATTTGCAAGTAGTTTCAGATTTGTTAAAAAATACTTTTAAAAAAAATTCAGGAGCTCAAAGAGAATCTGTAATAACAAGATTATTAAAACAGTTATTTCTGTCCTTTTCATTATATATGAAAAAAACAACAACCTGGCAACTTAAAAGTGATTTATCTCTTTAGAGCCCAGCTAGGTCTGTCCTTTTCCCTTAAGAAGTGCCATTCAGGTCCCCTGAAATGGCCAAATGGCTTTAATTTTAGATTAAAAATTCTACGTTAGCTGGTCTGGGTTGGGGGGAAGAGAGGGGATGCTGTCTCACAACTCTAATGAAGTAGGTTTTGATTGCTGTTAAGGTGTTACTATTGTACCACAGATTAGCCGTGTTTCCAGAAACTATTCTTAGAGATGGTGAAATCCTGGGACTGCTTCAGGGATTCTCTGGGTTCTGAGGTTCAGTCTGAGAAATCAGAGATAAACGATGGTGGGTAGATTAAAGAAAAAAACAACCCCCAAAATCAGGCGTTGCAGATCACAGGTGAAGAGTTATGTTTCCCCAGCCCAAAGCCTCGAGACTTCCCTGAGGATCTCTGCTCTGTCTTGCGGTTGTCCAGAATTTCTGCAAGGGGGCATTAATAGCATGGTAGTCTTCTCACTCTGGACTCTGTCCCCAGTGCCTCCGTGACCTCTCAGAGGTGGTTAATAGAGTTGAAGGCCCCCGTCTCTGATGCTGCTCCCGTCATGTTCAACCAAGCGTCCAGAGAATTCTGGGAGGAAGCGTGAAGAGGAGCGTTCTCAGAAAGAGAAAGCATCATTGCATAAGCCTGGTGGGAAGGGGAAAGACCACAACACAGACAAACAGCAAAGGAGATGAGTGAATAGATCTACATGACATGGGAAAATCCCCAGCAAGGGGCTCGGTTATTCCCTTGGAGACCACCCTGGGACACCACCCAGGCAGCCTCACCTTTACAAGGAGGTGTAGCTATGTAGGTCATGACCTTCCTCCACCATGCTCACAGAACACTTTGTTATGCACTCCTCCAAGACCCTCATCTAGCACATTGTATGTTATGAACATTTGTGTTTTGGCCTTAGCCTTCTGTAACACTATAATCTCCATGAGGGCAGGGACCCTGTCATGATTGTATCTCCCTCTGGCATAGGAAAATTGTTTCTAGTTGCCAGCAAGGATGAACAAAGCCCACCCTGTCAAGGTGACAACGGACTTGGGGATTAAGTGGGAGAGTGGGAATAGGGTCTGCCTATCTTAATTCTGCAGGGACTCCCATCAAGGCCAAGCCCAGGGGTTTGGAATGCCACGATTGCCCTAGGCTGATAAAATGATGAGAGAAATACCACCTTACTTTGTTGCCCTACATCATCAGTTAAATAATCCAAATCTATGGTGCAGAGAAGTGTACTTTCTTCTACTTTTTAAATAATTTCAATAGTCTGAGCTTAACACAGTATCTGGCACATAATAACCACTTCATAAATGTTTATGGATTGATTGATTGACTGAGCCAATATGAAATGTTTCCATCAGAGCACTCAGAGTGACTTCTATAAATGCCTTCTTGTTGGACATGGTTGAACTTATAGAGAAAAAACAAAACAAAACAAAACATTTCCTTTCCACTCCTACTGGGGATTCCCTTTGCAGAGTTAGTAAAAAGACAAAAGACAGAGACATGCAAATGGCTTGTGCCGAGCCCCTATCGGTGTGCTCCTCTCAACCTGTCTAGACAACCTGTCTTAAGCCTGACATTTAGTTAGCTCCTGTGCTTGGTTGGGTCTCTCATAGAACATGAAAAGAAATTCACCCCACTCTCTAGGATCTTAGACACAGTGAAGTTCCAAACATAGGCAATATGTTTGGAAAACAATTTCCCTTAGATCAATACCTCAAGAACATGCAAATTTGTTGATGTACATCCTGTTAATGTACCTCATGTCTTACCTATAGCCTACTGACTTAGTGAGTGGATTGAGTCTTAGATAGCTTGCCCAGCGTCATATAGACCAGTGGTTCTCAACCTTCCTAATGCCGTGACCCTTTAATACTTGCATGTGGGCGTATCTGCATGTGGGCAGACCCTCCTGGAGATGGATGGAGGAGCTGTGTCTTGGTTCCTAAGACCATTGGAAATATGTATTTTCTGATGGTCTTAGGTGACCCCCCCCTGTGACCCCTGTGAAAGGGTCGTTCAACCCCCAAAGGGATCGTGACCCACAGGTTGAGAACTGCTGATATGGACAGTAAGTATCAGAGAGAGGATTTGAACCCATATCTTCCTGACTGTAAGCCTAACACTCTATTACGCCTCTCAAACTGCTTCTCTCTCAAGAAAATACAACACTGAAGACATTTGCTTTGAGCCTGTTCTGTTTGTTTTTCTTTTCTCTGGGACCCACAGGATGGGTACGCATCAGCTTTTAAAGTAGGACTGAATGAGAAGACATTTGGAATTTCTTTTGAAGAAAGGCTACTAATAAGTTAAGGTTAAGGGGCTGCTTAAAGTTGTCCCCCTTTTCTGGAAATGGTACAATCTCTGGTTTCAAGGCCAATCTGAGGCTGCCTTGGCTTAGTCCAAATGGACGGAAACAAATCACAACTGGTCAGAAAGTAGGCATTCCTACAACCAAAGCACTTGCTGGTTGTTGTTGGTTTTTTAAGGACAGAAGAAAGAGAAAGAAAGAAAAAGAAATGGAGAAATAAGATTAAAGGAAAACTTCCAAAATATCCAAAATTTATTCAGAAGACTAAGTCTGTTTTCTGAAGACTAGCCTAACCAGTCATGAAGAGTTGACTGCCCATCTAGTGATTCTTGGGCCATGGCAATCCATGAAACAGGGACAGATTTAAAACAAAGAAGCACCCCACCCCAATCACTATGGTGAGAGTGGCAGAATGGTGGACAGGGGGCACAGGACACACCGTTTTTAGACCATCTACAGATTTAATTTTGATGCCCTTGGTACAATGAAAGTCACACCAGATGAGCAGGTCTGGGTGGATTGCCATCTGCATGGATGGAGAGAACTCAGGAATTGAGGAGATCACAGATTCATCACTCAACTACAACATAGGCGCAGGTCAAATTTAGGATTTAATTTTATCTGAGCAGATTCAAGAAGAGGCACCATGGTAAATTGGCCAGGGGCTTGGCTGACCTTAGACTCTGGGAGATCTGGGTTCAAGCCCTGTCTCTGGCACATATTTGCTATGTGATTCTAGGCAGACTATGGCTTATCATCCTAGGTATGGGCTTAAGGCTGTAAATCTCAGAGAAAAGTGCCAGCCTGAATTGACAGAGGGAATTTCCTCCTCTGAGAGGTCTGTATGCTGAGAAAATCATAGCTCCAGTCCCTATCTCATATCTCAGGGTCACTACAAACAGTGGGGCAAGGAAACTGCCCCGTGACCATCTAGCCAAAGGCCTGGGTTCCCAAAAAAATGACCAAACCCCAGAAAATTTCCAAGTTATAAACTGGCAATAAGGTGGGCATGAATCTCAGGGCAGCCCTGCCAGGAAGGGGCAGTCTGGTGGGAATCAAAGAGCTGTCTAGCTGTGGCCCCCAGAGGTTGTTGGCTACCCAGTGGGAGGGGAGGGGGAGGCAGGCATGATGGTCGGAGAGAGAGATACCTACCTGGTTTTTAGCCTGCCTGTACAAGGTCTGTTTTATTGCCTCAGAGTCTAAGGTGGAATTAAACACATCTTTAACTTCAAATGCTTCCTCAGCCGCTTTGCGGAGATCCAGCCCCTTCCCAAAATTCGGCATCTGCTCCAAATCTAACAGGCCGGCTTCTTCCTCCTCCATACACCTGTACCAAGGACCAGGGGGAGGGAAGGGGGTGACCTGTTTGTTAGCTTGTCTGGCCTCGGAGGGCTTTTACTGATGCCCGAATGGCTGACTTGGTGCCTGCATGCATATCCCGCAGAGCCTCCACAAGCCACATGCACAAAGAGACGGACACAGAGACACACAGAGACAGGAAGCTACACACACATACACGCACATAGACATACACAGATGCAGAACAGAGATCCAAAGGAAAGAAGAACGGGTGGTCACGGGTGCACACATTGCCAGCACCCAGACCATGCCCTCAGGTTGTTTGAGAGCTTGGGTTTAGATGGCTGGTGTCTGGCTGAGCTGGTTGATGGATAACCAGTCCTTAATTACTTCAGGAACCTAATGTAGTTCTTAATGGAGGTCTGGGAGGCGCATTCCCAGGGGTTGGGGGTTCTGGTGTGATTTGCTGGGAAATAGAATCTATTCCCAGAGTTTCCTGATGGAAACTCCTGGAATGGCCCTCAGGGTGATGGTGGCAGTGAATGGCGCTGAAAGAGACGGCAGAAACAGGATCTGTCCTCAGCCTGTTTGAAAATCTGCAGAAGCCATGCTCTTCCCCTAGATTCCCTTGGCCTTGTGGGCTGTCACAACCCCTTTTTAGAAGGGTGCTGTAATGAGCCCCAACTCATGGGGAGCCCCTTCCCTTCCCATACCAGACAAACTCCAAGTCTGAGTTCTAAGTCACTGGTAGGATTCTTATCTAAGGAGGCATTTTGATGACTCAGAAATCCAGAATCCCAGAATCTCGGTATTGGAAAGGACCTTGGGGGCCATCTGGTTCAACCCACATCTGGATCAGGAATCCTTCCTACAGCATCTTGATAAGTGATTCCCCAAGCTTTTGCTCAAAGACCTCCAGTGAAGGGGAACCTCTCCCATCCCCGGGCAGCCCTTCCTACATTTGGACAGTTTCAATTGATAGGAAACTTTCCCTTGCACTGAGTCTCATCTGATCTGGGTTAAGGGACCTCAGAGGCCACTAGGCCAAGCCCCATATTTTACATATGAAGAAATTCAGGTCCCTTCCAGAGAGGGGAGGTAATTTACCCAAGGTCACACACATTCAAGGCGACGAGTCACAGGGGCTTTTGAAGAGGCTGAAAGCCTCCATTAATTTCCAGGCTGTCTGAGAGCAGCCAACCTCATCATCTCAGTCTTGACCAGATTTCTTCTACGGAATTCGAAATCTTCTGCCACCCCTGGCCAACAAATATATTCACTATGGCCATTTCCATTGTTCTGGCCCACCCCATTGTGTGGGGGCTTCATCTCAAGACACGAGGCTTCTGGCTTTGAACTTAGTCTCCAGAGAGCTGTTTATACATTTTGTTCATTAACATCCACATGTAGCTGGAGTTGGACCACTACAGGAGATGACCGATGAAGGAGCTTGGAATTTGGTCACTGGATCAGAGATTTATCAGTTTAGTTCTGGAAGAGACCTTTGGCGTAATTGAATCTAATGCTTTAATTTTACAGAGGAGGAAAATAAAGCCCAGAAAAAGTGAAATGACTTGCCCAAGGTCATGCAGCTAGTGAGTGTCTGAGGCAGGTTTGAATCTAGACCTTCCTGACTCCGCCTCTAGTCCTCTAATGGCCTGAGTTCTTGGGCATTGTCCAGAGACCAAGACAGTAGAAGGGAGGAGGGTATCCAGGGGTTTTCTAGCTTTGGTGTTTTGACTGGCAATTATTGAAAATATCCAGCTTGCAGAAGATGCAATATATAATTGGCCTCCTTGGCCATCTCTTCTAAGTCTTCTGGCCCTTTCAGCATTCCCAGTTTTGTCAGCATTCAACCAGCAGAAGGCAGAAGAGAGTCGAGACTGAACTCTCACTCCTATATGCTACGATGATGTACCTACCACCTCCCTCTTCTCCCTGAACTGGGCCAAGGACCAAGCAAGAATGTCCGTGCATGTACATAGTGGGGGAAGAATACTAGAGCTGGAGGGGGCATGCATGCGAGAGGGGATAAAGAACTAAATTTGGAGTCAGGACGCCCTGGGTTTGAATTCTACCTAAGACACTGACTGCATGACCCTAAACACCTCACTTAACCTCAGTTTTCTCCTCTTTAAAATGGGGATCCTAATAGCCCCTACCTCACAAGATGGTTGTAAGGATTAAATGAGACAATCTGTGTGAAGCATTTTGCAAACCTTAAAGAACTTTATCAGTGGTGGCCATTGCTATTATATTATGCTATGTTGTGTAATTATATTATATGTGACATAATATAATTGCATTATATAATATTATTATAGCTGTCGCTCTGCACCTTATTATTTATGGGGACTTAAGTCAATCACTTCCCTTCTCTGGCTTTCAAGTTTCTTTCCGATAGGATGAGGGGGTTGAACTCAGAGCTATCTGATGTCCCTTTCAGTCCCAATCTCATGATCCCATGCTGGGCTACCAGTCTTTGGATTTTCCTTCTGTGCCAATAGCCCTTAACTCTACCCTGAAGGTGGTCTTTGAGGGAGGGCAGGGATAGAAACTATGCTGGAAATGAAGGCTTAAATTGATTTACAGTAAAAAAAAAAAAAAAAATAAAGTGGATTCAGCTCCTGTGGCTTACCAATCAAACCGTTGCTCCCCATCCTCTCCTTCCATCCTCCCAGCCACCCTGGATGGACTCAGAGCCCACCAACCCACCATGGGTAACTCCAGAAGAATAGCAGCACCCACCTTCTTGTGTGATCAAAGCTCATGCTGAGTGATGTGGGCTCTTCATCCTCCTCATCCTCATAGGCTCCTTGGGGCTCTGTTGTGGGGGAGACTGTCTCATCCTGGGACTTCCCTGTCAGGCTGTCATCGTCTTCCTCCTCCAACTCTTCCTCTTCTTCATCTATGTCCTCTGACTTTTCGTTGGCTAACCCATGGCACTGAGAATTGCTATCGATGTCCTGAATTTCTGGCCTGAAAGGACACAGACAAAAACAGCCATTTCCAGAGGAGGGGCATTAGCCATGGCCATCTACACTGGTCCCATGATCATCAGCCCAGATGGACCAGCCCTTGTAGGACCTTCTCGCTACCCCATTCCCAGCAAATACAATCCATACTTCGTCAGGGTATTCTGAGGATGTGGTCTAAGTTGTTTGACATGGTACTATTTCTTCTAGCTAATGAATTATTGTGACAAGCACAGAAAACATATACTAATGAGTGAGACTGGAAAATGGTATGCATTCTATTCTATGAGAATCTTAAAATGTTTTAGCCAGATGTGCATAGGAGACACAACTTTTAGTAGGACTTTTTTTTTTGGAAGTGAGAGGAAAAGATGATATTGTGCTGTCTTAAGGTAGAAAACTAGGAATATGAAGAGGGTAGGAGAGATGCAGGTTTATCCATAGGCAAAATTCTCTGATGAATGGTTATGTGTAATTATATATATTTCCATGCAATCCCACCCTTCCTCCAGCTCCATCACATACACCATCTTCAAGCTCTTTTTCTGTAAAAAGAGAGGCTTTCACTGAATGGCCTCTGAGGTCTCTTTCAATCCGAGATCTCTTATCCAATGGTTTTGCCACTATGCCTAATGTACTCAGTTCGGTTCCCACGGTCAGGGTGTTTTTGTATGACCGAAACCATTTCTGGAGAAGATGTCCAAGAAATTCAGATCATTATCTGGAAGTATGTTACTCTTTTAATATCTGATGGTTTGGTGTAGACAATGTGATGATGTAGACATGTAGAAAACGACACTAGGTGACTGGCTCCTCACAGAATCTTTGGTTTTCCATTCAGGTCACACAATCATAGAATGTAAGAGTCAGAATGTGCCCCAAGAATGATAGTATATAAGTGCTGGAAGGTGACTTGGAATATAGAGCCCAGAATATCAGAGCTAGAAGGGAACTTAGAACAGAGAATGTTCTATGAAGAACCTTAGAATAGAAAAAGTCAGACCTGGGAGGAGGTCTTAGAGCAGAGAAGGTCAGAGCTGGGGGGGTCCTTAGAACAGAGAAGGTCAGAGCTGGAGGGGATCTTGGGTCATGCTGAGTATCTGATAGAGTGCAGGAACTGAGTTTTCAATCTATTTTTAGGTTAAAACTGTTTAGGTTAAAACAATATAGTTTTTAGGTTAGATCATAGAATGGTTATAGAACATGAATTATCAGAGGTAGAAGGGAGGCTTACTACATAGAACATCAGGGATTTTGGAAGCTATCCATTTCAATCCTATTTATATCAATGCTTCTCACAGTGAACAGACATGGTCTTAGTGTCCACTGAAGAAAAATACACTTGGGGCAGACAATGAAGCATCTGGCCTTGGGTTTATCTTCTGTGGATACAAATTTCTTCCATTGTCATCACTTGCCCATAAGACTGAAGTCTCAAGGTAATACATTCTCCCTCAAAGGTTGTCAAGGAAAGGACTCAGTAAACCTTAACATGTCAAATATAAAGGGATATTTTTAATACTAGGGTGCTGAGGATGTGGAACAGTATGGGGTGTCCTGATTGGTTCTTCAATGGAGTAATTTTCTGGTGCAAAAGAAACCTTTAAAAAACCCCAAACCAAACCAAGAGCCCTTCCTTCTCAGGGCTGCCTTTTGTCACCTAGTCTAAACATACCAGGAGTGTGTTTGTTTTAGAGAATTGTGATTGATTTTCCTCTAGAGGATGGCCAAACTCTCCCTCTGGTTCTCTGTAGCCAGTCTGGGCGACAGTCCTTGCATTTGGGTTAGATGGTTTTTTTTTCCCCTCCAAACCTACATCAGTCAAAGTTGAAAGATTCCTCATTTCCTCCAGGAAATGCCACCAGAGGGGTTGTTTTGCTGTTGCTCACAGTTTTAACCTAAAAACTACACTGAAGACTCGGTTCTTGCCCTTGCATAACTATATCTGATACTCAGCTTGATTATGGGGGTCTCAGTCACTGTGTGTGTGTGCGTGTGCGCATATGTGCGTCTGTATCTGTGTCTGTGTATATGTGTATTGGAAGGAAGTACATAGAAAAGGAAAAAAAGGTTTACAAACAAGAATTCTTAATTTTTTTTGGTATCAATCTGGTGAAACCTCTGGATTCCTTCTCAGAATGTTTTTAAATGCATAAAATATATAGGACTACAAAGGAAACGCATTATATTGAAATATCAAATATTAATAGCACAAATTCATAGACCCCCAAGGTTAAAGAACCCCTATTTTAAAACGTGCCATTGGGAAGATGCAGCTGGCGACTCAAGGGAAGGCAAGTCAGTGAGTGTACCCTGAGAACATCAGACTGAGGATAACAGGTGAAATTTGGCCCTGGACTCAGCACTCAGGGCTGCCCTCTGTTCTGATGGCGTGTCGGGGGGCAGGGTTTCAGTCGTCACACTGTGGAGTCCATCCCACACTGATGGAATAACTCAGGGAGAAAAAGAAAGCATCTTTTGTTCAGTTGGTCTCTCAATCCCCCTTATCTGACAATTCATCTGTTAAATAATTGAAATAGTATGGAAGGCTTCATGAAGGGGTGGGGGTGGGGGGTGGCAGCCCTTTGCAGTTAAACTTGGTAGTGTGTGTGTGTGTGTGTGTGTATGTACACACATACGAGCTTATGTTTGTTTGTGCCCCCAGATTTATGTCAGAAGACCCAACACTGGCTAATGTCTTCAGCAGAGGGAAAAATCTGCTTGTGAATGAATAAGCCTTCTCCGCACACTCCGATTCTTGAAGCTAAATGTTAGTTTAAATTAGGTTTGTGGTTCTGATCACAGGTGTTTCCACAGGAAATCGCTGGCTGATAATGACTTTCTGATGAAATGCAAGACTAGAAAATTCAAGCCCACTTTTGAAATCTCAACAGTTTCATCTTTATTAATGACCACCCGTGGTCATAATGCAGACACAACCTCTTAACTAAACAAACAAGAGGGTAATTGATGGGTTTGTCAATTATTTTTCCTCCTGCATTAATTAGCCAACACTTGGTCTTTTTCTATTTGAAACAGCTAAGATTCTGATCACTTGAAGAAAACATGTTTCCTGGATGAAGGCTGGATAATGTTAATAATCCAAGCAACTAACATTGATATCAGCTGGATAAACACAGAACTTCTGATTCCCAGAATGATTGTGGGAGCTGTCTGGGTGGCTGGTTCATATTGACCTTATTCATGTTTCTGACCCTGCTACTGTACGTCATTTCAATCAATTCCTTCAGTCAACATATATTTTAAAATACCTACTATGTGCTGCTATAGATTATTTCAATAAACACATTTTAAAGCACCTGCTATGTGCTGTTCGAGCTTATTTCAATAAACACATTTTAGAGTACCTACTATGTGCTGCTGTAGATTATTTCAATGAACGCATTTTAAAGCACCTACTATGTGCAGCTGCAGATTATTTCAATCAATTCCTTCAGTCAACACATATTTTAAAAGCATCTACTATGTGCAATGCAATCTGATAGGTACTGGAGAGATATGAAGATGAAGTACCTTGTGGTCTCATCATGCATCAGTTATAGAATCTTATATGTCGTATAACAATATATTCATATTATATATTAATATAATTGTACAGAATATAGAATTATACATGCTATATAAATACATATATATAATATATGATGATATATAATTTTATAATTATATTTTTTGAATTGTAATGAACTTTTAGGTCTATCATGCTCTTTTTACAAGCAAGGAAACTGTATCCTAGAGAGATGAAATGACCAAGGTCATATATTGAGTTAGTTGTTTAACCATGTCACTCCTCTGCTCAGGAAGCTTCAATGGCTCCCTATGGACTCCAGGATAAAATTCAACCTTTATTGTTTGATATTTAAAGGCTTTCAGAAGATGGCTTCCATTTTTCTTTCCTGGTCTCCCTCCATACCCTATAGTCTGTCCCTCAAGCCTGGAATGCTTTCTTCCTCATCTCCTGGAGTCTTGGGCTCTCTTTGCAGCATAAGCACTACCTTCTTCAAGATCCCTTGACTAATGTTCCCATTCTTAATGTTTCTCCCCAGCAAAAAAAAAAAATTACTTTGCATTTGTCTTAGATGTATTTTTAATTCACTTGTCTGTGTATGTGTTTTCTTCCCGTTAGAATGTAAGCTTCTTGAAGGCAGGGATTGTTTTGTCTTTTACATGCCCAGTACTGAGCCCAGTTCCTGCCACAGAGTAGTGCTTAATAAATGCTTTGCGACTGGTTGACAAGCAGTGCCTGACGCATAGTAGGTACTTTAAAATATTCGTGGGATTGAGTTGAACTTAATTGACTGTGAGGGAGCCATTGTGAAGAATAGGTACAAAGACACGACAAAGTTAACTTGTCTGCTCGTGGTTTTAGCCACTCATTCCTTTGGGAAGTCATTGTGCCAAATGTGTCAGGAGATCCAATAAATCCTCCAAGTTGTTGGGTTCCTTCATAGCTGGCTTCACCACAGGACTATGAATTACGACTCCTTTCAAGACTTGGACTCAATGACATATTGAGGATATTCTGGAAACAAAACAATTCACTGCAACTGAGTCCTGAAGAGCACGGAAATAGCGTAAGATTCTTGGGCTTCAAGAAAATCCAAATGATATGTGTGTGTGGTGGGGAGAGAGCCAGGACTGGGGATGTGAAGACCAGACTCCCTGTTTGATAATTAAGTGACCAAAGAACAGGTCGCCAAATCTCTCTGAATCTCAGAAAACTTTCTAAAGCTTAACAACTAAATCGTAGACAGGCTGCTGCTATCTGCATTGGTGAAGGGAGGGCCCATAGCAGATGAAATGATTGATCCTTGATATATTAATGTGCTATGAAAAATTAGTGCTTTGGGTAAAGGGTGGGTATAATAAATTTCTGGTGTGCTATATTTGTTAAAAAAAAAAAACAAAAACAAAGCCTAATCTAAAACAGAAACACTAAGAATCAAATCTCAGATCTAAGCAAAGAATAAGGTGAGATAGATTATAAGGTAGTTTAAAAAAATAATGAAAATCAATAGATCTAGTAAGCGCAAAGAGCCAGAAATAAGGCTGCTCCATAATAGAGAAATGTGTGGTGTGCCTTGGATAGCTGGTCAGTAACTGGCCTTCACCACCATGGCCACACACGTGGCAGGAAATCACATCCAGTACCATAACATCTGGCTAAGAATTATAGTCACAGAATCAGTTCAGCCAGTGACGGAGCATCGAGTTCTGTTGCCTAGAAGAACAATTAGCAAATTCTTAAATTGATGCCCTGTCTATACAGTACTTTTGCTAATGCTAATCATTTGCTTGTTTTAAAGTCATTACTGTCTGGGAGTAAATGAAAATATTTGTGAATTGGAGCCTGAATTTCCTAGTATGGATGCCAGCTCGGTCAATACTTTCTTGTGTTAGTATAACTGATGAAAGATAAACGAATGAATGGAAAATAATTATTAAACACTTACTGAGTACCAAGTGCTAGGGATACAAATACAAAA
Source organism: Pseudochirops corinnae (assembly GCA_028646515.1). NCBI lineage: Eukaryota > Metazoa > Chordata > Mammalia > Diprotodontia > Pseudocheiridae > Pseudochirops > Pseudochirops corinnae. Next base: position 36,586,609 of record CM053588.1, on the reverse strand, counting down.
ATAATTACAGCCCCTACCCTCAGGGAGCTTATATTCTAATAGAAGAGAAAATAATACTTAAGCCAAAAAAACAACCCCAAACTAATGATTCTCTATCACAGAAGAATAAACAGAAACTCAATTCAAATAAATACTTTTTTTCTTTTGGACCTTAGCCAGTGCCGGGTAAAACATCCGTCCGTCATGCGCACACACATACCGATTCTTGGAGTTGTTTTTTACAAAGTGAGTTGGACCCTTTGGGTCATTCATGTGATAATGACTGTGATTCCGTTTCTTACCTTTTATCCGTTAGAGTTGATGCTTGGTTCAGCTCACTATTTGCAATAAAGTTTCTGATTTCAGAGAAATACGAGTCCTCTTTTTCATCTAAAAGTGCGTGGTGATCTGATTCGGAGTTGGGGGAGGAAGCGCTGGTCCCAAGGTGATTCGTCATGACTCCGGCGTGCTGGCTTACTGAGAAGGAATCATGGGTGGGGAAGAGAGTCGTAAGGAACAATACCCTTCGTTACTCGGGCTGTCCTGGAGGCTCGGAATCAGCCAGGGCCCGGCCCAGCCCAGCCCAGCCAGGGCCAAGCGTGGAAGCAGCACTGACCGCAGACTCGGGGCGTTTCTTTTTAAATATTTGGAAAAATCTCAGATTGTATGTTTTGCTTTAATGAAAATACTTTTCTGGGGTGAACAAAAGGATTCTTATGCAAATAATCCCCTCTTACACTCTCTGCCCCTCCTTGCCCCTACTCCCCTCTCTTCCTTGCTGAGCTCAAGGGTCATCTCTGACATGAGATGTCTCCAACTCCTAGTGCCCCCCAAAATTACTTTGAATTGACTTTTTGTGTTTTTATTAATTTTTAATCAATTGCCTTCAGTTCTGGAGTCTTAAATATCTGAGTTAGCTATGTATCTGCTTTAGAGGTGAAAAGGACCTTAGAGGTCACTCAAGACAACCCGTTCATTTTACAGATGAGGAAACTGAGGCCAAGGGAGGAAAAGTGACTTGCCCAGGGTCTCACAGATAAATGAGGGACAGGATCTGAACTCAGGTCCTCTGATTCCAGAACCAGTGCTCTTGTCACTCTCTAAGATGAGATGTGGCCTAGGGTTAGAGAGACGGTCTTGGAGACCTTGGTTCAGGTTCTACCTGTGACCCATTCTAGGTGTGTGACTCTGAAGATATCGCTTGATTCCTCAATGTCCTACATAATACCCTAATATTAGGACTTGCAGAAGAGGCACTGACCTGCTTTGGTGGAGATAATTTCCTCCGATCTCAGGGAAATCACTAGTCTAGTCTCTATTTAGTATTTAGTTATATATCTGTATGTTTTCTGTGACAGAATGCTTCCTGGGGGCAGGGACAATTTGTTTTTGTCCCTCTCTATCCCCTAGAACTGTGCTCAGGGCCTGGCACATGGTAGGCCCGCTTATTGAATGTGTTTACCCTGTTTCTCTCTCCTTCTTTCTTTCCTTCTCCTGCCCTCTCTAACTTATTTCTTCTTCCCCTCTTCCTATTTCTCATTTTCCTCTCTGATGCTCTGACTATGCAGGACTGTGACAGGCTGGTTTGCCTGTTTTTGTACGGCCCTTGAGTCATACTAAAATGGCCAGAAATATAAAAACCAGTGTGAGTGTTTGGGACATACAAAAACAGGCCCTGGGCTGGATTTCTCCTATGGGCTGTAGTTTGCTGACCCTTGGTCTAGGCAGCTAGGTGAATGATATGCTGGACCTGGAGTCAGGACGACTTGAGTTCAAATCTGGCCCCAGACACGTCCTAGCTGTGTGACCTTGGGCAAGTCCCTTCACCCTCTTTGCCTCAGTTTCCTCATCTGTAAAATGAGCTGTAGAAGGAAATGGCAAACCCCTCCGGTATCTCTGCCAAGAAAACCCTAAATGGGCTCATGAAGAGTCAGACTGAAAAAGAAGTGAACAGCCAAAGGAAATACCCAAACAGTCTACCTGGAACATTCTCATGTTCATGCTTCTTCAGGTGTCTGTCCAAGTTGGTCTGTTGTCCAAAACACCGATTACACAGGTGGCATTTAAAGGGTTTCTCCTTGTTGTGGATATTTCTCACGTGCCGCTGGAGATTGGAGGAAATGCTGAATGACCGGTCACAGTATTTACACCTGCAAGACACACCCCAAGTCTCATGAGTTAAGAGGGAGAGAATAAACACCCTCATTAGAAACCAGACTCCAGGAAGGTGGGAAGAATCCTGAAGCTCGGGCTCAAAGGCAGCCACTTGGAAGGGACCCCAGAACGCATCCTGTTTTCATGGGGAAGCATTTTGTAAACCATCATATAAATGGGAAGGATCAGCTGGGTGGCTCAGTGGATAGAGTTCTGGACCCGGAGTCCAGGTAACCTGGGTTCAAATCCGACCTTGGACACTTCCCAGCTGCGTGACCCTGGGCAAGTCACTTAACCTCTGCCTCAGTAAAATGGAAATAATAATTGTACCTCCCTCCCAGGGTTGTTGTGAGGATTCAATGAGATATTTATAAAAGGCTTAGACAGTGCCTGTCACACAGTAGGCTCTATAGAAATGCTTGCTTTTCTTATGGTTATTTTCTGTGACTTCAGTGAAGATTAGAATTCATGAATTTGGTATAGAGAACCATAGGAAAATCAAGCTGCTGATGGGGGATTATGGGGATGCCCAGAGCTGCAACTAGGCCTGAGGATCTGGGGCTTTGATCCAAGGTGCCAGAATTTAGAGTGCTAGCAACACTTGAGGGTCTTCCATAGTGTAGGAATGCCCGAACTTTGCAGTTACTGAGCAAGAACAATTTGTTAGTATAGATCCCATGGTTTGATGGTGGCTGTGCTCCAGGGTGCACTAATCCATCTCCTTACACATCACCTGATGTGGATATCTCCTCCTCCCCCAGAAAAAGGGGCTTGATGGTGCGTCTCACACTGCAAGTACGTGCTATTTGCCTCAGCTAAGAAGGTCAATAGTGGGGGCTCTGGGGATCCTCCCTCTTCCCCATCATAAAGGCTGATGGAAAAAAAAAGTTTCCTTGATACAAAGGGAGATGAGTAATAGCATAGAATGAAAGTTAAAAAGTATAATCTCTAGGTAATACAAATATAGTGTCATAATGATAATAATACCAAGAGTTGTATAGGACCTACTACGTGCCAGATGCTCTGCTAAGCCCTTCACAAATGACCTCATTAGGTCCTCACAACGAGCCTGAGAGGTAGGGGCTATTATTATCCTCATTTTAGAGCCCGAGGTCACACAGTCAGGAAGTATCTCAGGCTAGATTTGAACTCATGTCTCCCCATCTTCACTCTAAGCTTGGAACCCCATCCATCAGGTCATGCTGCTTCTCAAAGAATAAAAGGAGTTTGGAAAATAAACAAACATCCACTGATGCTCCCGGCTGGTAAGAGTCCCTTTTTTGGGGGGTGTATGGGTAAACCTGCTGGCATTTCCTCCCCAAAATCCATCGGGTTAATTTGGGGTATATTGTGCATTTACCTCTACAGGGGTTCATGCTGTTTCCTTCATTAGAATGTAAGTTCCCTGAGGGCAGGGACGTTTTGTTTTTGTCCCTCAGGGGCTTAGCACAAGACCTGGGAAGCAGTCAGTGCTTAGTAACAGGTCAGGGCTACAGTCCCATCAAACTCCTCCGGGCCAGAGAATAGGGACAGTGGCCTTTGCTGACCTAGGGGAGGTTGAGGAGAGAGCTGGGAAGGAACCTTTGGGAAGAAAACGTGTGAGCTTTGCTTCAGCTGGGTTCATCGACATACAGTGTGAAGGCACCTCAAAGGCCGTCTGATCCAATCCTCTCATTTTATAGGTGAAGAAAAGGAGGTACAGGGGTGGGGGTCAGTGACTTGACCAGATTCACGCAGGTAGCAAATAAGATTTCAACCCAGGGTCCCTGAATTTTTTTCTCCAGTGCCCAGTGCACAGTAGGCGCTTTGTCAATTCCAATCAGCCGAATGCTCAGCTGTTATGGCTTCTCTCCCCTTGGATCTCTAGAACCACTTCTTTCTGTATCACCCCCACAGTGTGTGCATAGTGTGGCTACCTAGCGTTTCCCAAAGACCCACAGCCCTCCAGCCTTCCTGAGGTGAAGGTCCTTCAGAAGTGATTGGAAGCAGTGCTGTAGGAGCCCTGAAGAGGGCAGCAGTGAGCCATGCAAAAGGCACAGACTGAGGCTTTCTAATGAGACAGGAACCCGGGTCTCCCAGGGTTGAACTTCAGGGACAGCTCAGAATCCCATAGTAGGGTAGACAGCTGGAAGGAACCTTAGAGGCCATCTTTTTACAGAAGGAGCCACTGAGGCCTGGTGTGTGTGTGTGTGTGTGTGTGTGTGTGTGTATGTGCATGTGTGCGCGCGTGCGTGTGTGTTGCAAGAGGAAAGAGGCAAAGTCAGGTTTAAACCCAGGTCCTCTGATTTCCACTGATAAGGGACCAGTTCTAGAGCTGAGAAAACCCAGGGATCTGGGACTCTTCTGGAGAGCCCTCTTGAATAAAATAACTCCATCTGAATCTTTGAGGCAAGGTAGCCCAATGGCCCAATGGCTGTCAGCATGCCTGGATTCCACAGGCTCAGCCACTAGTGATCTGAGGAGGATTGTAACCCTAAGAACCTGGAACCCTAGACCTAGAAAGGACCTAAGAGACCATTGAGCCCAGACCCTTCATTTTATAGATGAGGAAATTGAGCTCCAGGGAGGGAAGGGAGGCTTACATAGCTAGTGAGCATCTGAGGCAGGATTTGAATCTTCCACCTAGCCAAACAAGGACTGTGAATGTGTTAAGGGAGCAGAGGGCTTCCCTGGTACTAACTCTGGTCTGAAGACAATTGGCAGTTTCCATGGATCCTGGCACCAGGTCATACATTGGTCATTCTTCTGCTTTCAGGGCCCTTTTTTATCAGTTAGCAATGTATAGTCACATTACCTTTGCCATGTAAGACATGCAAGGACTGTGACTGTTTCTCCTATTTTTCAGGAGGGAAAGCTGAGGGTGAGAGATCTTGGGAGACAAATAAGTAGGTAGATATATACGTGATAGATAGATGGATAGACAGACACCTCGAGACAGACAGGTAGATAGGTAGGCAAGCAGACAGATACGCAGAGAGTCATGTCTAGGATATATTTTCTTCCTCACAACAACCCTATGAGGCCGATAGTACAAGGAATTATTTTGTTTTGGGAAATTTCAAGGTTGTGAGTGAGGAACATTTATTAAGCAATCATCATGTGCAGGCACTGATGAGGAAGGAAACAGTCCCTCCCTTCAAGGAGCTTACATTCTGTAAGAGGACCCAGAGAGTGTCTTCGATGGACTCTGAGAGGTCCATAGATAAGTGTATGAGGCATAAATACAGAAGAAATTCAGGGCCCTTGGGGAAGGAAGACATCGGCAGCTGGGCTAGAGGGGGATAAGGGAAAGACCGCATGTAGAAGATGGTTCTGGAGCTGTGTGTTCTAGGAGGATGAGAGGGATCCCATGAGGCCGAGGACGGAGTCTGTTCTAGGTGGCAGGGGGGGAGGAAGATGGGATATTGTGAGGGCGGATGGGAATTGACTGGACCATAGTGTGCAGGAAGGTGTGTAACATATAACAAGATTGGAAAGGGAGGTAGGGGCCAGGATGTGAAGGTCTTTACAAGCCAAATAGAGCAGATTATATTTGATCCAAAAGCTAATAGAGAGCCATTAGAATTTTTTGAGTATAGAAGTGACATGACCAGACCTATGCTTTAGAAAAAACAACTTTGGCAGCTATGTGTAGCCAATCAGTGCCAAACTGTGCCCCTTTTGCCTCCACAACATCCTCTGATACATCCCTTCTCTTCTCTCCATTCTCACAGCCGACATTCTAGCTCTGACCTCTCAAATGGAATTTTACAACAGCCTCCCAATCGCCCTTCCTGCCTCCAGACTCTCCCCTGTCCAATTCTTTCTCCACACAGCTACCAAAGTTCTTTCTCTAAAGCACAGGTCTGACTGTGTCCAGAACCTCTTAGGATATATGCTGGGCTCTTCCTTTGCTATGCCTAGCAGGCAAACTGAGCCCTGGTTTAGGGACTCTGTGGATCTTTGGAGGAGGCATGGTCCTGAATGACTGGGGCCCCTGGAAAGCATCCACCAATCTGTGGGTACTCTGCTCAGCCCATTGGCGAGTCTGTCGGCTGGTTTTCCCAACACATCAAGAATTCCCTTTGGCAGGGAGGGAGGGGTGGCTGAAGTCTGAGACTATTAGGTGCCACATGCACGCACCTTCCAGATGTGCTACAGCTGTGCCGAGGATTTGATCTTAGCTACATAAACCCATTATTTGGAGAAGAAACAGGGAGAGCTTTATGAAACACCCTTCGGAGATGCTTATAGTTTCCGTGTTCCCCACTCTGAATGTTGCTTAGTAAAGTCTAGAAGGTTTGGGGTGTTGGTTATACTGGAAGTCATTTTGATCCTGAGGTCATTTTGTCCATTCCTCTGCCTCTAGAAGCAACACATCTACTCCATTGCAGAGAAACAAGGTTTTGCTCTCTCCTAAAACTTCTGCTGTGGTTTCTGATGGAGACTCAAGTGTCAGTCAAGTTTCACCAATTGTACAGGCAAGTCTTCTTCCTTCCTTCCTTCCTTCCTTCCTTCCTTCCTTCCTTCCTTCCTTCCCTAAACATTTATCGATGACTCTCTATATACCAGTGGATATAAAGTAAGGCAAAACAGTGCCTATCTTGAAGGAGGGGGAATAGATATGCACAGAAGAGTATGCAAAGAAAGTGCATATTTCTAACTCTAAAATTCTGTGGTTCTTTGAACTGGTCCTTTAATGACCAAATTTGGACATTTCAGAACAGATATTATGGTCAGAAAGAAGGGACAAAGTATAGTGTAATGATGAACTTTATGGGTTGCAAAACATTTTATGAATACTATCTCATTGTAGTGGACAGAAAGGAAGATGTGAGTTCAAATCCTGCCTCTGACACATAGTGGCTATGTGACCCTGGGCAGGTCATTTAACCTCAGTGCTTGAAGTCACTCTCTAAGATGACAAACTTCAGAGAAGGTGCTATGTACAATAAGTTTTCTTACTTGGGAGTTCTCTATGTCCATGAAATCATAGGTCCAGTTCCCATCTCCATCTCCATCCCCATCCCCATTTCCGTTAGCTACTCAGAGCAGGCTGTGGTACTTAGAAGCAGCTGTGTGTGCTGAGATGGTTAGGAAGTCTTTAAAAAGTTCCTCCTGCTGTCTCCTACTTAGCTATGGGGATCCAGGGTTAGATATGGGAAGTGGATGATAGGCTTGTTAAAATAAAAATGGGGATGGAGCAGCTAGGTGGCACAGTGAATAGAGTATCAGCCCTGGAGTCAGGAGTATCTGAGTTCAAATATGGCCTCAGACACTTAACCTCAACTGCCCTAACAAAAAAGAGCCAAAAAAAAAAAAATGAAAAATAAAAAAGGGAAATAGAGGGACTCGTGAAAGACATTCTATCTCATGTCTCTAGGGTCAGGAAAGGGTGGGAAGAGGGGACCTATATTAAATTTGGCCTCCAAGGACTCAGATCCTACATCTTTCCTGGCTTTAATCTAAATAAATGACCCAGGTAGAGATGCTGACTTAAAATTTAGGGGAGCAGTGAACAGAGGGGCTGCTGGGAAGTCCGACTTTTCAGGCAGCTGGGATTTGCTTTGTGAATTTACTGACAAATGGCTAGTGGAATTTATTGTGGAGCAGTCAAAAATAATACAGCACTAAGCTCCAAAAGCTAATAAGCGAGAGCAAACAGTGAACAGCAATGAGCTATAACGGAAGGACTTTCAGAAGGACCTTGGAATAATGAGGGACATCCCCAAAGAACAGCTCCAGGAAATGGGGAGGAGTTTTTAAAGGGCAGCAAATGGGATGGGGGTGGTAAAGAGGGAAGCCACTCGCCACAGGTCTGAAGGAAGGTCACTAGTGGGGGGGCTTGTCTGAGCTAAGGGTCCCAAGAGTCCCTGGTGAGAGGCAGCCCTCCATAGCACTTAGGACCAGGGACTTACTCTGCTGGCTTCATGTTGGTTCTAAGGGGGTGAGATGAGAATGACCACAGGAGGGTGGAGAGGTAGAGAGTGATTTGTAAAAGGAAGGGAGAAAGGAGAAGGAAAGAGTGAGGGAAAGAGGGAAAGATGTGGAGAGAAAGGGAAAGAAGAGAGAAAAGGGAAGGGAAGAAGGAAGGAGAGGAAGAAAAGAGAGGAAGGAAGAAAGAATAGAAGGGAGAATATATGATGATGATGATGAGGAGGAGGAGGAGGAGGAGGACAAAAAGGAGGGGAAGGAGGATGATGGAATAGTAGATAGATTGAAGGCTGGCCTCAAAGCCAGGAAGAATTGGGTTCAAGTTTCATCTTTAGCTGGGGCAGCTAGTGTCAAAGTGGATAGTACATGGGTCTTGGAGTCATCTTCCTGAGTTCAAATCTGGTCGCAGACGCTTACTAGCTGTGTGACTCTAGGCAAGTCATTTTACCCTGTTTGCCTCAGTTTCCTCATTTGGTAAATGAGCTAGACAAGGAAATGGCAAACCACTCCAGTATCTTTGTCAAGAAAACCCCAAATGGGGTCACTGAGAAATGGCTGAACAGCAGCAGCAACAACAATCACCTGCCTTTGACATATAATGACTTTTCAGCTTGGGGAAATAACTTAACCTCTCAGTTTACTTGGCCAGTATGGTAGAACTCAAATAGAAACAGGGGCCCCTAACTTGAACAGAAGGATCCCTGTGTTGACTTAGATAACCACTTATTAGCATTACCTATGTTTTATTGTATTTTTATGTATTCGCTTAAATACTTCTTAATCCCATTTTAGTCTGGATGGGGGCTTCAGAAAACGCTGTAGCATGGTGATGGACAGCTCTAGCTCTAGGCATCACTCTAGAACTCTAAGATGCACAGAAGGAACTGGCCTGGAAGAAGGAATTTTCTCATTTAGGGGTTCTATGCATTAATGAAATCACAGGTCCAGTCTTGATCACTACCGCTACTGTTACTCTCACTACTTAAATTCAATCCAACAATCATTTACTAAGTACTGGGGATATAGTTAATAAAAAGAAAGAAAGCCCCTGCCCTCAAGAAGCTAACAGTACAAACGGGAAGACACACAAAAGGAGGCGGGAAAGGGAGAGTAGGACTGCTGTGATTAGCTAACATGCATAAAGCGCCTACTCTGTGCCAGGTACTCTGCTAAGTGCTTTACAAGTACCATCTCATTTAATTCTCACAACAGCCCTGGGAGGTAGATGTTATCATTATCCCCATCATACAGAGAAGGAAGTTGAGGCAAACAGGTTCAGCGACTTGCCCAGCTGGTGATTGTCTGAGGTTGGATTTTAACTCAAGTCTTCCTGATTCCAAACCCAGTGCTCTATCCACTGGGCCACCTAATTGCCCATAGTGATGATGATGATGATGATAACATTACCAATAACTATCATTTCTACAGCTTTTTAATATCAGCAAAGTGCTTTATGTACACTCATTTAGTCTCACAAGAGTGCTCTGGGGTAGGTGCTATTGTTTTCATTCCCCATTTCACAGATGAGAAAACAGAGGTCAGGGAATGCCAGTGTTTTGTCACTGGCCAAATAGCTAGTTAGTGTTGGAGGGGGGAGCTGAATCCACATTGTTCTGAGTTCAAATTCAGCTCTTAGTTCTGCCATCTACTACCTGCCACCTTGGTCATGTCATTCAATTTCTCCAAGGCCTCAGTTTCCCCATATGTAGCTTAGATGGCTTTTGAGGTCCCTTCTAGCTACAGTTCTATGATCTATGACTAAGGAAAATGAAAGGAGAAGGTATGAGAGCAAGAGGAAACAGACCAGAATTGAAAGCATCACTGAACTATCAGCTAGGAGGACCATTTCAAAGTGGCCCCACACAGACTTAAGTCGAGTGTTAAATGCCCACTCTGCTTGGAGGTTTCAGCTTAATGCTGATAACAGGGCCAGGGGACAGAAAGGAAATGAAAGAAGAACATACCCCAGACAGATGCTGAGCAGCAGCCCATCTTAATCTATGGAATTGCAGGCAGAGTGAGCCAATAGCTTGTCTGAGGCTCCCCAGGCTGAGGGCTGAACCCCTGGTGTACTTCACAAGTCATGTGCTGGGCATACCCCTGATGCTAAGCACTCAGGCTGCCTGGGAGAAGCCTGTTTCTTCCTTCCTTCCCAGGTCAGGTTTTATGTCTTTCTGAGGCTAACGGTATGGGGTTTTGTGTCATTAAAACTATCTCTTCTTAATGAATGAGGAGAGGAGAGTTCTTAGCAACCAAGATGCTCAATGTGACTTCAGAATGAACCAAATTGATTTTGACCTTCCAGGGAACAGCACTAGTAGAGTTAAACAGTTATCCCCCTGCTCTGGCCCCCACCTCTCAACTCTCTTTGAGAGGAAGCATGAAAGAAGGGGTAATGGGTAGTGTGTCAAAGGATTTGGGTTCAAATTCTAGCTTGGCTCCCTGATCTTTAGGACTTTGGGCAATCACATGATTCTTTGAGTGATAACCATTTAATAAGGTGTCTACCATAGCCGAGCACTGCACTAATTACTGAGGAGATAAAGAAAACAGTTAAACAGTTCCTGCCCTCAAGGAGCATACATTCCATTAGTGAAACCAACAGGTATACACACATACACATACATTGATACAAAATATATCAATTTACGTATATGGTTGGATACAATTGTACACAAAATATATTAGGTAAAATAGATACATCCTATTGGAGAAGACAACAAAAGTAGATCATTGAGATAATATACATAAAACACTCAGCCAGCCTTGGATTTGTATCAATGCTAGAAATCATTATTTATTATTATTAGTAATGCTAGTAAGGTAATTTGGCAGAGTGCTAGAAGCTCAATTAATCAACAAGCACTTATTTATTTGCTTTTTTTTTTTGGAGGGCAATTGGGGTTAAGTGACTTGCCTAAAGTCACACGACTAGTAAGTATGTCAAGTGTCTGAGGCCGGATTTGGACTCAGGTCCTCCTGACTCCAGGGCTGGTGCTCTATTCACTGCGCCACATAGCCGCCTCTCAACAAGCATTTATTAAACAGATACAAATGCTTTGGAGGAGGCGAGGGTTTCTGAGGTGCAGCAGAGGTGAGGAGGGAGGATATTGTTGGCACCAGTTGCAAAATCGGATTTGAACCCAGACCCTTCCTAACTCCAAATTCAATGGTCTTTTTGTCATATATCACAATGTTTCTCAGATGCAGCCAGGATATGCAAAAATAAAAACACCAACTTGAAAAACTCTCCAAACAATTATTGTAACCTAAGCTGGATGTCACAATTTGGAGAGAGCAAAAGAAATCAATGATAATTAAATTCTTCTGGAAACATGGCCTTGGTTCTCTGGGGGGCTATTTCAGCTAAACACCATCCACAAGTCAGCTCTCTATTACAGGAAAAAACACCCAGCTCATTTTCTGGGAGAAGAACAGACCAAATCAATCTTTTCTTCCCTAACCTTTGTTAAGCTGTGTGTCACCCTCTTTTGGAGGGGGGAAAGCCTGAACAAACGATTGGTAAATAATCGGGAGCTTTCATTGATTCACAGGAGGGCAAAAGCCAGGATCGGAGCAATCTGGTTGGACATATTGTGGACCAAACGTGCATGTTTCACAGGGAGCGGAGAGGAGGGTTTGTGAGGGGCAAGATTCAACAGCCATAAGAGGCTCTACCAGCATGATTTAACCTTCCCCCCAAGGTATTGAGGACTTCGGAGAGCAGCCAGATGTCTTAATTCAATTAGCATACAAATCAATTTATCAGCAAGCATTTATTAAATGGATCCTATACCACACACTGGGCTAAGGACTGGAGATACAAAAAACAAAAAACAAACAAAAAAAACTGTTCTCTCTACTGTGGAAAGAAGACTAGATTGGGCATCTATAAAATATAGGTATTAGACTAGATACCTCTAAGGGCCCTCCCCCTCTAAATCTATGATTCTTAAGAATGGATTGTCATGGTCAAAGAATCCATCACCAAGTGACTTATTGTTGTTCACTTGTATCCAACCCCATTTTGGGGTTATCTTGTCAGAGATACTGGAGTGGTTTGCCATTTCCTTTTCCAGCTCATTTCACAGATGAAGAAACTAAGGCAAACAGGATTAAGTGACTTGCCCAGGGTCACACAGCAAGGAAATATCTGAGGCCGGATTTGAACTCAGGAAGGTGAGTCTTCCTGATTCCAGGTCTGGTGCTCTATGCACTATGGTGATATCTAGCCGGACCCACCAAATGACTAGCCTTCTGGAAATAAGCATCTCTGCCCTTAGCCCAGTCAATCCTTAGAAAGCTAATCAGAGCTTGGGCCAGGCCTCTATTTGAAGGTTTTCAAGTTTGATTGGACCTACCAGAGTTCATCATTCACTGACAGAATGTCTGAGGACCCTGGGGTTGACTCCAATGCCATGTAAATGATGCCACCAGAGAGATGTAGGACAGTCATGTAGCAAGAACAAGGGATGACAGGTGGCTATGCTGTGTGCTGTACTGGAATACACACAATAACTAGAGGCCTAGAAGACCCCTCTTTCCTCTCCCCCATAGACTATCACCTCCACTTCCTTCCTGTTGGTAACCTGGATTCCACACTTGGAATTCTAAGCTCTAAGCCCATCTTGCTTCCTCTCTCAATCCACTCACCATTCCCCTCTTTCCAACTTGTTGTCTCCTCTAATTAGAATGTAAGCTCCTTGAGGGCAGGGAAGTGCCTAGCACAGAAGATGCTTAATAAATTCTGGTTGATCCATTAAATTCTCCTCATATCATTATGCAGTCAGGTTATGGCTCTTCTAATCTTTGTCCCTCCCATTTTCCCCCACCTTAACTCAAATGATTGGCAATGTTTTCTATCTTCAGTTGTTCACTAGACAAGGGACAGTACTTGGCTTGGAATGGGAGCATTTAAATCTCAGCTCTTGGGTGAGTTTGGGAAAGTCATTTCTCCTAAGCCTCAGTTTCCCCATCTGTAAAATGAAGGGGGTGGACTAGATGACTTCATAGGTGTTTTCCAGCTTAAATCTTTTATGTCTCTGGGCCTCAGTTTTTGAAAATGAAGAGATTAGATTAGATGACCTTTAAGGTCCTTCTAGTTCTATGTCTGTTACTGGGGCCATGACAGCCTGGCTTCCTGCGGGTTTCAGGTAGTCTTTACTTCCACAGATTCCTTAGAGGATCCCAAAACCTTAGTATTTAGTGAGGTTTTGATTCCTTCTCCCCACCCCACCCACTTTAGAATGTAAACTTCTTGAGGACAGGTTCAAGGTCATGTTTATCACTGTCATCCTAAAACCTACCTTGGGGTCTTACACATTGTTAGGGTTTGCTTATTTAGGGAGGCAACTAGGTGTAGGAACGCATGCTAGATTTGCAGTGAGGTCCTGAGTTCAAATTTTTACACTTACTACCTAAATGATTAGCCTTTGTTTTTTTTTCTTTGTAAAATGTAGGGATTAGCTTTCTGAGGTCCCATGAGGATTCTAGGGATACTTGACGTTACCTCATGCTGAAGCCCCCCCCCCCCCCCGCAAGAAATTGGTATCTATATATAATCAGTAGAGGCCTTGTATGAAAGCCAAAAGGGGGAATTGCAGCCCCATCACATCATGTAAGTGGATGCTTAATCTGGCCACATACACAACCTACACTCTGTAGGAAAAGAGCAAACGAAAAGGATTGGATTTGCCCATAAAAATGGCTGCCTCTCTCCCTCAGCTTCTTTGCAGAGGTGGGGGCTATGGATAAAGAATGCCACATACAGTATTTATCTAACATGTCAGTTAACTTGTTTAAATTGTTTTTCTCTTTCTCATTCTTTGTTAGAAGGTACAGCTCTCTAGGAGAGGAAAAAGGAAGGGTTACATTGGGACATGTAAGTAATTTAAAAACAAATGTATCAACAAAAATTTAATTACATTTCAAGAACTAGCTTTTTCTGGAACAAGGAAATACCTTACCTGTATGGCTGCTCCCCAGTATGTGTTCGAAGGTGTCGAGTGAGATTTGCTGATCGAGGGAAGATCTTACCACAGTACCTGGGGGAATGAACACACCAACACCCTGAGTCCCCAAATACCATAAAACCCCATTCCTTGTAAGCTCTGGCAAGCTTCTTTTGATGTGGCCTTTTCTCAAGATCCCATTTCCAAATTTAAAATGAGCTTATCCACCCATGGAGGGGACCATTGGTACAGATAATCCCCAATACCCAATAATTCTCAAATGTTTTCCAGATGGATTAAAAATGCATTTTATGATTTCCCCACTACCTCTGCCCTAGCCCAGCCCCCAGAGATCTCCTCTCATAATCCCTATTAGCTCAGGCTAGATGAGAGACCACAATGAACCACTTGGGGTATTATTCTACTTCAAGATATCCTCACCCCAGCCAGAAATCACCCTTCCTAAACCCCTCCAGCTACTTATGAGGTGGTGAAGGGGATGCAAAACATCGGGTTGGGGATTCTGTGGTGTTCCACTATTCTTTAATTTCATTAGAACTGGAACTAGGGTGGGACAACTGGGATTTTGTACCAAGGGCATTTAAAGGGCACTGACAGCATTTGCAGTCTTGTAGCAACACAGGAACAAGGCATCCTCTCCCATCTCCCTACTCCATCCCATAACTCCTTTCCCTGGCTCCTACTCCTTTCTATGTCAGCTCACTCACTAGAATGTAAGCTTTTTGAGACCAAGGATTGTGACACTTTTCTTAGCACAATGCTTGGCACATGGTATGCACTCAATAAATGCCTTTCATTTGTACGTGGACTCCCTCAACTGATCGACTGACTGACTGACTCTCTCTCTCCTCTCTCTCTGTCTCTCTGCCTTCTCTGACCTCTCTTTCTCTCTCCCTCTCTTCTCTCTCCTCTCTCTCTCTCCCCTCTCTCCCTTCCTCCTTCCTTCTTTCTCTCTCTTTCTGTCTCTTTCCTCTCTCTCTCTCTCTCTCTCTCTCTCTCTCTCTCCTCTCTCTCTCTCCTCTCTCTCCTCTCTCTCTGTCTCTCCTTTCTCTCTTTTCTGTCTCTCTATCTCTGTCTCTTTCTCCTTTCTGTCTGTCTCTCTCTCTATTTCTTCCTCTCTCTCTTCTCTCTCTCTCTGTCTCTCCCTCTGTCTCTCCCTCTCTCTCTCTCTCTCCTCTCTCTCTCTCTCCTCTCTCTCTCCCCTCTCTCCCTCCCTCCTTCCTCCTCTCTCCCTCTTTCTGTCTCCTTCCTCTCTCTCTCTCTCTGTGTCTCTCTCTTTCTCTCCCTCTCTCTCTCCTCTCTCTCTCTCTTTCTCTCTCTCCTCTCTCTCTCCTCTCTCTCTGTCTCTCTCTGTCTCTCCTCTCTCTCTTTCTGTCTCTCTCTGTCTCTCTCCTTTCTGTCTGTCTGTCTGTCTCTCTATTTCTCCCTCTCTCTCTCCTCTCTTTTTCTGTCTCTCTCCTCTCTCTGTCTCTCTCCTTCTCTCTCTGTCTCTCCCTCTGTCTCTCCCTCCCTCTCTCTCTCTCTCTCTCTCTCTCTCTGTCTCTCTCTCCCCCCCCCCCCACAGGGTCTCTGCCCACTAGCATAAATTTAAAGGGGGAAAGGGGGTGGGATTTGTCTCACATGTCCCCTGGGGGGAGGGAGAGTGATGTTAAGTACTAACTATCCCAATGTTATATGCTAAATGTTAGAGCCAAGATTGAACCCAGAGCCAGGGCTTTTTCACATGGGCTATACTCTGGACACAAAGAGCCATCATCAACAGCACGTATTTGAAACTTTATCATAATTGGAAGTTGGGAAGGGATCACTTTAAGTCACTCATGCTTTCTATCTGGTTCCCAAGTGGATAATGACTTTGTCCCTAGTAGAATGGAAACTCACTGAGGGCAACAATGGTTTGATTTTTGTCTTTGTTCAACATAGAGTAAGTGCTTAATATATGCTTATTGAATTTAATTTGGAGCAAGCCCAATACATTAGGGTCTGGGACTGAATTGGAGCAGACTTTTTCAGCCAATTGGGAGGAAGGAGTGCAAGGGTCCCTGGAAGATCTTTACCAAAAAAACAAACCAAACCAAAAATAAACAAACAAACAAAAAACTCAGACCAGTCAAGGGCCCAGAAGTCAACCCCCAAAGATATCAGAGAATGCTTTAAATGCTGTTGCCATGAAACTTGGGGAATCGATTTCCTGAATGTCTGTCTTCCCCTGCCTCTTCTGATGGATGCCCAATGACTTGGTCAACCTGAAAGTTACCTGCATGTGTAACGTTCCTTGCCCTTCCGAAGGATGGGGTCTGACAGTGTTGGGGGCGGGGATCTGAAACTGAAGGGGTGGTGGGGGAGGGGCTGCAGGGAGCTGCCCGTGTCGGTCTTCATGCCTGCAAAGCCCTCCAGCTTCTCCGTCATGGTTTCAATGGCTGACATCTGCTCTCACACAAGAAAGAAATGATGTTAGGGAGAAGGCAGCAAGTTGTCAGTAGGAGCTGGGCTCAAAATCTGCCTCTGGTGCTTAGTAGCTGTGGGACCATGGGCAAAACCCTTTAACCTTAGTTTCCCCATCTATAAAATAGAAATAACAATAATTCTATGATACCTTTCTCAGAGGGGAGGCTCAGATGAGTTAATATATGGAGGACACTTTCAAGAAAAAACATTGCATAAATGCTAGTTGTTAGTTATGACTCATGCTGCTTTCTCAAATGTTTGACCATGGGATTGCAGAAAGAACAATGAATTTGGAAGAAAGGATGACAGGTATAAAAGACCTTGCATTGGAAAAGGTCTGTGATGAGGCTGCAGATGGAATGAGGTGGACCTGAGATTGAATCCATGTCCTATGTGTGTGATAGGGCAACTCATCTGTCTGTGTGGGAGGATAAGGACTTTCTTTCTTTCTCTCTCTCTTTCTTTCTTTCTTTCTTTCTTTCTTTCTTTCTTTCCTTCCTTCCTTCCTTCTTTTCTCTCTCCCTTCTCTTTCTTTTTTCCTCTCTCCTCTCTCCTCTCTCTCTCTCTCTCTCTCTCTCTCTCTCTCTCTCTCTCTCTCTCTCTCTCTTTTCCTGGCAGGAGACTGGATCAAAGGATCATAGATCTAAGAACTAGAAAGGACCTTAGAAATGAGAATAATAAAGAAAGTGAAAAAGTATGCTTCAATCTGCACTCAGAGTTCATCAATTCTCTCTCTCTCTCTGGACATGGATAGCATTTTCCATCAAGAGTCCTTCAGAATTGTCTTGGATCATTGTATTGATTAGAGCAGCTAAATCTTTCACAGTTTGACAACCACTCTAAATAAACTTTAAAAAAAGGTGAGAGGGCAGGGAATCAAGTGTTCCCTTTCTTCCCCCCTACCGCCTGACCCCAGTCCTCTCTTTTGGAGACCCAGGCCACCTATTTAAGGATATACAGTAAGAGTCATTTAGCCCCAGTCACATAAAGCTTATTTCATCATTGGTGGCAAAGCTTTTGGCGTAGCTGCCCATCACTTAACAAAACACAGGCACTCAGGTGCCCAAGTTGGAGTCCTTTGTGAGAACACCTGGAGATGGCCTGTATTGTTTCTGGTGCCACTCCTGCTTTGTCAGAGACAGCAGCTGGCAGAGAGGTTAAGGGGCTTTTAAAAACTCTGAGCAGAGGCCACAGGCTGTCCTGGGGATAAAGGCATAGAGGCATGTTTTGCTATTTAGGGAACCACTAACTAGTAATAATGTTTAAAAGATGTCAAGGAGAAAGAGGAAGAAGGAAAAGGAAAAAAGGAGAAGAAAAGAAAATAAGAAGAAGAAAGAGAAAAAGAGGAAGAACAGAAGGAATAGGAAAAAATGGAGGCTAAAAGAAGAAAGGAAGAAGACAGAGAAGGAAGAGGTAGAGAAGAAAAGAGGAAGAAGAGTAGGAGAAAGGGGAGGGAGAAGAAGAGAGAAGAAGGAAGAGAAAAAAAGAAGAAAGAAGAGGATGATAGGAATAAGAAGAGGTTGAAATAGAGGAAGAATAAGGTAAGGAGGGAGGAGGAAATCAAAGAGAGACTTAGTTAATGGGTCAGAACTGGGCCTGTCTTTAATCCCAGAGAGGGGCTTGGTACCCAGGCTCTTGTTGAGACAAACGATGCTGGACAGCACCCTTCCCCAGCGACTACCGTGAGCCACTGCTCACTTCTGGACTCTCCTTGTACCTGTTCTTGAGTTTCCTTCCTTTTAAAATGAAAAGCTTGGACTAGAATGGTCCTAAGGCCACCTCCATGCTCAGTCTATGACCTCTCCTTGGGCCTGTCCAATCTAAGTCAATAAACATTTATGAAATGCCTATTATGTGAAAATGGTGGATTACAGCAACGCAGCCGAACTCTCTTAACAAATAACTTTACCGTGGAGGGGAAAATGGAGAGGGTGGGGGGCAATTCTCATTTTAAAAGCAAACAAACAAACACAAAACAACCTATGCAAATTCCATAAAGGGATCTGGGTCAGTTGGACTGATCTCAGGTAGAAAAAGCCTCTTGGAAAACAAAAAGGGCAGCTTAGCCATCCCGTCAGGGTCCGAAGGAGGCTAGACCTTAAGGCAACGGTTACATTGCTAGACTTGGGAGTCAGGAAGACTTGAAGTCAAGTCATGCCTCAGACTCTTACTAACTGTTTAACCTTGGGCAAACTGCTTGACCTCCCTCAAGCTCAGTTTCCCTATCTGTAAAATGGGGGTGATAAGAAAGCCTGCTTCATGAGGTTATTGTGCGAGTGGAATGAGGTGATGTCAGCCAAGTGCCTCAAAGCACTGTAGACATGTTGGCTAGTGTCCTGGCCACATTATCTTGTTTTCCCAGGGAAGGAAAGTCAGAGCACCAAACCAGGTGGGCTTCTCAGCCGGTAGGGCTGTGAGGCTGAGCAAAGTCCAGTGGTCAGGGCAGGGTCTCCACCTGAAACAGCCACATCTCTGAGAAGGACCCCATTTGAGCACAATAGGGCCATTTCATTGTCTTCATGGAGGTAAATTTCCAGCTCTCAGATCAATTTCCTCCAGAGAGTGACTTACTATATTTTGCAAATTGTGTCACTTACTAGATGGTTTCTGACCACTTGCTATCTTGCTTTCAGTCTGTTTGATGTACTAAGTTATTTATTGGTGATCGCCAGGCTTCCAAGTCTCTCTTCTTCTCGTCCCCCCACCCTGAACCCCCCTCCGACATGAGGAGGCGGCAGGAGAGAGGGTGGGGGGAGGTTTTGTCGGGGGGCAGGGCTCACTCACTCCTGAGGTTCTCATTGTCTGAACAATGGGAAATCTCCCACCCTCCTGTCCCTGGGCCCACTCTGGAGAGTTTCTCACCAGCTCCCTGGTCCCAGCCCGATCCTCACTATCACATTATGTACAGGAACCCCTCACCATTCTCACTGACACAAACACAGGATGTGCCTGGCTGGCTTGTCAGCTTTTCCCAGCCCATTTGGAGGAAAATCAGGGGAAGTTATTAACCAAACTCTCCAGGCCCGGAGAAACAATGAGGGACAAGAAGTTTAGATGTGAACTGGGGCTGGGCCCAGGTTTCACAAACCAGAGGGTTATTTATCCAAGGTGGGAACAGCTATAAAAAGGAACAATAGATGGGGAATTGAGGGTCTGGGCCCTGGCCCACAAGAAGGCCTCTGGGGCAGGTCTGAGGGAGGAAGGTAAATCGGGAGAAGGGGCCAGGTCAGGTCAATGTACATTTTCAGGCTCCTACTCTGTTCCATGTCTGACTTGAAATCTTGCCCTATGGCAGAGAACAACTCAGTCTGGCTGAATACCTATAAAAGCCCCCGACAGGTCCTACCTAGTGCAGGGTTAGACACATAGTAGGAGATCAATAAAGGGGTGCCATGTGGACTGATGGCTAACATAGCCTTCTGTTAGATACAGGGGGACCCCTCTTATTGGGCTATGGGGCACATCCTTGGTTTGTGGGTGAACATGGACTTTTGCAACTCTTTTTGGAAGAAGAAAGAAATGAGTTGATTCCTTTAGAAACTGCTGAAAGCATGTAAAAACTACATTGAATTGCTTATCATCTCAAGGAGTAGGGAGGGGAGAGAGGGAGAGAGGGATAGAATTTGGAACTTGAAACTTTTTTAATGGTAAAAATTGTATTAACATGTAATTGGGGAAAAAATAAAATATTATTTTAAAAAACTGTGCTGAAGGGTCAAAGCCTTATGGAAATAGATGAAGACCCTTCCATGTTACTGAGCATGGGGAAGTGAAGGCATATAAACTAATACCATCATAGTTCTCCAACTGGAAGGTACCTTAAAAGTCATTTCATCCAACTCTCCTCATTTTCCAGATGAGGAAACTGGGGTTCAGGAAGAATGAGTGATTTGCCCAATATCACAGAGGCTTTGACTCTAAATCCCATTGTCTTCCCCAGGAAAGAATAAAACTGCCTAGTCTGGTGTGAACCAACCAGGGAGAATGAGTTCTCTTTAGGGAGACTTTTTAATGACCCAGAGAAATAGAAAATCTAGGTTTCTCAGTACACTGGAGTAGGTAACAAGGATTGTGAAAATAGCATGAAATGCAGATTCAGAAGACCTGGGCTCCTGTCCTGGCACTTTCATTGATTTGGGACCTCAGTTTCTATATCTGTACAATGGGGATACAAGACTTGCGCTGCCTGCCTTACTAGGAAGCTATACGAGAAGGGAGTGCATACAAAAATGATTTGAAGACTGCCAAACACTTTATATAATGTAGAATCATTATTGGTAATAATAATAATAAGGATAGATATGAGAACCTACATCTAAGAGGCTAAAACCAAGTTTGGCTTAGCCAGTCTCCCAGACCTTGCCTCCTGCTCCCACTGGTTTTACCTGGGGATGAAACAGCAGGGGAGATGGTCGCAGGTACTTCTCCTTTAGGGCTCCCACAGGGTCAGTCACCTTCCGCTTCTCCACCCTGCTGGACAACAATACAGAGGGTTACATATACCCTACAGGGCTGTAAAGACTACTGGGGAGTTCACTTAATAAATAGCTTACTGAGTCAACCAATGTGTCTGAAAAATACTGAACAGAACCTGTCAATCGAATCACCTTCCCAAAGCATCACTCTCCCGTCCTCATTTCCCTGCTCAAAAATTATCAATAGCTCCCTATATCCTAAAGTTTGGCATAGTGATTAGAAGGCTGAACTTCAAATCTAGAACTCCTGGGTTCTCCTAGCTAGGAAGCAATATTTCCATCTGAAAATGGGGCAAGTAATGCCAGTAACACTTACCCCACAGTGAGGCTCAAGGGGAGATTGTATAAGTAAAGAGCTTTGAAAACGAGTGGTTACTGTTACTACTGAACTCCCAACCTTGGTGTTCAGGTCTCTCCATAATCTGCCTGGCACAGTGAGCTTTATCTTCCCCTGGTGCCCTCTGCTGCTTAAGTTCACAGATCTGAAAGGACACCACAGAATTCGGCTAGTCAAAATCTCTCATTTTCTAGAAGAGGAAACTGGTTTGTCTGAGCCCCATAGGCAGTAAATAGCCAAGCCGAAATTTGAGCCCGTTCCTTTGACTCCAAATTCAGCGTTCTTTCCTCTACTCCACCCTGCCCAGTGTCAAGGTGTTGTCTTGGGATGGAGTCAGGCTGTTCTGTGGACCTGTCTTATTCCCATCTCCCTGCCTTCTTTCAGGCTGCTCCCCTCTAGGGGAATGCCTTTTCCCCTCCCATCTGCCTATCCATATCCCACCCATTCATGAAGCTCTCGCATCTTGCCTTCTCCCGAAAGCCTTCTCTGATCTCTCCAGTGTTTATGGATATCATGGAATCATAGAATGAGTGAGACAGAAGACAGCTTAGAAACCATCTGTTGTTTTCTTCCTCCTTTGAATTCTTTCCACATTTAAGGTCTATGCAACCCATTTAAATAATCTGTTCTGTATGGGTGTGTGTAGGTGGGATGTCCCCAAAGTTTTAGCACCAGCTGCACTAAGACTTTTGGGACATTCTGTATGTGGAAGAATCTTGCCTTCTGCACTTGACTGAGACCCAAGAAGCCAGGGAATCTTTTTCTGAAGGGACTCCCAGGGTCTAGCAATAAAGATGTGACATCTTCTCTGTGATAAAGTCCAGGGAAGGCCACCACCAGTATGGATTATATGTTCCGTTCTGAATGCCACATTTCAGGTAGAACATTGGTAAGTTGGAGAGGGTAGAAGGCAACCAGGAGGGTCTAGAAACTTGAGTCTGTGCCATGTAAAGATCAAGTGAAGGAACGGGGGATGTAATCAGAGAGGAGAAGACTCAGGGCAGACATGATTGCTGTCTTAGGTACCTGAAGCCTTCTTGAATGGAAAAAGAATGAGGCTTGTTCAGCTTGACCCCAGAGGGAAGAACCAGGAGTAACTGGGGAAATTTATTAATCATAATCATAATAATAACAATAACTAGCATTTATATAGTGATTTAAGGTCTGCAAAGCACTTTACAAATATTTCATTTGGTCATCACAACTGCCCTGGGAAGTAGGTGCTATTATCATTCCTGTTTTACAGTTGAGGAAACTGGGGCAAACAGAGGGTAAGTGACTTGCCCAAGGTCACACAGTTAAGAAGTAGCTGAGGCTAAATTTGCGCTTAGGTGCTTTGTGACTTCAAGGTTCATACTCTATTCACTGAGTCACCTATAGGCATATCTGGATTCTGCTTCAGGAAACCACCACCACCACCACCACCATCACCTAACGATCAGAGACATCCAAAACCTAATGAGTTGGGAGGTAATGGGATCCCTCTCATTCAAGTTCTTTGACCCAAGGCTGTATGTTTCAGAGGAGATATAGGGTAGCTTAGGGGGCTTCTGATGTTCCTTCCAGATGTGAGTTGCTGGGAATCTTATTTAAACTCTGTATTTCTCCCAAGTCTGAGCTCAATGTCTCCTCTGCACTCAGTAGATTCTTAATTAATAAACCATTGCTAATTGATTGAACTTGGCTATGAGATGCTTAAGGGCAGAGATTTCTGTATCCCTGAGGCATCCAGCACAGTGTTAAATTATAATTTTTTCCATTTCTATAGCATGTTGAGGTATATATGTATACATAATACTTTATTATATAATGTATTATCATTATTGCATTATATATTACAGATAATGCATTCTT
>CM053588.1:36546429-36562977 GCA_028646515.1 Pseudochirops corinnae | reverse complement strand
AATACATTCTCTGTATATACACACACACATACATACATACACATAGATATGTATGTATATAAATGCATCCTTTTCACAACTACCCTCTGTAGGAGATAATAATAAAAGTATGATTTCCCTAATTTTACAAATGAGGCTCAGGGAGTTAAGTGATTTGCCTAAGGACACACAAACTAGTAGTGTTAAAGCTGTCTTGTTGGCTAACTGATTAGATTAGAAGCCCACTGAAAGCAGGGATAGCTTTTTTTTCATTCCCACACACATAGCCCATAGTGTGGTAGGCTACTCTGTAAGCATTCAACAAAATGCTGCTGCTGATGGATGGCCTGTCTGACCTTGTGAGGTCGTCCCTCCAATTTCCCTGCCTTAAGGCAGAGACTCACCTAAATCATCTCAGACAAGAAAATGTATCATTTAAACAAAACCCTTCAGACAGTGGCAGGAGGTTAAATTTCTACACCCCCAGGCAAATTTCAGTTAATTTTGTTAATTGCAAAATAAACAGATCTCCAGTGAAGAAAGTCTGCCTTCCTGAAGCGAAAGGGAGTATGGTACATTGGAATTCCTGCTGGATGGGGAGCCAGAGCCCCAAGGTTCACATCCCAGATCTGTCATTTACTAGCTGAGGGATCTCTGCAGACCTCAGCTTCCTTCCCTGTAGCTGCCTCAGGCCGTGATCGTAGGGGACACATGAGGGATGATCTGTGCAGAATAGCTTTGCACAGTATAAACTACCCCACATTTGTAAGAGACCATTATTTCTTCCCTAAGCCTTCCTAAAATGCAGGGGCTGCTGAGGTAGGTAGAATTTACAGCCATTGCCCTGGCTATTTGGCTTTCACCATTGGAAAATTCATAGGACCCTAAATCTAAGGCACCTTGGATGTCACTTAGTCCAATGCCCTCCTTTTATAGACCAGGGAACTGAGGTCTAAGGAGTTTAAAGAATTTGTCCAAGGTCACACAACTAATGAGTGTCTGAGGCAGTATTTGAACCCAGGTCCCTTGACATTAGAGCAAGGATTTTTCCTCAGGGCTCATCTGTGTTTTATACAACACAGTTTTGACTCCCACTATGTCTTCCTCCTTGTGCTCCTTTTGGTAAATGTGCCTCTGTCCAGAGTTTCAGATAATATTCGCTCAAGTTTCTAGACTCCATTCAGGTTTGCAAAACACTTTATCTAATTGGATCCCCAGGATAACTCTGTAACCTAGGCATTACTATTGTCCTCCCCATTTGATGGAAGAGGAAATGGGGGTTTAGAGAAATGGGCTTTCTTCCCTATAAAAGGAGGGAAAAGCAGTGAGATCTGGGCTCAAATGCTGGCTATCATTGACTATGTGACCTTGGGTGGGTCCTTTGCCCACTCTGGGTCTTCTATACAGCTAGGGCTTAGATAGAGCTGGAAGAAACCTTACAGACTAATTTGTCCAATTCCATTTTTAAAAGGTCCAAGAAAGAAGTTCGAGTGACTTTCTCCAGGTCTCAAACATTAAATAGAATAGCTGGAATTCAAACCCTGGACTTCCGACTCAAAATTCAGAGGTCTTTCCCTCACATCACAAAGTGCTTTTCTCACCATTGCCCTATGATGGGGGGTAGGAAGTGCCAGTATGAAGACGTTCATCATACACATGAGGACAATGAGTCTGTGAGAAGGTGAAAGACTTGCTAGTAAGTGCCTGTGGCTGAAGTGGAACCCAGCTTTAAATACAGAGTTTCCTCCCATGTCTTTTTGCTCAGATTTGGGAGTCAGACCATGGCATACATTACACAATTTGGTTTGCAAACATTCCGTTCCTGATTCTGGCCACCCTGTGTTGCTGGAGCCCAGCAGAATGCAGACAAATGATGCTTCTTCCTTCCTTCCCTCATCTCACATCTGTCTCTTGGCTTTGCCCAAGAATCCAGGTCCTCCTGTTTGAATTGGCAAAGCCTGACTGAGTTTTGTTATGGTAACATTTGTCATGAAAACCCACAGGGGTGGTGGAACCCTGAACAACTGAAAACCGTTTCCCTTCTCTTGCCTCTGTACCCTTTCCCATCTCCATTCTCCTGCTTTCTCAAACAGCACAGAGGGTATATTTGGAGAGCAACTCCAGATGGACTCTCTCTCTCTCTCTCTCTCTCTCTCTCTCTCTCTCTCTCTCCTCCTCCTCCTCCTCCTTCTCCTCCTCCTCCTCCTCCTGCTGTACCCCCAACCCCACCCCACTTCCTTTTACATTTCCAAGGCTAACAATGTTAGGCCCTGGGCAGAAAGCATGATCTGTCTGGAGACAGAGGCCAGCTTGGAGGGACCACAGATGGTGAGCTTGTAAGCAAGTGAGAAGGGATGCTTTGGTGGAGGAGCTGGCGGACCCAATGAGTCCCTCACTAATCTTCGTCGAAGTTGACAGCTGGTTAGGCACTGACATAATTCCTTTCCCCACATTTATGAACCACACAATAGCAGGGAACCAGGGACAGGGCAGGTGTGGGGTCCTTACCCACCTTGTCTCCTGGAGCCCTGGGCCCTCTGCCTGCTGATGGTCAGACGTTTACATTGGTTACCCATTCTGGCTACCTTCAGGAAGGAGGCTGGATTCTAGACTCTTGGTTTAAATTTCTCTGAGAATTGTTCTCTAAATTCTAGATTGCTATGGCCTGTTCTTCTTACCCTCCTCCCCCTCCCCATATTTTTTTTTTAAAGAGATCAAACCTATTTATCAAAGCAAGCAGGAAAACAGTAACTGAGGAAGTCATACAGATTAGTTTGGGGAATAGAATTCCCAAAAGTCAGGGGGCTCGGTGACTTGAGAGTGAGATGAAATCTCAGCTTATCCAGGGAGAGGACCACCTCACCTTGTAAGACCACTCTTAGCAGCCTCTAGGATTGCAGACATTAAAGATGAGGCAGAGAAAAGGCTTACAGGTTTAGAGTTGGAAGGGTCCCTAGAAGTCATGCCCCTCATTTTACAGAGGAAGAAACTTACTCCAAATCCACTGCCTTTCCTACTGTCCCATCACCCCCTGGAAGTCAAGCAGGATTCAAGGTGGGTTAAGAGAAAACAAAAGTGTCTGGGTTCCCTCTACCCATTCTCAACCAGAACTGTGTCAAGAACACTGGTTTTAGAGTTCTGTCACTAACTAGCTACGTGACCTTGGGCAAATCACTTTCTCTAGGCTTCTGTTTCTTTCTCTGTAAAGTGACAGATTTGGACTAGCTGACTTCTGAGGTACCTTCCCATTTTAAATCTATGATCTGCCCCGCAATCCATCTGTTGGCCTGGGCTTTGGAAAGGGAAAGAAGTTAACAGGGTAGGAGGAAACAGGGAAGGGAGGGGAGACAACTAGAAAAAACCCAAGGAATAAGGCAACATTCCCACTCAACTCTGTCTTGCTCCCTTGTGGTCTTGACTAAGTAACTTTGCCTTTTCCTTTCTAGGCCAAACAATGGAAAATGCAGGGTGAGGGCTCTTGGCTAGTGAATGCTTGTCAGGGAAAAGGGGATCCATTTTGAAGGGAGGAAGAAAGATGGAGCGGCATATTTCCAGGGCCTGGGGTTTGATGCTGCTGTCCAAGGGAACATGATGGAGAGAAATGGGTAGAATAAAAGGGGAGAATGAATGAAAGGGCAAGGGATGAAAATGGCCCTGAGGGGTGGGAAGAGCAGAAGCTAGTCCCCTTTTGGGGAAGGAAAAGAACCAATAGGAGAAGCAGCTGGAACTGGGGAAAAGCTTAGAAAAACCTGGCTCCGGGGAGGGGAGATGAGGGAGAGAGAACACTTGGAAGAGTTGTGAGGCAGGCTCCAGAAACACTTGTGATGCGCTGGGTTGGGCTCTCGTCAGCATCGGGTTTGACCCCCCAAATCACAGCACAGTTCCTCCCTCAGCCTCCACCCCTAGTTCAGGCCTCCAGCCCCCCTCTCTAATGCACCCTCCTACAGCTACCAAAGCTTCTTATTTCTTCTAAGTGAAACCAAGAAAGTCTCTGCTGGACATTCAGAGCCCTTTACAATCTGGTTCCAACCCACCATCTTCCTGATATAGCATAGTCCTCTTTTAGAATGAAGGACAAACCAAAACCATTTGCTTCACATGAATAATAGCTACCATTTATACAACACTTACTGTGTGCTAAGAGCTTTATGCATATTTTATCTCATTTAATCCTCCTGACAATCTTGGAAGCAAGGTCCAATTATTACCCTCATGTCACAGATAAAGACACTGAGGAGCCAGAAGTAAAATGACTTGCCCAGGATCACACAGCTAGTAAGTATCTGAGGCTGGATTCAAACTCAGGTCTTCCTGACTCTAAGCCTTTGCCCATGGCTCAGACGCTTTCCTTTCTGACTTCGGCTTTTTGCCATCAAGGCTCACATCAATTGCCACCCCCTCCAAAAAGGTGTGATGCTTTCCTTGAAATTACTCTCTCTTTCTATATGTTGAACTTCTTTAGTATGTGTGTGTGC
This sequence comes from Pseudochirops corinnae, assembly GCA_028646515.1. Taxonomy (NCBI): domain Eukaryota; kingdom Metazoa; phylum Chordata; class Mammalia; order Diprotodontia; family Pseudocheiridae; genus Pseudochirops; species Pseudochirops corinnae. The sequence continues at coordinate 36,558,523 of CM053588.1, read as the reverse complement.
ACACACACATATACTCATATAAAATGTATACACACATATTTATATTCTGGCTAGTAGGAATTTATAGTCAGATCTCCTCTGATCTTCCCTAATCCTGAGTCTGTCTGAACAAGGAATACCTTATTATACTGAAGGATGTAGACCCTCCAAATAAACTTTGGATGTATCCCAGATCTAAATAATTTATATTTCCTTTGTATATACAGTTTGTAGTTACTTATCTGTGTTTTTCTATAGGAGAATGTAAGCTTGTTGAGGATAGGAACTGTTTTAGGTGTCTAGGTGTCTCCAGTACCTAGCACAGGGCCTGACATATCGTTGAATAAATGAATGAATGAATGAATGAATGAATAACATGACATGAATAAATGACAACCAGAAATCAGATCTTTTGTTATTTGGAGGTAGCCATATCTAGGAGATTTGACTGACCAGTTGCTGTTGGGAAACAGAAATTATTTGGGAAACAACTTTTGAGTTATCTTGGGGTCAGTGCAAGTGAAAATGAGGCTCAGAGCCTTTCCATCCCACTACCAATTCCATCTCCTCCTAAGCCCACCTCCCGCAGAGTGGGTGCCACCCACCCCAGATGTGGACAGGGTGAGGGCAGGGTATGTTAATACCTGTATATTGGGTCCATGAAAAAAGGTGACGGCTTGGCGTAGTGCAGGGAAGGCTGTTGAGGGAGCTGGGATGGAGAGATCTTGGGCAACATTTCACTAGGAAGGAGTTTCCTCTCCCCGTAAATGTGATTTTTCCGGGGTTCCCTTCCTCCGTTCTGACTGGCCCGGATCCTATTTCCAATGCTCAAGTCTAAAGGCTGTTCCTCTCCAGAAGCTTGGGCTTGGGGAAGAATCTTGGGGGTGGGCAAGATGGGCTTCATCTCTTTTGGTTTGGTGGTGAGATCGAAAGGGGACTCCGAGCTGGTGCTACCCACTTTATGGAGATCTCGGGGAGACTTTGGTTCCGCTTTGACCAGCAAATTATGGTTCAGGGTGCGGTCCGTGAAGGGATAGAGCGAGTGGGGGAAGTTGGGGAGGAACTGAAAGGGGAACATGGAATGATATGGGAGAGAGCCCATCTTTTTCTCCTGCATCCCCATGAAGCCTGGGCCAAAGTACTTCTCCGCAATGGAGGCAATGGCCTTGATGGAGTCGTTGGCCGCTCCCGACGTTGGGAGCAGCTGCTCTTCAGGAGGAGGGAAGAAGGAATGTTGGGAGTAGAAGACAGGGACCTCGTTGATGCTGTTGGGGGCCCCGGGAGCCACTGAGCCGCTGACAAAGTCCGCTTTGCTCTCAGCAGGTTTGCTCTTTTCCTTAGTCTTGTCCCGGTCGCTGTCCACGTCACTGTCCAGGTCCGAACCGGTCCCCGTGGTGGTGTCCAGGTCCGTCCCTGTGGTGGTGTTCACATCCTCGAAGTCGCTGCCGTCTGACATGTCGCTGTTTCTCGCCTTCAGCTTTTCCAGGTAGGAGTTCTCCAGGCCTCCCTCGAATTTCTCCTCCACAGACACACCCTGGCTATTGTTGCTGACCGCTGAGATCAGGGGCAGCGCCGGGTTGCCCAGGGGACTCGGGAGCTTGGCATCTTGGGTGTGGTTGAGAGGGCTCTTGAGCAGCGGGGTGGGAGGTAGCAAAGGCGGTCTGGGGTACAAGGACGGAGGGAAGATCCCCGGGAATCCTGGAGTGAGGGCCGGGAAGGCTGGAGGGGCCGTGGAGAAGGGCAGACCTCCGGGATGAGGTCTGGAGGGGAAGTAGTCATTGAAGCCGAGACCAGCGTGGTTGAGGTTGGGAGCCGGCTTGGACTTGTCCATCATGGAGCTCGGCGTCAAAGGTAAGGCCGGGGCAAAGATGCCCCCGGGGTTGTAATGGTTCTTGCCCTCGCAGAAGCGGCGATGCTTGTTGAGAGAGGAGGTAGTGCTGAACATCTGTCCGCAGTCTTTGCACTTGATTTGGGTCCGGCAGTCCGCGTGCATCCGTTTGTGGCGACAGAGGTTGGAGAACTGTGTGTAGGATTTGTGGCAGACCTCACCTAAAACATCAGCAGAAACCAAAGACAAAAGCAATATGAAATTACCGTGAAAATCTATGCAGGGGAGTGGGCGCAGGCTCAGGATTCAGGGGCCACCGGACCTCGGAAAGCCGGCTAGCGGATGGACTGTTTCGAGGGTCGGGCAGTGGACTTGGAGTCAAGGAGACTCTGGTTCGAATCCTGCCTCCGATACTTCCTAGCGGGGTGGCGGGGCAAATCACTTCTGACCCTCAGCTGCCTCGTCGTCATAATAACAGCAACTACATCCGCAGAGGTGGATGAGGAACAAATGAGATAGAAATGCTATTATTACTACGCTATAGATAACATTTTTTGCAAAACCTGAAGTCCTTATATGTTATTAAGTCACAGAAAGGTTGTGATCTGCCCTGGGGGAAAGAAGTCCCACAATGGGAGTTCCCTATATACTGATGAAATCACAGGTCCTTTGTGTAAAAATAATGGCCTTTACTTGGGCATTTAAACAGGCTCCTGGATACTTTGAGCTGCTTTGCCATAATCTCATTTAACCAGCCTGTGAGGTAGGTGCTATTATTATCCCCATTTTACAGATGAGGAAGCCCGAGGCTCAAGAACATTAAGCAGGTTGTCCAGGGTTCACATAGCTAGGAGTATGAGAAGAAGGATTGGAACCCAGGTCTTTCTGATTCAAAGTCCAGCATTCTATTCACTAGGTTATGTTCTCTCTGCATTCATGGGAAAAGTAGGGCACTGACTTCATCTTCTGGATATTTATCTCTATGGCTTTAGCTTCCTGCGGTTGAATCCAGATGTGGGTGCAGGGTGGGGAGAGGGGGACCAGATCCTCAGAGGCAAGGTGGGATAGAAGGGACTGAGTGTGATCATGCGTTGGACCCAGAATTGTATTTATTTCTATTCTTCCTAAAGTCTCCCCGGGTTTCCATTTCTGTGCTGCATAACTTTTTGCCTTCAGTTTTCCCCATTGGAAAATGGAGGTGATAATGTCACCTGCTAACCCCAACCTTTCCACCACCAATAAAAACTGGTGCTGAGAACAGACTGCATCTTTTCTTTTCAGTAAAAGGTGTGTGTGTGTGTGTGTGTGTGTGTGTGTGTGTGTGTGAGAGAGAGAGAGAGAGAGAGAGAGAGAGAAAGAGAGAGAAAGAGAGAGAGAGATGAAACCAATGGTACATATTCTTGAGGAGATCATGGCTCCATCATCTCCAAAGAACTGGAGATCCAATATGGAGAACCAATATTCCAGACTAAAGCTGTGTCCTCTCCCACCTTTTGTTTGAATTGTAGTCATTGACACTATTGATAAGATTGGATAGGATGCAATGGATTTTTTTTACTTTCTAATAGTTTATTTTTCCAAATGTTCCAATTCTCCCTTTTTTCCCTCTAATGTCTGAATATAGAAGAGCAGAGACAGCAAGGAGAGTCACACCTTACTTACTTCTTGTATCTCTTATCTCTGTCTTTTCCTTCCTCTTTTCTTTCTTTCTTTCTTTCTTTCTTTCTTTCTTTCTTTCTTTCTTTCTTTCTCTTCTTTTTTATTTCTTTTCTTTTTTCCTTCCTCCTCCCTCCCTCCCTTCCTCCTTCCCTCTTTCCCTCTCAAAGTCTGGGGAGTTAAGCACTTTTTTGTATTGGTTGATGAGGGAAAAACAGATTGAGTAGAGCTGGTCAAGGAAGTTAGTAGGAAACAGAAGAAGAGGTCATAGGAGTCAGGATGGGGTGACTGATAGGAGATGCAGTAGGAGAGTTTATCTCTAAAAAGCATCTGATGAATGTACAGACTTGGAGGCCCTAAGTGAACCAGGAAAGTCGCCCCAGGCACATTGAGCCACTTCAGGACCAAGCTTAACTTTGTCTGCTCTTTCAACAGGAAAGGTCAGCATCAGATAGAATGTAAGACATCAGGACAAAGTAGCTGAGACTGGATTTTATCTTTCTGTTCTTTTCCCACTGGCACGTGAAATGAGCCTGTCTACAAGCATATTTGATTTTCCTTTTCCTCTTGTTTTTTCTAAAATGGGGAAGGGTGATAAAAACAAAGTACATACTCGGTTCTCTTTCTCTTCCTTTCCACTTATATTCCCTCTCTCATATTTCTTCTCTCTTCTCATTCCCTTTCTCTATCTTTTTCTTTCTCATTCTCTCTCCCATTCCTTATCTTTCTTATTCTCTTTCTTAAATATTTTCTCTCATTTTCACTCACCCACTCATCTCCATCTCATTCTTTTTCTCTTTCTCAGACTCATTTCTCACTTGTTCTTTCTCATTCTCATTTCCTCTGATTCTCTCTAATTCTCTTTGTTGATGGTCACTCTCCTTATTCTCTTTCTTTCTCATGCTCTCTCTTATTCTCATTCCTTTCTTTTATCCTGCCTTCCATTTTCACGGACATTCTCTCACTTTCTCTCTCTCTCCCTCCCTCCTTCCCTCTCTCTCCCCCTCTCCTCTTCCCCTCTCCTCTCTCTCTCTCCTTGCCCTCTCCCTTTCCTTCTCCCTCTCCCTCTCCCTCTTTTCTTTGCTGCTAACAGTGAGTCACCCCTCCACAGGGACAGTTCTATAAATATGGCTCAGACCAGCCCTTGCCTGTAGCAAGGAACAAGGCCAGACCTTCTATCTCAATAGGTAACTGGCCAAATGTGCACTGACACTCTCACTGTGCTCACTTGCAGGTCTACACTTAGCCCTCTGTCAGTGTCTCGTTAGAGATTTGCAATCCTTAGCTCTGAAAAGAGGCTTGGAGCCGAATTCTGTGCCTGGGGCCAAAAGCCTTAAGAGGGGGCCTAGCATTTGGTGCCTACAGCCCTGCCTGGGTGGAGGCTTGTTTGTGCCTTCCCTTCCCACATCCCAAGGCAGATTTTCTCATACAAGTAAGGCTTAGTTAGGCGTGTGGCCGTGAAAGAAGCTGAAGGCTCTGGGAGAGACCCCCAGGGGCCTTGTGGTCCTTCCAAAGGCCACTCTTCCAGGAGGGTGAAGTCCTGGGGGTTTGAGGTGAATACTGGGGAAGAACAGGGTTGCGCCCACTCAGTCCAACACAGATGTCAAGTTTCCTTGGGGTGGCGGCTTGCTTGCAGCCAGCCCGGTCTGTGGGAGCAGAGGGGACGGGCATAGTTGCCCTGAGGGTCTGTGACAAGTTCCCTCTCTGTGTCTCCTTATCAGGCTTCACGGCCTGTTCATGTCTTCAGCCCGGAGACGCACATCTGGGCTGCTGTTTCCTTTTCCAAGGGTCTCCTATTCTTGGCCTTTTGCAAAAGGGGAGGAAAAGTTTCCACATTCATTGAGGGCTCCAACACAAAGGTTGGCAGATTTCTTTACTTGCTCATAACTTAAATTATTCCCACCCTCTGTTCTCATTTTAAAAACAGCCACAAACTGAGATAAAAGGCCACTCCCACCTACGGCCCTCCCTCTCCCCTCCCTGGCAAGCACACGTGAGTCTGTGTCCACAGAGGCCCACAGAGCCTTGCACAAATCCATGCACCCTCCATATTCTTTCATCCTCTGGGGTCCTGATCAGGTAACTGTAGATCCTGGGGCCCATGTGCTTGGAGAGACATGGAAATAACCGACCCTTTCAGTGGAGAGAGTGGGGCTCTGTAGATCCAGTCATGTCTTTTTATCTGAAGCATGTTACCATGCACTATAACAGAGTGGCCTCCTATGAAGGCTTATGAGTTGGATGGGGCATCTCTCCCTTCAAGGTGCTGCATCACGATGGATTACTGCCTATCAAAGAATCAATCCTTTTCAGAAGAGTTCCACACTTCAGATTTATTTTAGAGTTGCTTGTATATTTTTCTTTCCAAGGGGGTGGGGGTAAACAGCTACCTCTCCTTTTCTTAAACCTTCCTCTAACTCATTTGGCCTGGGCCTAAGGGTGCTATAGAGTGATCTGGAAGATACATAAAGGTATATTATACATGTCTAATCTAATCTTCTACAACTGCATCTTCCTAACTGGATGAAATTTGTATAAACACTAGCCAGGCCAAGTTGGGGGTTTTCTCATTAACTTGAGCCCCTTAGCAAGAAACCAAGGTCAGAAGGCTTGCAAGTGAGTAGCATGCCAAGGAACCAGGGTGGGGATGGAAGGGGGACAGAAGACTGGCTCCTCAGCCTAGGTATTCTCCTCTATTCCCTTCTCTTCCCCTGGTCCCCTCAATCCATCAGGATGTTTTTTTCAGTGCTAGGAAAACAGTGGGCCTTGGGTGCTCTTGGAAAATCAGAGATTCTGAGGCTTAATGTTAATATATTCTAAAGAGAACTGGTCAGGGAACAAGAGGGGAGCCAGAAAAGTAGTCACTTTTGAATGCCACACATGATCTCATTTTGGGGGTACACTTAGAAAATTTTTCTGTGTTGCTGTCTTAGACTCACACACATACACTTCCCTGTTCCAACTCCTCCTCCTCCTATATAATAGCTACTGGTACTTAAAAAAAGATCAGCTTCCTTTCAAAGGTCACAGATCTCTTCTAAGACAGTCCACTTGCCCCCCCACACACCAGACACCCCCTTTCCTCTTCATCTCTGTCACCATCTCCCCCACCCCCACCCTTGCTCCACTCTGGGCGTCTATCCCAGAGGAAATAGACTCTCCCAGCAGGGGACTGTGGCTCATTGAGAGCCAATGCCTTTTCCCAAGGTCTGTGAGGGAGCCTGTCAGTGGACTTTGTTTGTTTTCTTACCTGTGTCCTGACCAGGAGAAGGCTTGGCTGGTAGTTTAAAAAACAAAACTGTAGGCCAGAAATATGTTGATGCTTATATGCAAACCTGGTTTATGCCCTGGGTTGGTTGGGAAATAGAGCAGTCTTGGAAGCATTGAGGATAGGACCAGTGGCCAAATACACTATGTCCCTTCTCCCTCTCGTCCCTAGTGACAGCAGGAGATAGTGGACATCCCAGGGCAACTGCAGTGGAGGAGATATGTCAACCTGTAGCTTGGGGAAGTAGGGATGGGGAAGCCAACATCCTTTGCCTTGATGATGGCAGATTGACCCACTGCCCAGGGCTTAGCACAATGCCTGGCATGCAGTAGGTGTCTAATAAATGTTTGTTGATTGCATTCTTGTCCAACAATTCTCTTTTTCCATCCACCTGTTGCCTCCCAGAGCCTCCTGCTACCCACCCAACATGATTGTAGGGCAAGACACACCCACAGGCCCTGAGTCATTGTGCCCTGGCAAGTTCCAATGACTGCACATAGTAGGCAGTTAACGAGTATTTGTGGAATGAATGAGTCAATAAGCGAATGAAATAATTTTTAAACCAATTGCCAGAAAAACAGAGCTCAATGAACTCACCTAACATAAGGATGAAAAAAGAGTAAGAAGCCTACTCTCTCTAGGTCCCCCTCTGAATCTGGGCAGCTAAGACAGGGAGCACCTTCCTGGGTGACTGGGGGTCCCAAGCTCGTTCCCTTCTTCTGTCTCTCATCTTTGTTCTCAGCTGTCATCACAGGATGGTTCCGTGCTCCATCCATATCCCTCCCTGGCCACCACTTGTGTGTGTGTGTGTGTGTGTGTGTGTGTGTGTGTGTGTGTGTGTGTTCATTTACCCTGTTAGAATCTATGCACTCTAAGGGCAAAGACTCTTTTTACTTTTCTATTTGTTTTTAACATTTAAACATTTAACACAGTGTTTGGCACATAGTAAGCACTTAAAAAAAGCTAATTCATTCATTCATTCATTCATTCATTCATTCATTCATTCATTCATACATGAAGGGTCCTGATCCTTTTTGGTGTTCTGTCCATGGGGAGAGACTAGCAGGAGAGGGAGGGCTAGGACTAGAGGTAGGAGAATGAGACTTCCTGGGAGTCATTATTTGAGATATAAAGCCTCAGGGAGAAAAATAGAAGTAGTGTGGGTGGGGGATGGAAAGGGAGAGGCCAGCAGGGCAAGAGAAGAGAAGGAGGGGGGGTGAGAGAGGAAGAGAGGAGAGGGCACCGTGGCACCACAAGGCTTCTGGGAGATGGGGCTTTTAACTTGTCAGAAAACTCAGAAATTGGTATGAATGTTTTCTGAAAAAACAGGGATTTTGCAAAGGAGAAGGGGGAGGAAGGCGAGCTGGGAAAGAAGGAGGTAGTGGGGTTGGGGGGGGCTGGGTGCTGCTGGGGAATTTCATCTTGTTCTCTGACCTCCACAATTATAGCCCTGGATCACTTGAGAGAGAGAGAAGGAGCCAGAGCCTGATGGGAGACCTTGCTGGGGAGCCTCTCAGGATGAATGCAATTGCCCTGCTGGTTGGCCAGTCATTCACCCCCATGACAACTTACATATGAAAGGTTTCACCGTGCTGTGGATGTGTTTGTGCTGTTTGAGGCCAGATGAGGTGGCGAAGGTCTTCCCACAATCCGGGCAGGCATGAGCCCTGGCACCCACGTGCTGGGATCGGATGTGCCGCTGCAAGTTACTGGGGTCCGTAAAGACCTGAGGGAGGAAGCTCTTTTAGTCTAGGACCCTTGGAAAGTGGGTGGATTGAGGGAGGGAGTAAGGAGGTCTTCTTAGATTCTTCTCACTTACCCCATAAATGGGGGGGCACACCAATCTAACAATCTTTCCTCTGTGTTGTATCATCCCCTTCTCTGTCTTTCCTTTGTCCCCAGCCTGTTCTGGGGGCTAGTTTTGAAGGCCATATGCTCCCAGAAGCCCTATGAATCAGGAATGGGTAAACTGAGGCTGAGTACCATGCACAATATAAATGATTAACATGTCTTGATGAATCAGATTGAATTAAGTGAATTGCCCAAGGACTCAGAGAATATTGGTTTTGTTCAGATTTGAACCCAGATCTGAACTTACAGACTACACTGCAAAGTCATCAATAAAAACTGGGTACATACAGGGTGTATGAGAATCCATCAGCTTCTCTTCTCCCCTCCCCCCATCCCCATTCCAATCTAATGACCCAATTTCCTGGGGAAGGAAACCCAGACTGGCAGGCCTACCCGCTCTCTGTGGGTGGACCAACTGTGGTGAGCTCTGTGTTAGCCTGTCATAAAAAATCAAATAGCCCACTGTGATTTCCAGACAGATGGAGACTCTCCTGGCCCAAGCCTGCCATTCATAAGAGGCCTGAGGTCTAAAGTCTCTGGCTCAGTGTTCGCCAGGAGACAGGAAGACACAAGTCTAGATAAGTACTGGGTAACCCAGGAGGGACCATCAATAATCAGCTTTTGAGCCTGGGGATGCTGGAGCTCAGGGAAGACCAGATCATTGGCACATGCTACCAACTGGGGGGGAATAGCAGATTTATGCTTGCACGACCAGCCAGGAGACCAAGCGAATTCAGAGAGAATTCAGCTTCTCTCTCAAGACAGTAGCCATTATCAGATGAATGGCCTCTAGTGGAAACCTAGACCCAGGAGAGGGCTTAGCTTTGCTCTGCTAGGCAGGGTCCAACAGGTTGGTGTTGTAGGGAGGCAGATTTTGACATCCTAACAAAGGGAGCTGTCCAGGAATGCAAAGGACTACCTCTGGAAGTAGAGTTCCCCCTTAGCTGGAGGCCTTCAGGCAAAGGCTTCATGACCCCTTGTGTGGAAGGTTGCAAAGAAGATTCTCACTTAAAGTATGGTTTGGACTCACTGGCTTTTGTGGACTCTTGCGACTCTGAGATTCTGGGAATTGTTGAATCCTAAACTGCCTTTTGATAATCCTTTCCCTAAACTTTCACGTTATTACTTAGCTTTGTATCACGCAGGTAAATGTTTAACAACCAGTTTTGCCAGAATAAAATGATGGACTTTTGAGTTTGGTCTGCGTTATGAAAATTCTTCTCCATCCCTTTCTTAAGTCTAGTAAATTAACAAAACAATAAACTAACCCCTGCCATCCAGCTTTTGCTGATTTCCAAGGTGCAAATCCTCACGCTGAAAATGGAATGATCAGCTAACGCGACTGAACCCTGGTGGTCTAGTGATTAGGATCTGGAGCTCTCACTGCTATGGCCTGAGTTCAATTGCTGGTCAGGGAATATAGTTTGGGGCAGTGGATAGAGTGCAGGGCTTGGAGTAAGGAAGACCCATCTTCCTGAGTTCAAATCTGGCCTCAGACACTTTCTAGATGTGTGACTCTGGGCAAGTCATTTCACCTTGTTTGCCTCAGTTTCCTCATCTGTAAAATAAGCTGGAGAAGGAAATGGGAAACCACTCCAGTATCTGTCAAGAAAACCCCAAATGGGGGTGGCTAGATGGCACAGTGAATAGAGCACTGGCCCTGGAGTCAGGAGGACCTGAGTTCAAATCTGGCCTCAGATACTTAACACTTACTAACTGTGTGACCTTGGGCAAGTCACTTAACTTCAATTGCCCTGCTTTCTCCCCTCCAAAAAGCAAAAAAAAAAAAGAAAGAAAACCCAAAATGGGATCACGAAGAGTAAGCCATGACTGGGACCTGAACGAGCTGGTTCCAGCGAGCCTCTGATATCAATCCATGCCCATGACCAGGCATGGGGTGGGCTGCCAGCCTTCTTTCTCTCCTCCAGCTCCTGGCTTCCCTGTCCTCTTTCCATACTCAGCTCCAACATCTTCTTTAAGAGGCCTTTTTGAGGACGACCAGATTCTAGTGGCTGAGACTGTGGTCTGTGCTATTTATCCATCTCAGCTGTGCTCATGGTGCACACGTTAGAATGGGAGTCCTTTGAGCACAAAGGGCCTTCTTGTCTTTGTCTCCTCAGAGCCTGCATGGTTCTTATTTACTACAGGCTTATTGATTGATTGATTGACCGGCCATAGTTCCTTGGAAGGAACTTCCAAATTGATGAGCCTATAGATCCACTTGAACATAAGCCTGGTTTGATCTCCCACAGGGGCCTAGGGTTTATGATGTATCAGCAGAAGGGTTTGGATTCAGTGCTCTACCAGCTACTCCCCAATTCCTCTTGCTATTGTGTTCAGATGGTGCCTTCAATGAACACAAATTGAACATCATCATGGAACATCTCTCTTCCCTAACTCTACTATGAGCTTCCTGATGGCAGGGATGATGTCTTATATGTCACCTCATGAGCCTAGCCCTGGGTTGGGCCCAGAGCATGTCCTCAATGGCACTCTGACTCCATTTCTTTTAACTGAGTAGATGGAAGGATGGTCACAAGGTGGAATGGTCCCCCAGCCTCCCCCAGCACCTCCCTGCCCCATTCTAGGATGCCTCTCGTTGAACTTACCTTCACACAGTTTTCACATTCAAACCGCTTGCCACTGTCATGGGACATCTGGTGGCGAATCAGGTTGGATTTCCAGTTGAAGGCCTTGGGGCACTGGTCACACTTGTACTCCCGTTCCTCCGTGTGGATGATCATGTGTTGTTCTAAGCTGGGCATTGGAGAGAAGGGAGGGGTGGAGCAGGGGTCACCAACCTGGAGGTTCTCCCGTGGGGGAGAAGAGCCACAGCAAGCCTAAAGGTCACTGACTGCCCAGCTCAATGCTCATCAGGACTGACCCAGTCATAGCAGGTGGGATGGGGAAATGCTCTTCTCAGGGCTTCCATTAAATCCAGATTGAGGGTTGGGGATGCTTTCATTTTTGTCTTTGTAACCTCAATATGTGGTAGACTCCTTGGCAAATAGCAAAAATCTTATACAGGCTTGCTGAATTGAATTAAATTGTATTGCAATGAGAACATCACAGAATTTCAGAATATTAGAATTGGAAGGGCTCTCTCAGTGGCCATGTCATCCAACCCACATTTCAGAGAACATTTGCTGCCTGGGATCTTCCCAACTTCCTTTGTTAGAAGGAAAGAGGAGAGAGAATAGGGCACCACAGACATAATTTATTCCAAGGAGACAGACCAAGACCAGGGAAATGACTTGCCTATGGTATCACAGGTGGTAAAGAGCCAAACTAAGATATGAAACCAAGTCTCATGTCTCCAAATATGGAACTCTTAACAGTTCATTTTATCTATCTATCTATGGCCTCCCTTCCTTCCTTCCTCCTTCCCTTTCTTCCTTCCTTCCTTCCTTTCTTCTTTCCTTCCTTCCTTCCTTCCTTCCTTCCTTCCTTCCTTCCTTCCTTCTTCCCTCCCTCCCTCCCTTCCTTCCTTCCTTCCTTCCTTCCTTCCTTCC
>CM053588.1:36525554-36545929 GCA_028646515.1 Pseudochirops corinnae | reverse complement strand
CCTGCTGATGTTTACTAAATGCTTATTGATATATTGACTTGGGCTGCTGAGCATGATTGAAAAAGACCAGCCCTGGAGTCAGGACCATTGAATTTAAGCCCCAACTCCAAGCATTTTGGTGTGATACTTGGCCATGCTCTACCTACATCTCAGTTTCATTCTCTCTAAAAAGAAGAGCACTGGAACAGTAGAATAGAAGGTCTCTGAGGTCAGGTAATGCTTCTTTCTTTGTCTTTGGGGTCCCAACACTAGCCATTTTTGTGGGGATGGAGGAGGGAGGAGGGAACTGGTTTTGTGATTTGATTGGTGAGGAAACTTCTTTTACTGAGTCAGATTCCTATTGCCTGTTTTGAAACCTTCAATCTTAGAGAACTGCTGGTGCCCAGAGAAATTAATCGGTTTGCCCAGGGTCACCCAGCCAACAGCTGACTAAGGCAGGATCTGGGCTGAGGTGTTCCTGGATCTGAGGCCAGTTGTTTATATATGACACTATTCTGCCTAGCACACAGTAGGTATGTAATAAATGTTTGTTGAGTTCCAATTCTTCATAGATACTGAACCTCAGAGCTAGAAGGGAGCTCAGTGGCCATTGAGTTCAGCCCACATCTGACTAAGAATTCCCTTTACTCTATCCTGCAAGCCTTCTAGTGAGGGGGCGACCCTCACTCATACTGAGGTAGCCTAAGGTACTCTACCCTACTCTTTACTGGTCTGACATAGGAGGGGCCATCACCAGTAATCTTGACGTTTGTCCTGCCACTGGACTCTGGAGGAGAGAGAGAGGCTGACCGCTTGGAGCAGCTCTGCCGAGTTCAAATCCAATTCACTTGCAGGTCAAGACATCACTCTCCTGATGTCATTCATTGGTCCCCTTCGAGAGCGGAGGATGAACAATAACAATCTAAGATCTGGGCAATGTCGCCTCATGGAAAGGGCACATTAGCCAGGGCACCTGGTTTCTAGAGCTGTCTCTGGCTTTTTACCCTTTCATCTGTCAAATACGTGTGTGTGTTGTGTGTCTGTGTGTGCTGTGTGTCTGTGTGTAGTGTGTGCTGTGTGTGTGTCTGTGTGTGTTGTGTGTGTGACCTCATCTGTCAAATGAGCACGCTGTCCTCAGTGACCTCTGAGGTCCCTTCCAAATCCAAATCTCTGCTCACATGGCCCTCTTGACACCCGGAGGACGCTTGTGGTTTGTGCTGCTCCCCAGACGAGATCCTTTCAAACTCAGCCTCCCCTTCAGCAGGCAGACAGGCAGGCCAGCAGCCCGAGAGGGAAGCCTGATAAGTGTGAAAGGAAGTCTCCTTCATTGCTTTTCAAACACAGGCTGAAAGATGTCTGGGTCTTTTCAGTTCTCCCTCCCTCCCGCCTCCAACGGCAGCAAACCCATGGCCAGGGAACATGGAGAGAAAAACCAAGCCAAGCACTTTGTTTGGGAATTAAAAAAAAGAAAAAGAAAAAACCCAACAGCGATCTAATGCATATAATAAATTATTGTCACCAAGGTCAAACAAATTAAAAAGGGGGCAGCTATTATTACATTTACAAGGCAGCATCCTGAGCCCTGTGCCAAACCAAACAATCGACATAGAGCTGTAAATTTTCCAGCAGAGTGACTTCTGCCAGGGGGCCTGGGCCCATCCACAGCGCCTCCAGCCCGGCAGCCTGGCCGGCGGGCTACTCTAGAAAGAGAGGCCTTCCTTCCATTGAACTGGGGTTCTGGCCCCCTCCCAGCCTAAGACCCCCCTGTCCCACACCCCTGTGCTGGCAATCCATTCTTCAATTCAACTTTCTTACAGGCCCAGCTGCTGGGAACCAAAGACTGGGACCTGGGGTTATTTGCTTTGGGGGAGGGGGTAGATTTTTGTTTTGAAGTTTTTGGTTTGTGCGCATGCATCCTAGGCATAGTCTTGGAGGCCGGCAATAAGTGTTTGAGTCTAGGGCTGGGAAATGGAACCCAAACAGGGCTGGATCCTGGAGGAGAAAAAGAGTGGATATCTATAAAGTTACCTGAAGGTTTGCAAAATGCTTTCTAGATATCACCTCCTTGGAGCCTGAAGCAACCCCCTGAAGCAGGCACCAAAAGTATTTCTTAGCTATGGGCAAGCCCATCTGTGCCTCAGTTTCCTAATCTGCCAAACAATGATAGCTGACATTTATATGAACTAGCTGCCCTACTTCAGACCCTACTAACTTTATAACTCTGGGCAAGTCCTTCTTCCCTGTTTGCCTCAGTTTCTTCATCTGTCAAATGAGCTGGAAAAGGCAATGGCCAACCATTCCAGTATCTTTGCCAAGAAAATCCCATATGAGAACACAGCTGAAGTGATGGAACCCCAACAAAAATATTAACATAGCACTTCATGGATTACAAAATTCTTTATACATATTATCTCAATTAGCTTTTACAAAAATCCTTTCAAGTTAAGACATCACTGTCCTGATATCATTGGTCCTCTTTGAGAGAGAAGGATGAACCATAACCATCTAAGATCTGGGCAAGCTGCCTCATTGTCAAATATTCCCACTTTCCAGATGGGGAAATGGAGGGTCAAAGAGGTTAATGCACTTGCCCAGAGTAAATGTCTAGGTGGGATTGACTGCTAGGTGTTCCTAATGCCAAGTTTTGTGCACTATGGAAGCCTGTTGGTGATAATAATTGCTCCTATGTCATAGAGTTGCTTTAAGGTTCTAAAAGTAAAATAAAAAATAATGATAACTTGCATTTGCATAACTCTATGTCTGCAAACTTGAAGGTTTGCAAAGTTCTTTGGAAGGTAGGTGTTAGTGTTATTCCTATTTTACAGATGAGGAAACTGAGGCTCAAAGGGTGAAGTGACTTGCCCATGGTCACACAGCTAGCAAGTGCCTGAGGCAGGATTCGAATCTATGTCTTCCTAATTGTAAGTGGGTTTCTCTATGCCTCTTAGCTGGGGATAAGGAGAGGTCCTACTTCACAGCACTGTTTTACTACTCATGTGATCATAAATTGAAATCTAAGGAACCTTAGTGCTCATCTAGTTCAACTCCAGTATTTTACAGATAAGGAAACTGAGGCAGAGAAGGATGAATCCATTTATCGACAAGCATTTATTAAGCTGCCTACTGTGCTCCTGGCACTGTATTAGGCACTGGAGATTCAAAAGCAAATTAGAAATAGTCAGATTCTTTGGGGGGAGGAGAATATATATATGCATGTAAGTATATGCAACATGGGAGGTACAAGTTTTGTTGGTTTTTTGGTGGGAGGGGGGAAGGGGAAATGTTAACTTCTAGAAGGCTTCAGGAAAGGCTTAGAGTTGGTGCTTTAATTGAACTATTAAGTGAACTGGGGAGGTTTCCAGACCCTGGAGCAGCCTATGTAAAGATAGGGAGAAAAGAGATGAGAGGGTCATGTGTGAGGAAAAGCAGGAAAGTTTAGAGCCAGGTTGTGAAGGGTTTCCCCTGCCAGAGAAGTCTGCATTCCATTCTAGAGACAGTAGGGAGCTACAGGAGTTTGCTGAGCAAGGGAGTGACCACAGTCAGAGCTGTGCCGTCACAGCCGTCACTTAGAAAGTACATGCAGAAACAGGGTTGGGACCCAGCCTCTCTGGCTCCAAATCCTGCTACCTGGTCACTATACCCCATTGTATGCAAAGGGCTTTCCAAACCTTCAAATGGTAGCTACCCTTCCTACAAATATCAGCACCTCCATTTTACAGAGGGGGATCTCAGGCTCAGAAAAGGGAAGGACTCATATAGAATGATTTGCGGAGTTACGGAGCAACCTCTCTCTGGTCTGTCTTGATTCAAAGATGAGGGCAAAGGAACCTTCTTTGTCCCCTTCCTCTTTCATCCCCTTGACTTTTGGGGTTGAATAAGTCTTATTTTGGGAGGATAGTATCGGCTTTCATGGTTTAGACTAAATACCCTTTAATACCCCCCTTTTGGCAAGATTCTGTGTTTCAGTGCCTAGGACTGAAATGCCCACCCAATGAAGGCTGGACCATTGAGGAAGCAACTCTCTAATCAGAGTCTACTGAAAAGGCAAACATTCCCATGGGATCCTGTGCCCTTCTCCACAACATGGGGGTTTAGCTTTCTACTTAAGGCTCTTAGGGGGCAGAGACATAACTGGAACAAAGTGACTGAAGTTCAGTTCCAAGGTACTGAAGTTGAGAGATTATGGACAGCCCTGTCCTGCTTCAGCATGGTATAGTGGACAGCCTATTAGTCAATCATCAAGCATTTTTAAGTGCTTCTAATCTGTGCTAAATGCTGGGGTTACAAAGAAAGCAAAAACTTAGTCCCTGACTTCAAGGAGTATACATTCTAATGGGAGAAGAGAGATAATGCAAATAAATACATACAGAATGAATTGAAGGTGATCTCACAAGGGAAGGGACTTGCAGATGGGCGTCCAGAGAGGCTACCTCCTC
Source organism: Pseudochirops corinnae (assembly GCA_028646515.1). Lineage (NCBI taxonomy): Eukaryota > Metazoa > Chordata > Mammalia > Diprotodontia > Pseudocheiridae > Pseudochirops > Pseudochirops corinnae. The sequence goes on along the minus strand of CM053588.1, from coordinate 36,541,514 downwards.
TACTAGGTAGGTTTTCAGCTGATTCTTGAAAGAAGCAGGGGATTTTAAGAGGCAGAGGTGGGGAGGGAGAGCATTCCAGGCATGGGGGATGGCCAATGCTAAGACGGGGAGATGGAGTTCTGGGTGTGAGGGACCACAAGAAGGTCAATGAGGCTGGATTCTAGAATGTGCATGTGCTTGAGGGAAGGGAGAGTGGGAAGGAAGGAAAGGACTTTAAATATCAAACAAAGGAGTTTGTGTTTAATCTGGAGGGCTTGAGCTCTCTGAGGTGCCATGGTTACACCATCTATCACTTTAGGAGAAGGAGATCTTAATAGCACCTCCCTCTCCCAGAGTTATCGTGAGGATCAAATGAGATGATAATTTTAAAGCACTTAGCTCATAGTACCTGGCGCATAGTAGACATTATATATATGTAAGCTATTATTATTATCATTATCATTATCATTATTAAAAAACACTGGAAGCTGAGTGGAGGATGGATTGAAATGAGGTGAGACCTGAATCTGGGCGACCAGTTAGGAAGCTATTGGGATGGTCCAGGTAAGAATGATGAGGACCTAGATTAGAGTTATGGCTATGTGAGTGGAGAGAAAGGATTGGATACCAGAGATGCTGCGAAGGTTGAAATGACAAGAAGTGGCAATAGACCGGATGTGTAGGGTGAGTGAGAGTGAGGGGTTGAGGATGTCTAAACTTGATTTGACTTGTCCTTGGAGTCAGGAAGACCCTGATTCAAATTCTGCTTCAGACACTTAATAGTTATGTGACTCTGGGCAAAGCCCTTTTGCTGTGCCTCAGTTTCTCCATCTATTAAAAGAGGGTGCCTTTAAGGTCCCTTCCACCTATATAAGTGGAAACAATTGAACTTAGCACTTAGTTGTCATGAAATTCATTAAGACACAAAGGGACCAGATGGCTTGGTTCTGTTCCCAGAAGCTGCCTCACAGCGTCCTGGGGTCTTTATCCCCCTCCCACTCCCTTGAGGGAGTAGCCAAGGTTTTCCCTCACTCTTTAGATTTGCTTCTTGAGGACCAAAGTCTCTCCTCCTGCAACCTCCATTTAATTTGTCCAATGAAGTTGGCTAAATACAACTTTGGTCTGGGGAGACAGAACCATGAGTCAGGGAACAAAGAGGGGATGTTCTGCTTTATAGAAACTCTGTGTTTGGATTTCTCTTGTGAAGAGCTGGCAGGGACCTTTGAGATTCTTCATCCAGTTCTGATTTGCTCTAGAATGCAGGTCCTTGGGGTGGCAACATGATATTGGAGAAAGAATATAGATTTGGACTCTGAAGATCTAGGTCCATGTTCTAGAGTTATTACTACTACTACCTGTGGACAACCCTGAGCCTTTGGTTTTCCCCTCTGTAAAATGAAAGGTGCAGGGCTAGACCAAACACTCTCTAAAGTCACTCCCATCTGTCTCTCTGTGATTCCACACTCCAGAACAATACAGTCATTTTAGAAGATACAATGAACTAGAAAACAGTGGTAACTGCTGAAATAGTAAATCGATGGAGAAGCAGTGTGGTTTGATAGAGAATACACAGATACAGAATTCCTGCCTGTCTGCGTGACTTTGGACATTCCGTTTTTCTTTCTTAAGTATCTTCTTTTCTCTAAGTGCCTTAGTATTCAAATATATGTAATGAAGAACTTGAATTACATCATCTGTACTGCCCCTTCCAGTCCTAGAATTATGACCTATGAAAATAATGTAGCAAGGTTCTCCAGGAATTACCAAGAATCATGGAGCAGGCAGGGAGTTTGGGCTTTTTCTCATAAAGCATATTAAAGAAAGTTTTCTTTTACTCAGAAATAATGTGTGCCATACAGATATCCTTCATTTTAGAAAACCAGATAGGAAAAAAAAATTGTGATGGATTGTGCTTGCTTGTGTGAAAGGTATATAATTCATCCTGAGATTTCTGAAAACATCAAACTCTCTTCAAGTCATTTAAAATATGATTAAAAATTTAATTTGCATGCTCTTAGGGAGAGTTCTTTTTGTAAAGTGAGGTTTTCATAAATTAAAAATAAAATAAAGAAAAGAATAGAATTGTGGTCCATAGAGTACAGCATAATTGGTTTAGAGCCAGATTTAGAATTGGATTGGACCTTAGGGGACATTTAATCTAATTTCCTCATTTTACAGAAAGGGAAACTGAGGCACAGAGAGGCAAAGCAATTTCCTGAAAGTCACATAAATTAGTAATTAGCACAATAAAGACTTTAATACAGATCCTCCTTCCCCATTCCAGCTCTGGATTTAAAAAAAATTAAATTTAAATTTTTAAAATTTTGGTTGTAGCATGGGTCTTAGAATCATTGATTTAGCACTTTTGGACCTTAGAGGTCATCTAGTCCAATCTCCTTCTTTTAAAGAGAAGAAAACAGATTTGCCTAAAGTCACTCAGTAGCAGAAGTGAGATTTTAATCCAGGACCCGATTATAAGTTTCGTACATTTCCCTTCATTGTACAAGGCTGCCTGTCTATGATGAATATGATTCCTTCATATCTACATTTTAGGGAATTCATTTTTGCACATCCCAGTGACTCATCTCAGACGGGAAGAGATGGAACCAAGCAGACAGGAGAGAGTTTTTGACCAGCTCATTGTCATCAGCCCACCTTGTTGAGTATCTTCTCCTTAACCCTAACTGTCTCAATGACTGCTTCCTGGGCAATTGAATCAGAGGCTATTGGCCCTTTAGGCTATGTGAAGATGTTTAGCATTTGAGATCATCTCAGGAGTTATTCCAACATCCTGGGCTGGAATCTTTCTGAGATGAGACATTTATATTTATTCTTCCTCTTTCTTTCTCTCTGTCTCTATGTCTGTTTCTCTGTCTCTGTCTCTCTCCGTCTCTTTCTGTGTCTGTGTCTCTGTGTCTCTGTCTTTCTCTCCTTTTTCTCCCTCCCTCCCTTCCTAGTTCCCTCTCTTTCTCCATCTCCCCCCCCCCACAACCAGGATCCAATGTAGGTTATAAATTCCAACCATTTCCTATCTTTTTACCCTACAATTTCTGTATAAAATAAAATATGACAGTTGTGGATAAACAAGACAGAAAAACAAGGACAACCAGAGAACTGACGAGAGGTACTCATAGGCTACATCCACCCAAGTGGAGGACTCAGTTTGCTTCTGGTTCTGCCCGAGTCAGTTTGATAGCATCAGGAGCAAAATGAAATGGGCAACAGTGCTGGTCTCGATGAACATTCCCTGCCTCACCCCCACCCCTAACTCTATTGAGTGTTCTCAGCCCAGAACTGGGCTTCTCTATGCAGAGCTCCAAAGGATGCTATTGGCCATCCCATCCAAATTTGATGCATAAGAAGACTCTGAAAATATACTAGGGCTCTCCTTCTCTGGCCTGTTCCTTTGCTACTCCCTCCTTGAGTTCATCTGAACAACATGCAAATACAGAGGAGAGAGGGGACAAAGATGTAAACATGAAAAAAAAATCTAGATTGCATGGGATTCTCATAATCCTGGGTTAGTATTTACTCTAAAGAGCTCAATGCTATTCAGAATACAACCTTTAACTCATATTTGGGAAAGAAAAGAATGACTATAATCCAATATTTTATATAATAAATATATTTTTAGGGATGAGAACTTTTTCCCATTGATTTAAAAATTTTTTTTACATCATTTAAAAATTGCAGGCTGAAGATGAGAGAGGGTTAGATCCTATCTGTTGGTTTTCCTGATAGAATGCAAACTCTATGAAGACAGGGAATTTGCTTTTGTATTCCTAGCACCTCGCACTGCACCTGGCATGTAACTTATGCTTAATAAGTGCTTGCTGATCAATTCGTTAGATTGAAAGTCAGAAAATTTGTGTTCTTCTCTTGGCTTTGCTCCTGATTTCTCTGGGCCCCAGTTTCTTCTCTGCTGAGAAATGAAGGAGGTGGACTCTGAGGTTCATTTCAGCACCTAAGTCTGTGATTCAGTCATTCACTATATTTATTTATCCATTCCTACCATTTGTAGGAGCATAAAAGGCAAGGAGAGCAATATATAGAGAGAACTGATCTCATGGTAGGAAAGACCTGTGTGTTGTGTGGACCTGTATGTTGTGTGACCCTGAGCAACAAGTATCCTTCTAGGATGAGAGGAAGGGAGGGAGGGAGGGGAGGGGGGAGAGAGAAATAGAGAGAGAGAGAGAGAGAGAGAGAGAGAGAGAAGGAGGAGGAGGGAGAGACACAGAGGGGAGAGGAGAGAAAGGGAAGGAGAGAGAGAAAGAGGAGGAGGAAGAGAAGGAGAAAAAAAGGAGAAGAAGAAGAGGAAGAAGAAGAAGAAAAGAGAGGAGAGATGAGGAGAAGAGAGGAGATGATGGGATAGGGGAGAGGAGAGGGGAAGGGAGGGAGGGGAGGGGAGAAAGAAAGGGGAGATAGGGGAAGGAGAAGAAGAGAGAGAAACTGAGAATGAAAGAAAGAAAAGAGAGAAAGTGAAAGGGGATAGAGAAAGAGAGAAGAAAAAAGAAAAGAGATAAGAAGAGAAGAGAGAGAGAAAAGGTAGAAAGGGGAAGGAGAGGGAGAAAGGGAGAGAGAAAGCAAGTGAATGAGTGAGAGAAGAGAGAGACAGAGAGACAGACAGACAGATAGAGACAGATAGATAGAAAAGAAAGGAGGAACCCTGCTTGTCAAAAACTTCACTCAAATTGCCCCAAGTCCAAGAGCAGATACACTTCTTCCTTTCTGAGCATATATCAAGGAAGTCCATGGCCTACAATTTTCTTTCAGCAAGGTCCCCAGATTCCCTGTTGCAGATGGGCTGTGCCTTTGGGAGAGGGAGTTTGTGTAGAGCTATGGGGAAACACACACACACACACACACACAGACACACAGACATGCACACACACACAGACACACACACAGACACACACATACACACACACACACACACACACACACACACACACACACACACACACACACACACACACACCCCACCCCACCCCAGCTCTGCTGATTGCAGTCAGCACGCCTTGTCTTGTTTGTCAGATCTGCGGGGCTTACACCCCTCTATCTAAAGTTCCATCAGCAACTCTCATGACAAAGCAGGAATGTAACAGAAAAATAAATCAGGGCCTAATGGCTTTCAGAGAAGCCAAGGGGAACTCAATTATGTGGCATCTACATGCTAATCTGACCGACTTGAGTCTCAAAGGCTCTCAAGAGCCCTACTCCAAATTCCTGCAGTGATAAGGGGCGGCTGTATGTGTGTAACTGGGGTTTGGAGAAAAAGATTTTTATGATAATTATCTTTGTATGGAACATTTTTGCATTTTCTTTCTTGTGCAATTCAGAGTTTAACTGAGGGGGCAAGGCTGGGGAGGGTAGAGAAACATTAGGCAAAGTGGGGGGAGAAAGTATATTAAAAAGTCAAATATTAGATGTTGGGCTATTATATTTCAAAAGCAATTAGCCCGCGAATGTTGGAAAATTTATTTGGAGAATGTAGCTACAGGTTATTTAATGCTGAAAGTGGAGGGATCCAGGGGCTGGGGTGGGCTTTTCTCCCCCTGGCACCTTTTGCAAGAATGAACATTCAATACACAAATGAAACTCCATTGTCAGGCCCTGCTGCCCCGAAAGTTAAGTAGATTTATCTTTTCCAGTCTACCTTTCCCTCCCCCCTGTGCTATCAAAGACCTATTCAGTTTTTAACACTTATTTTAAGGAAAATGAGAGCTTCCCCGTGCTGTACAAGGTCCTAGAAACTTATTTTTTCTGTCTCCCACTGCCTAATTAATACCAAACCCCAGCAAAGAGTACAGATAGGATCAGAATCGAAACACTGCCCCTCTGCTGTAATTTTTTTTTTTTTTGCTTGACAAGGGCATAGGGCACTTAGCAATGGGGAATGAAGGAAATTTCCTGAAAGCTGTGGGTGGCTGCCCCATGATCCTGCTGGCATTCAGGAGGGGGAACTTGGGCAAAGAGAGAAAGTGAGGTTCCCCTGCCTGGTCCCCATGGCCTCCTTAAGATTCTGACAATGGGCCTCCTGTCTGTCAGGATCTCAATGCCCTTGAATGTGGAACCGTAATGTTCCTTAGAGGATTACGAAGTTCAGTATATTAATTATAAAACTTTGGTGGGTTTTTGGGAAAAAAACCAGGATAAATAAAATCTCCCTCCTTCCTTCTCTAGTCTAAGTTGGATGGTGGGGATGGGAGGCAGAGGGGATGAAGTCTAAGATTTCATCATGGGAGATGCTATATTCCAGCCTGCTTTTGAGGTCTTGCTCAGTAGGGAAAAGCCAGTTGGGTTATTAACCTTGGAGACAGGGATTTGATCTAGTTAGCATGACGATTTAATCACTGAAATTACGGAATCTACAAGCTGGATAGAACCTCAGTGGCCATCTGGTCCAATGGCAAGAAATCCCTTCTAAAACATTCCCAACAAATTCATTTACCCTCTAGACTCAGAATTATGTAGTTCACTTTTCTATTGTTGATTTAAGCTGGGAGTATTGGCATATTGATTTAAAATACCCCAAAAGCTGATTGACTTTTTTTTTAATGTGAAGAGAAAAAATATATCCTGTCAAAAAATGGTTTAAAATTTTGACTTTTCTCTGTCATATTCCAAAAACTGATATAGTCATGGTCAGATGATAGGTGAACTGGAGAGGGACATTCCCATATTAGAAGCAAAGGGAAACAAATTATGAAAATGGGAAGGATGAAAAACGCAGTATTAAAAGAACCAAGAGGAAAGACTACAAAACTATAGAACGTTCCCATCAGATGACCTTTATTGCTATTGTCAATATTGCAGTATCCATAATCACTGTTCTCACTCTCAAATTCTGGTGTTTTTTTTCCTCCAATGCTCTTAGCTTAAGAGTATTCCCTTTTCCGGTTTTCCCTGCCACCATTTGCTTAGGATGGGATGATTTGGCAGAGGTCTATACATGTTATAATAGCACAATCCTCTCCCCTTTAGGATGGTGAAAGTTAGCTGTGTGACTCAAAGTCCACTAAGAGGAAACACATCAAAGCCAAGAAAGTTCATTGGATGATTTCTTAAAAATAGTAAGTGAGGAAAAAAGAAGAAAAAAAATGGACTCCAGGAATAGAATAATATCTTATATAGCATTCAACCCAACCATACCTCCCCTCTCTCATTTGTAAGTTTGTCTTTAGATGCATCCATAAGGAAGAAAACTTTGAATTGCCTCTTTCTAAATGCCATTGAAAGAACGGTTGATCTTGCCAGCAAGTATGGACTGTGGGAAAGCCAAAGAATCTAGGATGAGTAAGTCCAGGATGCTGTTCTTTTGGTTAACTGGAAGCCCTGAATGGTCCATGGTACCTATGATAAAGGATATTGTCTGGTTCTTCCCCAAAGAGGCAGGGAAAGGGAGCTCAGAAGAACAGATTCAGGATGGGCAAGGACTTACCTTCCAGATTGGGTGGCATAGTCCCAAGGGAATAAGCCCCTTCCTTCATGTACAACAGCAATTCTTCTCCAGGTTCAATGTTCTTAATGACTTTATAATAAATCTAGGATGGAGAAAGCAGAAACACGTATAAGGTATCTTTTCTTTGGTGAAAGTCACTTATTACATTTTTAAGCTCTTATGCCTCTCACCACCGGGCACCCAACCCCCCTCAAGTTAATCAAGGAGGCTGGTTTGTTTGCTGCTTGATTGGATTTCTAATTGCTATTGAGACGTCTTAGGCTGGGATTTTTTGTAGAATATGGTAGATTTCGAGGAACTCAAAAATCACATTATGACTTGGGCCTTAGAACAAATAAGGAACTCGTAAGTGTATGTATACACACCAGTTCTTTTCATTTTAACCCATTTCCAGATATTTTTCTAAAGGGAATTAAAAATGAAACAGATGCAAGGGAAAATACCAAATTTCCATTCTGGGTATGTTTGTATAGGGCAGAAGTAGATTATGGAGACTCTTCTGGGCTTTGATTAAGACAATGGCTGCGAGCCGTTGGTCTCAGTTTTGTTAACTTGTTTGATGTCACTGTGACTTGGTATCGCTTTGGCTGGGCCCCTTGGGCTTGGAGGTGAACCTGGATGTTTATAAACAAAACCTAACATGATTGTGAAAATAATCACCAATTTAACATGTCCAAAGCTTCAAAGAAATCAGGCCAGAAACCAAATACCCTCCACTTTCCACTCTTTTCTTTCTCCCTTGATTTTCATCTGGACTTCTGCAGGGTTTCAGGTTTGTCCACTAAAAAAATTGAAGATTGATATCAAACATTCGGTTCCTTCCTAGCTCTGACATTCTCTGTTCTAGAGTCCCTCCCAGCTCTGACATTTCTTATTCTAAGGTGCTTCCAGATTCTGACATCCAATGCTCTATGACTCTGAATGCATCTGACGTACCACTGGGGGTTCCACCAATGCTGGAATCCTTAGTACCTATTGAGGTTCAGAGAAGAAGAAGGAACCAGGATGGGCCACAGAAAGGGAGATGTCACTTTCAAAGATGTCTAGGCACCATTTGGACCATCCCCAAAATCATATCCACAGACACTGCTGGTTTTGGAATCCCTCTTTGTGAAAGGAAAACTGAAGTCTTTGGTGCAAAGTCTATACAATGGAAAAAAGTTAACCTCTTTGGATGCAAATGAGATTGTGGGGGAGGATGGTTAAGTGAAATACTGAGAAAATAGTTTTATTTTGCAAATAGCTAGGTTTCTAAGAGTTTGGAAATGAAGCAGGAATAGAGGAGCTATTAAAAGTTTCTTGAGTGACTTGATCAGTGTGAGAAATTGGATTTCGAAGATAGTCATTCAAATCCCTGCCCATACCACTTATTCTCTGCGTGGCCTTGGCCAAGGCTCTCAATCTCTGAAGCTCAGTGTGCTCATCTATAAATTGAGACTAAACTTGGTCATCTCTAGGCCTCTCTTTCATTTCAAAATCTGATTAACCCATGAAATGGTTTCTTACAGCCGCCTTGCCCTGACCTAAGTTCCCAAGATTCCAAGGACCAAGAAATGTTACTTTCTTTCTTACCATCCAAACTGAGGAATGTAAAGGTGGTATTCTAGCAGAAAGGGACCCCTGTAAACCCAGTATGGTGCCCTGAACTCCTGGACTTGCTCTGTAAGCATACAGGTTAAAAATCTGGTACTTCAGATATAGTTGTTTTCATCACACAGACACTCCTTCCTCTCTCCCAAGTCTAAGCATCCTCAAAACCAAGTGTGTGTGTGTGTGTGTGTGTGTGTGTGTGTGTGTGTGTTGGGGGGGAGAGGTGTTGGATGTCATATAAAATGATTTGTCCCCTTGGGGGCGCTAGACCAACACCAGGTGATCTTGACCCTCCAATTCTAGGACATGAGATGTAGCAAATACTACTCTTCCAAATCTCTTAACTGTTTCTCTTCACAGTTTCTGCCCCAGCAACACAGCCCCTTGTATAATATTTTTTAATAATCATATATTTTTTGGGGTCCTATATACAAGAAACCCAGGGCATTAAGGATTTGCTAGTTTGGAGACTGTGGAAAGACCTGTTAATCAATATCCCACTCAACCAAACCTCATGACTGGAAATCCCCCAGTCTAAATGCCACTTGGGCCTCAGCACCTGCCAGAAGACATGCAGTCAAAGCCAACACAATAAATTTGAATTGTCCTTGAGGGAGATGAAGGGGGCAGGGAATACACTCCAAAGCAATAGACTGAACCCACAACTATGTGAAAAGAGTGTTTTCAAGGGGTGAGAGAAAGATTATAGTTGCCTGTCATGGTCTGTGCATGATTCCCAGGACTCAAAAAACACCTTCACTCAGGGCCTTGAACTCTATAAGGAAATGAGAATGCTGTGGGAAGCTTGTGAGGGCCTTTGGTGGTTCTCTCTGAGCCTCTGTAGAAAGGGGGGGGGGGGGTCTACCTTAGAATCCTCTTGAGTATTTAGCCCTTTCTGTGAGTTTTGAGGACCTGACTTTGAGTCAGGAAGATGTGGGTCCATGCCCTGTTTCTGACACATCCGAGCTGTGGAAGCCACAGCAGATCATTCAACCTCTCCACGCCCTCAGGTGACTTAATAATAGGCTCTAAATTATAAACATATTGCTGGGTTGGCATTAGTAAAGAAAGTTTTCCATGATGGAAACTTCCTAAATCCATTAAACAGTAAGAATATTATTTTTGTTAATAACGCTACCTAGCATTTATATAATGCCCTAAGGTTTGCGATTTAATTTAATCCTCCCAACTACCAGGAAGGTAGGTGCTATTATTATGCCCATTTTACAGATGAAGAAACTGAATTCAGGTCTTCCTGACTCTAAATCAAGTCTCTAACCATGTCACCGTTGAGCCACCTATAATGATGATGAACCATTATATAGCACTGGGCAAGATCATTTTTGAATGAGAGGAAGAGGGACACTTTCTAGGTGGCCATGTATTCTTCAGAAATCTCACCTTGGAGTGACCCCTTTCCCAAAGGTGACTACTTTTCCCCCTAAGTCACACTCCCTTCCACTCCCTAGCTTGCTGTGGTAGGGAAGCTTCTCTGACACCCAGAATAAAGTCAGAGAATTATTAAATGACCACTCATACAATACCTTAGCATAATGGGAAACCCATGCTTCATGACCCACATAAAACACAATCAAAGAGATGTTAAAAAAAAAGAAGAAAGAAACTCGTTACTATACATAAGAATATAGCATCAGAAACCCGGGCAATAGCCATCAACTGATTTAAAGTAAACTCTCCACCAAGCCAGTCGCAAATGTGAAGAGATTGACTGTGTGGACTAGCCATGGTGCATTAGATTAATTAAGCTCCCCAGCAAATGAGATTGCCTAAGATTTTTTTTTGTACCTATAATGAGCATAACAGTCTGGGTCTCTAGAGTATATACTCAGGGATGCCAGCTTTAAAAAAGGAAGTTATCAATAGCAAGCCAGGGTGATAACTATGCATATTTTGTTATTTGGACTGTAAATGGGCATAAGCTAGGGTTCATGGAGAGATTCTACAGGGCATAACTGACAGTGTTTAGAACAGGAGATATTAATAAGTAAATATTTATTAATATATCCTTAATAAGGAGATTTTAATAAGCAATCAGAATTTATGATTCATAAAGGAAGTCAGTCTAGGTCAGCAGTTTTCAACCTGTGGGTTATGTTCAATTTGTAGCAATGAAAATACATCCTGCATATCAGATGTTTACATTACAATTCATAACAGTAGCAAAATTACAGTTATGAAGTAGCAACGAAAATAATTTTATGGTTGGGGGTCACCACAACATGAGGAACTGTATTAAAGGGTTGCGGCATTAGGAAGGTTGAGAACCACTGGTCTAGGTAAATGGGTGTCTCCTATGTCCCATCCAGAAGCAGTGTGGTATAGCAGATAGAGAGTCAGAGACATGCCTCTGAAAGTATCAGATCCACCAGTTGGTTCTGTGAACCCATGCAAGTTGATTCATTTTTCAGCTGAAATTTCCTCATATTTAAAATGAGTTGTTTTGAGGATCTGATGAGATGGTATGCCTGGAGCATTTTTGCAAGCCTTAATGTTCTATGGCAATGTTAACTGATGATAAACCTTTCAGTATCCCCAGACAACTCTTTAAGACAGGCTATCAAGCAGGTGCTCTCATCTGTATTGGAGTTTTCTTACCAAGAGTTTTTTATAAGTAGAAAACCACAGGCGTGGACAAGTCACTAAACCTTTCCCTATCATGTCTACTTCTACGTCTACGTCTATGTCAGTGTCTATGTGTATGCTTATGTCTATGTCTATGTTAATGTCTGTGTCTGTGCCTATGTCTATGCCTACGTCTATGTCTATGTCTATGTTAATGTCTGTGTCTGTGCTTATGTCTATGTCTATGTCTATGTCATTGTCTATGTGTATGCTTATGTCTATGTCTATGTTAATGTCTGTGTCTGTGCCTATGTCTATGTCTATGTCTATGTCTATGTCAATGTCTATGTGTATGCTTATGTCTATGTCTATGTTAATATCTATGTCTGTGTCTGTGTCTATGCCTATATCTATGTCTACATCAATATCTATGTCAATGTCTATGTCTACGCCTCTATGTCTACATCTGTCTCTATAGCTAGTTAGATATATAGACACAGATATGCATACAATAGTTAAATATATAAATATAGAATATGTTTATAGGAATATATACATATATAAACACATGTGCATGTACATGCACACATAATGCTCAAACAATGCAATACAAACGTGTGTGAATACATGTGAGTATGCAATACAACATACACATGTACACACATGTGTGTGCATTTACTATGTATACAATAGAATATACCCACATGTATACATGAATATGCATATATAAGTGCACAATATAATATATGCTTAAGTGATATTTACATGCATGTGTCTACAACATGCAGGTGTACACACATAATACATACATATTTATGTGTACACATATATTGCATTTAAATAAATGCTTCCCTGCTGTCCTGATGTGTTTCGTTTTTATTATCCCTTCTATAAAACTGTTCTTATCACCTCTATTGATCAGTTTTGGTTTGCTTACTCAGCTACCACGCTGACAGGCAAATTCTCCCCGTGCCCTTCTCTCTCTCTCTCTCTCTCTCTCTCTCTCTCTCTCTCTCTGTCTCTTTTTGATTTCCTGTCTCTGTTTCTCTCTTGTCTGTGTCTTTATCTGTCTCACACACATGCATCTCAATTTTAAAATAAAAACACAGCAAAGCACACACAAAAGTGAAACGGAGCCTCTTTGTTAGCTGGTGACATTATTTTTCTCCACGATGAAGTGCCAGATGATAAAAAAGTGTCCCAGCTCTGACTTTCAAGTTTCTCTTGGTGGAAAAAAACCCCCATGCCCACCACATAGTAGGAGCCTGATAATGGCGCCTTGAATGGAATGGAAGTTAAAAAACTCTTCCTTCTGGGCTCCCTCAAGTGCCCATCAGGGGGCAGTCTTTCCTCAATTACCTGCTCCCCATTCTCTGGGTTTTCTGTTCACTATTCACATCCTCCCTTCTCCTTCCCTCCCTCCCTTGCCGTCTTCTCTTATGCCACTGGCCTGCCTCTATCTCACTCTCTGCCTGCTTTGATTTCAGAGCTGTGTTTCGGGCCCTTGCACTCTGAAAGTCTGGGAATAATGAGGGGCAGGCAAGGAACGAGGTCCTCTGTCTGCACCTCCCCCCACCCCAAATCATGAACATCCCTAAAGGACCACCTTCCCCCCCAACTCCTCGGTCCCAGACTTAAGTGAGAACTACCAAGTTTTAAGTCAGGCCAGACTCCACTGGGACAGAGGAGACCCCCATGGGAAAAGAGAGAAGGAGAAAGAGACAGAGAAAAGGCAGAGACACCAAGTAGCAAGCAAGCAGGGGTGGGAGGACAAAAGTAGTCTAACCTTGTTTGGCTGGGATTGTTGGCTCTGCTCAGCAATCTGAGTTAAGTTTAGAGTGTGCCAGAGAGGGAGTCCAGGGGGAGCAGAGACGGTGGCAAACACCATCCTCTGGCCCTTGGGAGGGAGGGGAAGAGGGCGGGAGGGGGGAGGGGGAGCTGCAGAGGCGGGTAGCCCCAGTGCCAGCCAGAGCCAGTCCTCCCTAGCTCAGTCCCTGTCCTGGAGCCGGCATCCTTGCTTTCTCTCTCTTTCTTCATGTGTCTAGAGGAGGGATTGGTTACAGTTGATCCTTCCTCACTGATCTAAGATGCAGAGCTCAGACACTCCCCCTAATCTTTCCTCTCTCGGGAGACCCTCCTCTCTCTCCTCTCTCCTCTTTCCTCTCTCCTCTCTCTCTCTCTCTGTCTCTCCCCTTCTGTCTCTCTGTCTCTCTGTCTCTGTCTCTATCTCTGTCTGTCTCTCTGTCTCTGTCTCTGTCTGTCTCTGTCTGTCTGTCTGTCTCTCTCTCAAAAGAAGCTGTCCTGCTCCCTTTATGGAAAACAGAGAATAGGGAAGCCTCGAGCTTCCAAGTTTGAAATGAGCTCTCAATCATTTGTTTTGTTTCTTTTGCAAACTGGAACTTTCTTTCCTCTCATGCCTGGGAACCCAAGCTGGGTTCAGTTACAGTATAGAGTCTAGGTGGGTACTTTCCTGGAGACCTAAATGCCCATAATAGGGTGATAACAAAGGGGCACAGCAACCAAAGGGGGAGGTGGATTTTGAGACTGAGACATAGGATTGGCAATAATGTTAACCATGTAAGTATATGTATGCATATATATATATATATATTATGTGTGTGTGTGTGTGTACACACACATATTGTAGTGAGACTGGACGGGGTAGAAGTTAACTTGACGTTCCTTAACTTTTTCAAACTAGCATTATAGGGGCTAAGTGGCTGGGAGGAGAAAGAGGGGGCGAGAAGAGAGAGAGAAATGGAGAGAGAGAGAGAGAGAGGGAGGGAGGGAGGGAGAGAGCACTTTAAAACTCTTCCAAACTCAGCTGGTCCTTAATTTGACAGTTCCCCCAGTGGCATCTAGGCTAAAACAATTCTAACGCACAGTTCCTTCTGACACAAAAGCTGAGCTGATCTTTTGTTTCATTTTGAACATGTCATTAAAAAAAAAAATAACCTCTCGGTGAAATCAGTGCCCCATGTGAAAAGAAACCAACTGTTCCCTCCTGGAGCAGAGAGACAGAAAGACAGAGAGACAGAGACATACAAACAGAGTCTTCCAGACTCAAGGCGGGGGGGAGGGGGGGGCAGCAAATTTCAGTGGAAACCCACTTTGCCCAGGCAATGGGGCGCCTGGCCCTTCTCTGACACTAAAGGAAGCATTACAACCCCACCATTCACTGTAATGCACCTCAACTGCTTCTAGTTTGAGCCAGCAATAAATTATTAGAGAAACCTCGTAAAAATTCCTTAACGTGTTTTTATAACCCTTCTTCTCATTTTCCATTTCTAGGTTGGTGACATCCTTGATTGGAAAGTGATCCAGGGAATGAGAAGTCCTCATTATTGATGGACATATACAGGATAATTTTCGTATTGAACCAAAGAGCAAACTTTGGTTTTTCAAGAAAGAATCTGTCCAACTCTCTCTCTCTCTCTCTCTCTCTCTCTCTCTCTCTCTCTCTCTCTCTCTCTCTCTCTCTCTCCCTCTCTCTCTCTGTCCTTCCCTCCCTCCTTAACAATAACCCTGGAGGAAGGCATTCAGCATTATATGCTGCAACTTAAAAATAATGCTCATTTTTTTCTCCCTTTCCTAAGCGTCCTATTTCAGAATAATTGCTTCCGTTACAATGGTTGTGTTGTTTAGGGACATCTGTGTATACAGAATAAATATATCTATGTTTATACATATAAATTTAAAAGTGTGTGGGTATGGTAATATAAAGATATATCGCTAGATATAATAATAGATAACATTTATGTAGCACTTCAAGGTTTGCAAAATTATTTACAAATATTCCCATTTGACCCTTACAACAATCGTAGGTGGTAAAAGGAGATATTATCCCCTCTTTCCACAAACCTATGGATGTTCACAGATCTAGATGAGATAGACACACATACAGATATAAAATACACAGAAGTAGCTATTGACAGAGAAAAATGTAACTAGCTATAGAGCTCCATAAAGATGAGCATAAATATAGAAATAGAAACCAATCTATCTACATAAACATAGCTATATAGATCTAGTTTTATACTATATACTATGTAGTTTTATACTACATATTATATATACATAGAGGTTTCTATAGGTAGACATGTTTAGATTTGAATGTACATAGTTAGAGGCCCCTATAAAAATAAACAGTTGTAGATGTATACAGATGCACAGAAACAGATATATAGATAGAAATAGATCTTTAGATACACACACAAATATATTCCTATAGATGTTTATAGACAGCCATAGGTAGATATATCTGGGTGTTTCAAAGATTCTTGTAAGGTTTCAAGCTTGAGCTCATGAAGACCTTGGGACACCCAACATTTGGTACAGGGGATGGT
>CM053588.1:36497662-36522554 GCA_028646515.1 Pseudochirops corinnae | reverse complement strand
ATGCATTATAACATATCTAGTGTATCTATATTAGTATATATGACCATGTAGTATGGTATACATAGTATGTACGTATAATATATATATATATATAGTGGTGTGTAGTTACATATTAATATAGGATAATATATGTAGTATATCTATAGCATGTGGATGTGTACATATATTATATATATATATATATTTATATATATATATATATATGTATATTTATACACACACAGTTGGACTTGGTTAATACGTTGGTTAGTTTTACTTTTTTCTTTTGTTACAAGGGGTGACCCAAGGGGTAGGAAAGGTATATTCAGAAATGAAGGGGTTGCCCAACCAAGGATACTGATCATTTTCTAAATTATTCAAGTTTTAAGGAACATTAGAAGCACTTTATTTTATTTTGTTTTTTATTTTTTGCTTTTTTTTGGAGACACAATTGGGATTAAGTGACTTGCCCAAGGTCACACAGCTAGTAAGTGTTAAATGTCAGGCCAGATTTGAACTCAGGTCCTCCTGACTCCAGGGCCAGTGCTTTATTCACTGCACCACCTAGCAGCCCCAGCACTGTATTTTATAGAGAAGGTCACTGAGGCCCTTTGAGGTTAAGTGACTTCACAAGGTCCCACAGGTAGAAGGTTTCAGATGGGGAATTTGAACACGTATCCTGTCACTTCAGAGCCAGAGCTCTTGCCGCTGTAGTAGGCTGCTGCTCTGAATGGGATCAACAGGAGAGGTGAGAGGAGGCAGTGGGTGAGATGGGTGTGTGTGTGTGGGGAGGGGAGTGGATGACGACAGAGGAGGAGTGACTATTTCAGCAGTGCCCCCCACCCCAAGGTAATCAGTGAACAAGCATTTATTAAGTGACTATTATATACCAGGGCCTGTTCTAGGCACTAGGGATACAGAGATGAAAAAGAGAAATCAGTCTCAGCTCAGGGAAGTAAGGCGAGTAACAAAGTAAACTAGAGTTCACGTTAATGCCAGCAGCACAGGGAGGCCAAGTCTTCTGGGGATCCCCAAAGACATGGTTCAAAGACCCAATAACTTCAACTAATAATCTGGGGACACAGCAGGGTGATGTCTGGCCATTAGCAGTTTATTTGGAGACCACTAAATCCTGCAAGGAGCGAAGGATTGTAAAGGTCTGAATGATAACTGTAGGGAAAGGGAGCTGGCTCTCAGATCTTTACCCTGTCACCGGCTTGAGATATGTGGGGTCTTCCAAAGAGCCCTGAGGTGCTTGGCTGGAGAGACGCCCAGGATTCCGTACTGCCGAGGCTCCTTTCAGCTAACCACTTCCAGGGGGAGATCTGGGGCAGGACTGATATTCTTTATCTGGCTTCTCGAACCTGTCTTGGAGCTCTTGGTTTCACTAAATGACTTGTTCTTACAAAATTAATGGGACTGGTGAGAAGGACTAGGGATTATGCTCACATCTCTGTGGTTGGTGCCACTTGGGCACCTTCAGACCTTGGCTCTGGTCCCAGCTTTGCTCTTTGTTAGCTACATGACTGCTGGTAGCCTCTCCACCTGCCTGGGCCTCCAGTTTATTCCTCTATAAAATGAGTGGGTTGGTATAGAATCTCAATGATATCTAAGGTCCTTCTCCAATTCTAAATCTGTGAGAGCATGCAGGACATGGGGAGGGAGAGGATAGAGATGAAGAGTGGCACTGAAAGAAAAGAGATGGAGGTGCTGCAATCTGTAATGTGGAAGGGAGTAACCTCTTCAAGGAGATCATGGGAGGCATGGTGTGATAACAGCAACAATAATAAAGTGTCTCCTGTGTGCCAGCAATTGTGCCAAGTGCTTTACAAATCTATTTGTTCCTTACAACATTGGGGTATGTGTGTGTAGATGCTACAATTATTTCCATTTTGCAGATGGGGAAACTGAGGCAGACAGAAGTGACTGATTTGCCCAGAGCTACATGGCTAGTAACTATCTGAGGTCACATTTGAACTCAGATCCTTCCTAACTCCAGGCCCAGTGCTCTAGACATTGAGCAACCTAGCAGCCTAGGTGGTGCAGGGGAAAGGGCATTGTTGTATCTAGACTTAAGGGACCTGAGTCCAAATCTCACCTGTTTCCTCTAACCTTATAAATGCAATTTCCCTACTATCAGCCTCAGTTTGCTAATCTTTAAAATGGGGGAGGGGAAAGGTTAGAATAAATAACCTCTAATTCCCCAGAATTAATCTGTTTGGCTGCTTAATCATAAAATTAGATAATGTGTAAAGGCAAACCGTAAAGTGCTACGTAATTGCTAGTTATTAACAACGACAACAATGCTATTTGTTGCATTAGGCAGAAATTGTAACAAGGCTGGATGTCAGGAAAATGTCTCCAAAGATCCAGGAGAGGTGGGGGTGGGGTCAGTTTGCACAGGAGATCTTCACATAGTACTTTGGGGAATTTGTGTAGAGAATTCTTTTTGGGATATGGCTCAACATGGTATGGGCAGCTAGGGGGCGCCATAGTGCATAGATCCCCTGGCTTGGAGTCAGAAAGATTCATCTCTCTGCATTCAAATCTGAACTCAGACACTTAGTAGCTGAGTGACCCTGGACAAGTCACTACACCCTGTTTGCCTCAGTTTCCTCATTTGTAAAATGTGCAGGAGAAGGAAATGACAAACCACGCCAGGATCTCTGCCAAGAAAACTCCAAGTGGGGTCACGAAGAGTCAGATATGAGTGAAACAGCAGAACAACAGCATGATTTAGATGAGCTGAGTTTAAGTCATTTCTCTACTACTTGAACCACTTAACTTTCCCACTCTGAATTTCATAAAATCCTAGGTTTAGTTGTGGGAGGAATATCAGCGGCCAACTAGTCTAATTCTCCCATTTTACAGGTGAGATGTGAATCCCAGACTTGTCGAACATCAGAGCAAGAAAGTGGCATAACCAGCATTCAAACTTAAATCCTGTGACTCCAAGCTTGTGACTCTATGCATCTGGCTTAGGGGGGGCTGGTTTAACCGACTTCCACTGATGTGCCTTCTAACTCTGAAATTCTGTAATCCTGCTATGGGGCGTTCAATTTGTGTTTTTTTTTCTTTTATTAATAACTAGAAGTTCTAAATAGCTCACAAAGTGGGGATCGGTAGAAGGAATGACTACATTTAGATAGATTTGGGACTGGTTGAATGACCAGGCCTCCAGAATGGAGATTAATTGGTCTTTGTTTATTTGGAGTGTCACAGGATTCTGTCCTGTGTCCTGTTCTGCTCTCCAGCTTTGTGAACCAATCGGGATGAAGTCATCTGGGGCTTACTTATCAAGTCTGCAAAGGCACAGAGCTAGGAAGAATAGCTAACGTGATGAAAGACAAAATCCAAAAAGACCTCGACAGGTTTAGAATGCTGTGCTGAATCTAATTTTAAAAAATTGGTAGAGATAAAAATACAATTCTAGGCTTTCTTTTTTTTCAACCAATGACATAAATACAGGATGAGGGTAGTTGTGGGTAGATTAAAGTTCATTAAAAAAGATCTGAGGGTGTTAGTGAAACATGGCTAAGGGGCAGGGGTGGGGAGAGGGAGGAGAAGTGTTAATGTGATCATAAGGGGCACTAACAGAGGCAGACCATCCAGAAAGATAGAACTTTTGCTGGAGTTTGGCCCTCAGATTCTATCTGACTTCTTTACTGTGCCCTAGGAAGCTTATTATTAGGAGAATTTTATCGTCTCATAAGACCTCATCAGCCTTGTTCCTCCAACCCATCACTCTCCCCTGTCCTGATTGGAGGGTAGGACCATGAACTCCTAAACCATCTCCTCATTTCTTACCTGGCTGCACTCCTTGTGTTCTTCTCTAACTTTTTCACCATGCCTCCCATAGGGAACCTCCCCTGTCTTTTTCCCCATTAGACCGTAAGCTTTTAGAGGGCAGGTTTTTTTTGGGGGGGGTATTTGTATTCCCATTACTTATTATAGTACCTGGCATATAGTAGGTTTTTAATAAATGTTTATTGACCATTGATTATCTGGAATTTTGTGCTCATTTCTCATCCCCATACTTCAGGAAGGGTATTGACTGGGGTGGACTGGAGCCGGCTCTTAGAGGCTCTGAGAGCCCATTGTTAAATCTTCAGTGTGAGTCTTTCCACTTTGGAAATTGGCAAATGCTACAAGTCAAGGCTTGATGTATTACTTTATTGATTATCTAGATTTCAGAAAGTGATAGAAAAATGTTGATAATACACGTTAAACTTACAAGCCTGTTACACATTTTCAGAGAATTGGTTGCCAAATATCTACCAGCACACCTCTGAACATTAACAACCTGCAATGCACTTAATAAAGGGAGACTAGAATGTTGAGATGATTTGAAATGGTCCATACCAAGATTCATTGAAAAGTTCTCGGGGAGAATCTTTTTTATTGCGGGGGGCAGGGGAAGGTGGGGAAGATGATTTGGGCAGGAGATGATAGCTGCTTTTTTACACTGATTTTCACGTGGAAGAATTATATTTCTTCTGCTTGACTCAGAGGGCTGGAGAGAATCAGGAAAGACATTTTCCTAATCCATTAAATTTTATTGACTTCCTCTGAAGAAACCTGTGAGCCTGGTAGCCTAAGAATTTTTATACTCATTTGAAAAATGAGGAACCTGAAGTTCAGATGTTGTTCAGTGTCCTGCAAAACCAGACCTAGCGTGGTCAGCACCTCAGGAAAGAAGTAGGCATGAAAAGTACTAGAAATAACTAAGATGAAATCCCTTGTTTGGGAAGGGGAGTTAATAAAGGTGCTCAAGATAAGTCTTACTAACAATGACAGCTCCCTATTTTTAATGAATTATTTTTGTGCTAAGTAGGGGATCTCTGAATGCACAAGTTACATTGTTGTCTTATCCTTTTTTCTGGACCCTGGGCAAAAGTCCAAGTTACCTCACCCTAGTGAAGGTTCAAGAAACATGGAGATAGTGAGATGTAAAGCCAGGAATAGAACCCAGAGGAGGAGATATAGGAATCACTTGGTAAAATCATATATCTACAGATAATTTACAGCCCAGTTTTTTTTTTTTTAGCAAAAACAAGCAAACAATGAGGGAGAGGGAGAGACACACAGACAGAGACACAGAGATAGAGAGACAGAGACACACAGAAAGATAGAGAGACACAGAGACAGAGAGAGAAACAAGGATTTTATAGGGTCCATAGGAGAGCTCTTTGGGTTTGGATAACTTATTCTATCTTGGACACTACTGAATGTTTTGAAGTTTTGAATGAGGCTTTGGACTCTTATGAATTGATTTGATGGTGTGGTAAGGATTCTATCAATCCACTACCACAAGGGGTCAGATCATGGAACCAAAATAACTCCAATCCCTTTAGCAGCCTGTTCAGAGAATCCACTGAACCTCTGAGGGTTCTGGACCACCCATGGGTTGGTTCTCTCTGCACCCTGCTAAAGAGAAGAAACGTAAAACTCCCAAAGCATTTCAAATCCTTCTAAGGCAATGACTTTGCTGGAGAGCAGCCAAGCTCTTCTTGAGAACTTGGTTAAATACAACCATTTAGAAACTATTCTCCCAAAGACATTTCCTGTGCTTGGGTTCTTTTATATATTCCTTCAATAGGTACTTATTAAGCACCTACTGTGTGCCAGGTTTTCTAGAATACCAGTCTTGCAGCCCTCATTTGCACCTCTCAGGGTAGCCCATGACATTTGAGGAAGGTTCTAATTAATGTGGAGTTTCCCACTGCCTTTCTGTACCTTTTCCTCATGGTTCCCAGTTCTTCCCTTTGGGTAAAACCCAGCAGAATAAGTTCAATGCTCTTCCATATAGATACCTTTCAAACCTTTGAAGACAGCTATCAGATATCACCCCAACTTAGCCTTCTCTTCTCCAGGCTAACTGTCCCTTGTTTCTTCTTCTGGTTCTTCTATGCATGACATGATCTCCGGGCCCTACCACATCCTGACCAGTCTTTTCTAGATTCTCTCTAGACTTTCAGGATCCTTCCTGAAATGTAGTGCCCAGAATAGAGAATGGTACTCCAGATGTTTTGAAGGAAACACAGTTCTTACAGAGATGAGACTCACATATGAATCACAAGCTGGGATGTGTTGGAGCTGACTTGTACTGGTCTCTGAGAACCAATTGTTAAATGTGCAATGTAAGCATTTATACCTTGGAAGGGGCAAATGCTTCAGATCATGGCCTGATTTATCATGTTGATAATCTAAACTTAAGAAAGCAATGAAGGAAATGGTAATAACGCATATTAAAATTAAATGCATAAAAAGTTAAAGTCTGAGTACATTTCCCCCCCCTCCCCCAGAAAGCTGATTGTTAAACATTTAACCAGACCTCTGAACATTAGTGAATACTTCCCATGCAATAACCAGCAGTCCCAAAATGAAGAGTTGGAAGGTTCTTTAAAGCACAGAATGTTAAATATTGAATGTTAGGGAGTACAGACTTATAGGATCACAGCATTTGAAGGGATCTCAGGAGTCATTTAGGCCCACCCATGACCCAGAAAAGAATCCCCTGCAACACATCTGGCAAGTGGTTGACCAGTCTATGCTCAGAAACTTCCAGGGAGGTGGAACTCACCATCTCCCATGGTAACACATCCCATTTTGGGTCCTTAGAACAGGGAGTGTTAGAGCTGGGAGGGCCCTTAGAACAGGGAGTGTTAGAGCTGGGAGGGCCCTTAGAACAGGGAATGTTAGAGCTGGGAGGGGCCTTAGAACAGGGAATGTCAGAGCTGGGAGAGGCCTTACAAAACAGAATGTCAGAGCTGGGAGGGCCCATCTAATGGCCCATCTAATAAAATTTAGTTCAAAATTTCTCATTTTACAGTGACTGTGTAGGAAAATAAGCTGAGGTTTAGGATCTCAACCACCCTGACCAATTTGTCTTCCCTGGAATAAACATTTCATTTTGGAACCATTTAATTCCATCTGCTTCATCAATCAAGGCTTAGCAACCATCTCTTCATTGGTTAGCAAAGAGAAGGTATAGACAGCTATGTGAAATCTAGTTATCACAAAGGACCAGAGAGTCGATACAGAGCCCATTGAAACTACCATAATTAGATTTCAAAGAGTTATTCTGAAGGACACAGATTTCCCCCATGAGTTTCCTCATCCCACATGGACCTACCTGCTCATTAATTTGACACACAGCTAGATTCTGGTCATCTCGGGAGCAGGCCACCCGGATATACTTCAGCCAGTTCCCATTTCCAGTCTGGTTAGCTTCCACACAGAACTTTTCATTGCCCAGCTCATCAGCAATCTGTCAGGGTTGGGATGGGGGGAGAGGGAAGGGGAGGAGGGGAGCAAGGAGAGGAAAAAAAAAAAGTGATGACCCATCAAGGATAGGAAAGGATGCCCAGAGATCTTGACAAAATTCTCATCTACATCATTACTCTGAACCAGAAGCCCAGTGATTTGGTTGGATGTTGGTGGAGGAGGTAATAGCCATCATCAGCCAGGGATCTATGAAGGGTCCACCAAATTTCAGAGTTTGATGGGCCCTCATGAGCCAATGAATCCAACCCATTATTGACCAAGAATCTCTTCTTTGATATCTCTAATAGGTGGTCAACTAGCCTTTGCCTGAAGGCCCTCAATGAGGGCCTTTTCCTCTCCCCATCTCACCTCCCACCATAGCTCATTCCATTTTGAGACAGCTATCATCGTAAATTTTCATGAAATCATGTCTAAGGTTTTTTTTTGTTTTTTGTTTTTAGCAGCAACTTCCATGCATTGTTTTTGATTCTGTGCTTTGGGACTAAAAATAATGAGTCTGTTCCCTTTTGTGGGTGAGCCTTCTAAAGACCTCAAGGCAGCAAATATGCCCTCCCTTTTCCCCTCCCTCCATCTTCTTTAACCTGAATGCCTCTAATTCATTTAATCAATCTTAAGGTGGAATGTGTTTGAGTCAGTTGGTCCACAAGCATTTATTAAGCACCCCCTGCATGCCATTTACCATGCTAAGCACTGGGTATGCAAGGGCTGGCAAAACCAAGACCCTTAACCATCTTGTTTGAAGCTGCTGCCTAGCTTATCCATATTCCTCCTAAAATGTGGTACCCAGATTCCAAAGAATCCCTTATCCAGTCTATCCCCTGCTATTCACACATTCATTAAGTCCAGTGGAGACGATTATATAAGATCTAGGATTAGGGGAGATGTGGGGTCAGGCTGAAGGATTAATCATTGCTTCCCCCCACCTAGTTTATTCTATGATGTGGCACCCAGATTCTGTCTAGCCCTGACATTCACACATGAATCCGGTAGAAACCATAGGAAATTTGATTTGTCTATTCAAGGCTTAGGGTTTAGTGGGGAGTAGAGGAGTCTGAAGGCTGAAGGTGATTGTCCCCAACTAAACAGAGATCACTGTACTGGGCAGAGTAATAACCACAAGCACCTCGAGTTCCCAGAAAAATGGTTCCAAGAGATTGGAGCCTTGGGCTAATCTTTTCTAAAAGCACATTGACCTCACAAAGATGGTGTACCAATAAGATGGTTAGAAAAGGATTTAACAGTAAAGGTGTCTACATATCAAAGCCTGGGGTATTTCTCTGTGGCTCTATAAGGGTTTGAGGTGAGAAGGTGTGTGAGCCAAGCACTGGGATGGTTACTTTTATTTTCTTCAAACAGGAAAGTCACCGTTTGACACCCCAGGGGCATGAAAAGGCTCAACCTTTCACACTAGGCTGCTAAAGGAACTGGAACAGGGAGAATGGCAAAGTTCTAGCTTTCTTAGTCAGGGTAAGAACCGGAACTCTGAGCCACCCCATTTACGAGAATCTGTCTGGTTTGAGAGTCAAAAACCTTGCCTCTTCCCCACTGTTCACAGGGCAGGATTTCTATCGGATTTGCTATCTCATGAAATGGAAGCTACAACCCACAGTGGGGGCAGCCTAGTGGGCTAGGCTCACATCTCCCACATCTCCTCTTCTCCTTTTGGGTCCTTCCTTGACTATCTTAGTTTCCACAATCAAGTACAACAGAAATATTTCCAGGAAGAGAGACCAGGGAGCAGCAATCAATCTTAGCTGAAGTGAGAACTTGATGGAGAGGAGGAGGAGAAGAGAGTGGATGGGCTTCCCTAAGACAATGACTCTGACCATGTTGTTAACTAGATGTTGGTGAAGTGCCCCGCATCATAAAAGTGTAGATCAAGAGCCAGAAAGAACTTTAGAGACCATCAAATCAAACCCTTCATTTGATAGAGAAGGGAATTTAAGCACACAGTGTACTGTGCCCTATGCTAAGCAGTGGGAATACAATGTTATTCTTTCATGCAAGAAACTTAAATCCTATTAGAGGAAGACATTTCTTATAGGAGACTGATGGCTAGGTGAGAGAATTATAGAAACATAGACAAATACGGAAACATCATCAGTGGAATGACTATCCCCTGGCCTTTTAAGACATTCCTTAAGAGCCTATTGTTTGTTAGGTGCTGGGGGGTCCAAAGACAAAAACCTGAATAGTCCCTGCCTTCAAGGAGCTTATATTCTACTGGAGGTAGAGTCACCTAGTTTGAAATGGCTTGGAAGGTCTATGAGAACTTGGTTTGGTGTTCTATTTTCTTTTCTTTTCTTTTTGTTTGGTGTTCTGCTCTCTTTTCTTTTCTTTTTCTTTCTTTATTATTATTTTTTGGTGTTCTATTTTCTTCAGTCATTGTAGTGGACTTTGAATGGGCTCCTTGAAGGCATTGACTTTGCATGTCCCAAAGACTTATTTAGTTGTTCTCACATATTTGAAATGGTATCTTCCACAGTCCATGGGGTTGTTTTTATTATTACTCTTAATTTTGAAATGCCTTGGAGAGAAATATTTCCTGATAACTTTAGGATGTCATTGTTGGGATATGATTATCTCTTGTGAAAAATGTAATACGAGAGCAGAATAATAAGGATGAAATTTCAGGAAAAATACAATAGTACTGATCCGTAACTAATAATTATTAATAATTAACACAGATAGTTAGTACAGATAATACAGATTAGTACAGATAATTAGTGATGAACAAGTGATGAAAAGGATGATAATGATGATGATGAAGACCCCATTAGCCTTCGTACTCTACCCTTAGTCTTTCTGATTGGAAGGTAGAGCCATGGACTTCAAAATCTCCATTTAAGGATGAAACTTACTACTTTCCAATTCCTCTGACTCTCCCATGATGCTCCTGGGCACCTTCCCTGCCCATTCCTTTGCCCTCTAGTTTCCTTTTATATATTTTCTTCTTCCATTAGATTGAAAGCTTCTTGAAGGCCAAGATTGTCTTTCTTTTTTGTATTTGCGTCGCCAGAACTTAACAGCATCTGGCACATAGTAGGTCCTTAATAAATGCTTGATCAATTAGTGATGATATTGATGTTAAAGATAGCTGTGACTTCCCAAAGATCATTAAATCCAACATGTTATATTTGAGAACTACTGATTTAGGAGCAGAAGTGTAAATTAAATAAGCTTTTAGAGAAACAACTCTTCCATGCATGACCATTTAATCCATCTATCAGAATGCATAATTGTGGATGTGAAATGCTGAGACTCAGAGTTGGAAAGGATCCATTGAGTCCAACCCCTCCGACCCCACAAGCTGGAATTGCTTCTAAGGCAACTTAACCAAGAGGTCATTTGGATTCTGCTTGAACACCAAAGATTGAACTTGACTTGTAAAGTCCTTCCTAGCTCTAAATCTATGGCTTGCTTCTAAGGACGAGGGACTCACAACCCTAGAAGATAGTTTCTGATGCTGTTGGACAGCGCTAACAGAAAATCCTTCCTTCCACTGAGCTGACTGACATTTACTTCCTAGTCTTACTTTTGCCTTCTGATGCTGCACAGAATCACCATCTCCATCTTATAGATGAGAAACCTAGAGATCAGAGAGGCTGTGTGACTTGGCCATGATCACACAGCTTGTAAGTGTGTTGGTGAGGTTTGAACCTTCAACTTCTGGATGCCAAGTCTAGTGCTCTATCTACCATACCACTTTGTTTCTCTAATGCCTCACTACCTGACAGATATCTTTCTATATTTGGAGACGGCAGTCATATCCATTTCAGATTCCAGCTGAAATCACACCTGGATTCAATCCTTCTGCAGGGTAGAGATGAGGCAAGCATCCATCAGGCTGGGAAGGATCTCGGCCACCATTCCAATTGGCCCAGAAAGAGTACTTCTGATCTCCATGTCCTGTGCTCAGAGGGAATCAGGGCTTGCCCTCTTTTGATCAGGACACACTTCCTTAAAGCAGAAACATCTGGGAACCACAGAAACCTCACTTTGAACAGGATGGAGGGGGCATGTGTTCAGTATAACTGTGAAGCCAATCATAGGCCAGGGTGGGGGTGGGGGAAGAGGGATGGAGGAGGCTTCTTCCTAATGAGTCAGGCACCCTGATGCCAAAACCAGAGAAATGGAGAGCTTGGGGGAAATCTGGTTCAGCAGTGACCCGTGGATGGAAAAATCCTCACACTTAAAATCTTTGTCTTCGGTGCTTTTCATCTCACCTTTCTGCTTCCTTTTCCCTCTCCCCCAAATCCCAGAATCTCACAAGTCTGAAAGGACCTCAGAGGGTGGACTAACTTAACAAAGAAACAAAAATAGCTCTTGTTTATATGGTGCTTTAAAGTCTGAAGACAGAATTCACTTGATCCTTACAACAGCCCTGGAAAGTAGATGTTATTATTACCCTAATTTTGGAGATGAGGAAACAGAGACCTTGTCCAATACTGCCCAGCCAGGAAGTGTCTGAGGCAGGCTTGGAACCCAGGTCTGCCTGATTCTGTCCTGTGCTCTGTCCAATGAGTGGTCACCCAATGGAAGACCTCACATAAGTAAGACCCTATTAGCTTTTCAGATAGTGCCAATCCATAGAATATTATTTCTTATATTAGGTCCAGCTTCATCTCTTTGCAACTCCCACCCACCACTTCTACTTGGTCTCTCTCTGTGGCCAAGAGGAAACATAAAAGTCTAATCTCTCTTCTACTGGACAGCTCATCAGATGTTTGGCAGTCTTGGAGCATGTGGCCCTTGGTCTCCCCTTTTCCAGCTTAACATTCCTTGTTTTTTCAAGTGGTTTTTATATGGCATGATCCCAAGGCCCTTCACCTTCATGATCGCTCCCTTCTGAGATCTTCAGTCTGATACACATCCTTCCTTGAAAGACCCAGAACCAAATGTAGGATCCAGACGTTGCCTCTAACCTCTCTGATACTGAACACTGAGACTCTTACAATAGCCTAAGTTTGGAATACATTTCTTTACCATCATGTCAGATTGTAGATTCATATTGAGTTCATGGTCCACTGAAACCCTCAGAATCTTTTCAGAAGAATTGCTGTCTAGGTACACTTTTCTTATCTTGAATTATGTGAAGTTGATTTATTGAAACCAAGGCTAAGATTTCAGTGCTCCTTCCTCTCTATCTCTAGATAGAGAGGTCCTCTCATGAAGCTCCAGTTCCCTTCTAGAGATACTGAGGCATGCATTCATATGGTAATGTTAGGGGCTAAGAAAATCCATCTAGCAATCAACAAGAATGTATCAAGTACTTTATCTGTGCCTGGTACTGTGTTCAGTGTTGGAGAAATAAAGACAAAAACACTTCCCTGCTCCCAAGGGAGATTTCTCTCATTTCCCCCAGCCTCACCTTTCTAGGAATACATCATCTTAAAAGTGGAATTTGGAGAGAGGATAAATCTTAGTCTCCAAAAGAACAAATGGAATTCAGGTGCTGTGAATGTTTGGTTAGGCAGCACATTTCAGACGTGATGTCAGGAGGATCTGAGTTCCAGTCCCAATTCAAATACTTGTTAGTTGTGTGGCCCCGGATAAGTCACTCAACCTCTGTGCCTCATACGTAGGATGGGGTTGGACTCCATGAAGTCTAAAGTCCCCTCCAGCTCCAGATTTATGATCCTTCAATTCATTATCACATTACCAGGTGGGGTGAGCCTGGGCTAGAGGAGGAAGTGATGGCCGAGCTTGGGTGTGATGAGCAAGAGTTCTCACAGCTGAGGGGGATGGTGGTGGTGAGGCAAGCCCTGAATTTACCAGCTGTGCAGCGGAGGTGTCCCTTCGGCCTGTGTACTCTGTGGCTGACACTTCTCTACAGTACCCACCCTCCCTCCTACACTCAGTGCGAGGCTCTGCAGGAAATCAGTCGAAAATATCAACAAAGAGCCCTGTGGTTGGTTTCACCTTGAACTGATGCGCTCACACGCAGGCAGCCTTTCTCTGCCACAGGGAGGCCAGGATGAAAGGGGAGCTTAACCCCAAGAGTCACAGCAGGCCCCGAGGGGTTTCTGATCAGTGTGAGCTGGAGGGAAAAAAATCTGAAAACTGCTACTTGTGAATTCCCAGCATCACCTGCGACTTTCCTAAGGGACTCTGGCCAGACCTTGGCCCTTCTGTCTCCTGTAGGAGACCTGGGTACTGGAAAGAGAGACTGGCAGCTTCAAATCCCAATCCCAGTCCCAATGAGAAGGTAGCTATGCTTCTTTCTGTGGACCAGGTCTGGCTATTATTATTATTATTTTTTTGCTCCCTCGCCAAAAGTAGGGGCTGGTTCTCCAGGGCTCTCACTCCATTATATCCTTCCAAAATGCCCAAGGGATCATAGGATCATAGGCCTGGTAGGGACCTGAAGGATTATTTCATTCAACTTGAGTTCTGGAGAGTCTGTGACTTGTCCAGGGTCATATGGTTAGGACTACTACTACTAACAATGGTTATTCATAGAGTGCTTTAAAGTTTGCAATCACTTTACGTACCTATTTCATTTGATCCTCACAACAATACCAGGATATGGGTGCTATTATTGTGGCCGTTTGACATATGAGGAAACTTGAGGTTCAGATCAGGGAAGTAATTTGTCAAAGGTCTCATAGGCAGAAAGTAGTACAGCCAGAATTGGAACCCAGGTTCTCTGACTCTGACTCCAGCATTCTGCAATTACGGGGATCCCAGAAGCCTAGAATTCTTGAGTTGAGAAGGGCCTCAGAGGTTATCTAATTCAATTTATATTCCTTTGCCCCCCCCCCCCAAAAAAAGAGTTCCTCTCCTCTCCTTTCCCTCTCCTATCCTTTCTCACTCAGACACTTCTTAGTGGTAAGACCTTGAGGAAGTTACTTAATCTCTCTGAGTCTCAGTTCTCCCAACTGTAAAATGGGGGTGAAAGGCAGCATGGTGTAATGTGTAAAGAGCTGACCTTGGTGCCAGGAAACCCCAGGCTCAACACTTGTTCCTAACACACAGGTGCTGTCCAGCCTCAGGCAAATCATTTTCAGTGCATAGAGAGGAAATTCTTGGAGAGGAAGGCAGTGAAGGATGTGCAAATCTGCACTTGTAAAATGAATTTCCTCTCTGGGAGGAGTTTACTACAGCAGTGAAATCTTAGACTTGATCCAAAAGGAAAAAAAAATGAGGAAAGGAATGGTATCAGCCTTACAAGGTTGTCTGGAGGATCAAACGAGATACTGTGTACAAAGAGCTTTGCGATCTGAAAGTGGTGTAGATATAGGAGGTATTGCAATAAAATCTCATAGCAATCATATTACCTTATATTTGGTTGTTGTTGTTGGGTAGTATCTTTTTGTGATCCCATTTGGGGTTTTCTTGGCAGAGATATTGGAGCGGTTTGCCATTTCCTTCTCCAGCTCATTTTACAGATGAGGAAACTGAGGCAAACACGGTGAAGTGACTTGCCTAGGGTCACATTGCTAGTGTCTGAAGCTGGATTTGAGCTCAGGAAAATGAGTCTTCCTGATTCCAAGCCCGTTGCTCTATCCATTGAGCCACCTAGCTGCCCCTCATATTTTACAATTTAATATAATAAAAATAATAGTGGGAGAGGCCATAAGGCATAGTGACCAGAGAGCTGACCTCAGAGCCAGGAGGAACTCTACTTGAGTCACGCTTCTGACACATGCTAGCTGTGTGATTGGGCAAGTCACATGATAATGATGATGATGATGGTGATGATAGCCAGAATTTATATAGAACTTGAAGGTTTGCTATCAACTTCATAAATATTATCTCAAACTCACCACAACCCTGGGAGGTAGTTGCTATGATTGCTCCCATTTTACAGATGAGGAAACTGAGGCAGACAAAGGTGAAGTGACTTGCCCAGGGTCATGTAGCCAGTACATGCCTGTGGCAGGATTTAAGTTCGGGTTTTCCTTATACCAGGTGCAGTTCTGGGCAAGTCTCTAAGTTCTTATGTTGCACAAGAAGATAAACTTGTATTGGTAGAAGGCATTTCCATACAAGGAATCACCTATGCTACTGAATAATAATAATACAAGAACAAAATATAAATATAAAATATAAAAACACTGACAAAATAATAAGAATAAGAAGAGGGACAGAGACTAAATCACATCCAATCTTTGTCCTGTTCTTATTATTTGTTTGTACTTTGTAAACGTGGAGAGTTTTATGACAGATTCAGAATTACTAGAAATTACAGAAGAAGTTATTGTCAAGGACCCCATACTTGTCGATTGATGAATATTATTCCAGGAAATGGTAGAAATTGCAATACATCCCTATGTGGATAACATTGAACTTCTACTAGATGCATATAAAGATGCAGTCAGTGACTAGAAACTTTTACCCATCTCTTGCTACCATTTGTAAAGTAATAGATAACAAATCCCTTTACTCCAAAGAAGTCAAAATATCCTTGAGAATTCCACAGAAAAACTGTACTTGAGCTAGAGAATCACAGAGACAGAATCATGGCCTCCAGGCACCTGGTCATAACAGAGAGTTAGAAGAAGGTAACCACGATGTTTTAATAATTGTTGCCACCATGAATACTCATAATCATCCAACTACACGCAATGGGACAGTCCCCAAGAAGAGAAAGTTAGTGGAAGAAATGAAACTGCATGGAAACAGGGCATGGTACCCATCACTCCCATCCTTTTCTGTGTTCTAGGAGTTATCTCAAAGATGAAGAACTGCTTACATCCTGATACTGTAATTCAATCACAACTGAGCATTCATGTTGTCCATTGGCTCAATAGTCCATAGAAGATTAGACGAAAATCATAGCAGGATAGAGACTTGTCTTCAGTCCAAGATGAGAAAATGAGAAAGCAGTGATGGTGAAACTGACATTTAGATGGTGCCTTAGAAGTTATAAAGTGCTTTATACGCATGTTCCCATTTGATCTACCTGATCCCAACTCACATTTCTATAACTCTTTCTTAGGTCTATAGGGTTGCCACTGCAAATATTATTATCTTCAACTTATCTAAGAGGAAACTGAGGCACAAGTTAACTTGTTTAAATGACTTACTCCAGGTCAAAGAGTCACTGAGCTGGGACTTGAAACAGGTTGTCTGGCTGGAGGAGGTTCTCAGAGTCACCCAGGTTCTCTCCATTTTGTCAGAAGAGTTCTATGATTCCCCTCCTCTGTTTCCCAGACAAAGACTGTGCTTGGTTGGCCATGCTAGTGTTCTTCCTACTTCAAGATTCCCCCATTGCCACTGGAATTCTACAGAAGCTAATTCCAGAACATGGAATTTGGGATCCCACAGGACTCCTTCCCCTTCCCTTGTTTCTAACTGACTTAGAGATGGGGATCAGGATGAGGCTTTACCTCTTCCAGCCCTGTTGGTCCTCTCCAAAGCCTACAGTGACGTCACTGCCCCCTTGAGTAATCAATGCACCAAGTAAATCATTGAGTCTGTCCTTCTCTCTCCAGTCTGGGCTCTAGACTCATACCTCCAATGCTGTGTATCCTAAATATCCAGAAACAGAGACTGTCCCTGCTCCCTCATCTCACACAGTGCCCATGCCTTCCCTCTTCCCAAGTAGAAAGTAAACTCCTTAGAATATTATATAAATATTAGCTATGATAATGTATGTCCATAAGTAAATGCAAACGAAATCCAAGGTCACCTCCTACACAAGGCAAACTTTCTTAATCCCTCCCCCCATGCCAGCAATTGTACCAAGGTATTTTGTATATTATTTTATATATTTACATGTGGACTGTAGTTTCCTCCAACATAATGTAAACTTTTTGGAGGCAGGGATTACTTCATTTTTATCCTTGTCCAGCACCTAGCACAATGCTTGGTATACAGTAGGCATTTAATAAATGCTTGTTGATTGCTTGATATATACAAAGAGCTACTACAATGACCAAAGGCTGTAATGATCTTATTTAATTCTTACAATGACCTTGTGATGTATGTGCTATGATGGTTCTGATATTATGGGTGATAAAATCCAGGTTCAAAGTAGGGAGGTAATTTGACTGGAGATATTGATAATGGAGACAGAATTTGAGCCCAGTAATTCCTGACTGCTAGTCCAGTTTGGGAGACAGTTGTAGGAACTGGAGGTCTCAGGAAAGGGCTTGACTAGTAGGTAGTACTTTTTTTTTTCTTTTTGGAGGAGGAAAGGTAGGGCAATTGTGGTTAAATGACTTGCCTAAGGTCACACAGCTGGTGGTAAGTGTCTGAGGTCAGATTTGAACTCAGGTCCTCCTGACTCTAGGGCAGGTGCTCTATTCACTGTGCCACCTAGCTGCCCCCAGGGAGGTGGAGCTTTTGAGGGAAGCTAGGGATTCTGTGAGGTCGACTCAAGGAGGGAGTGCATTTCCAGGCTTAGGGACAACCTGTGCCAAGTGGGAAGTGGAGTGTCTGTATATAGTAAGTGCCTAGCAAATATTTATCAGGTGGAATACTTGAATGATATGAAGAAGAGAAAACATCCACAGAAATGAGTCAGACCGTGCAAAAATTGCATCAGGACTTTGAGCAAAGGTATAGACGATTTCTTACTGAGCACAAACTGGTTCCCCCGGTTCTTTCATCCCAGCCCCTTTAAGGGCGCAGCAAGGTCAAGGCTGAGCTGACAGGCATACCAGACCTGTGACTGACACTGGCTCTTCTGGTGCTCAGATCCTCTCACCTACTTGTGGTCAGTGGGAGGAGGGAAAAAACCACAATCCCAAGGCAATAACTACGTGGGGAACCCCGCGGAGGTCGAAACCCTCCCTGCTCAGCTGAATAAATGTATTTCTTGCTACTGTGTCAGAGTCACAGGATCATGGACTGGGGACTCGCAGGAAGGGGGCTCAGGTGTTAGCTAGCTCAATGCCTTCATTTTACGAATGAGGAAAATGAGATCCAGAGATAAGTAACTGGTCTGACGTTGCTCAGGCATCAACTCTTCTGACTCCAAATTTTCTGTATCAAGTGGTCTTCTACATCTGCATTCAGGGGACCCAGATTGGGCCACACCTAAAGGTCACAGATGCCACAGGTGACCATACATTTGCTTTGTAAATCCTTCACTCAGCAGAGCCTGACACATTTTTGCTGTTCAGTCATTTAGTCACGACTCTTTGTGACCCCCTTTGGGGTTTCCTTGGCAAAAACACTGGAGTGGTTTGCCATTTCTTTCTCCAGCTCATTTTACAGATGAGGAAACTGAGGCAAACAGGGTAAAGTGACTTTCCTGGGGTCACACAGCTAGTAAGTGTCTGAAGTTAAATTTGAACTCAGGAAGATGAGTCTTCCTGACTCAGCCAGGAGTTCTATCCACTGTTCCACCTAGCTCTCATTGCCCGGCACATAGTAGGTGCTTAATAAATATTTAATGAATTAAGTTGAACCCAGGAGGGGAGGAAGGATGAGATAACCAAACCTACATGTCCTGGTTTGGTTTCCATATATTGAATTGTGAGGATCACATCCCACTGTGCATAAAGTCACTCACACTAAGCATCTGTCTCTATTTAATACTGGATCCCAATTCAGAGCTGAAAGGCACTTTAAGTGACAGCTAGTCTGACCTGCTCTTTTTATAGATGAGGAAACTGAGGCAGATAGTGGTTAAGTGGCTTGCCCAGGATTATGCAACTAGTAAGGATACTGCACTACCTGTGGAACAGGATCATAAGCTTGAGGCTTCAGCGTCCAATAGAGAAACTGAGGCCCAGAGGTATTAAGTGCTTTGCAGATAATAATTAGTGGCTCAGGTTGCTGACACCAAATCCAGGCCACTTACTGCTGCATTCCCACTGAGAGTTCCTTCCCACTGGAGGATTTTTGCCCCTTCCCTTCTCTGACAATCGAGGTGGGTGGATGTATTTGTAGGAACTAAGACCCGAATCAGTCCGAATCCAAAGGGTCCCCTTCTGCCCTGAATTCCAAGCTGACTCTTGGAAGGCTCTAGAATGGACAGCCAAGCTCCGTTTCCCTTGGTGACCAGCACTCAGTGAGCTGCCCTGAGAGGAAGACTCTGAGTCCCAAGGGCTGGTTTCCAACACCAGCCAGAGGAAATTGCTGGCCAGTTCAGGGCTCATGTTTCCTCCCTCTCCCCTGTTCGGCTGAGCCGTGTGCCAGTTTGGATCCCAAAGGCCTCACTGATCTTGGACAGACCACCACCCCTTCCCCACCCTGTCCCCCCTCCCTTCCCTCCCTCCAGCTCCCCCAGCCTCATAATTCACCAACATCAGAAATGCTGAGTTATGAAACTCAAGTGATGGAAAAATTATCTTAACCTTTACGATTTTTTTGCACATCATTTGAGGTTTCCTGCTCTTCTCGTTTGTGGCCGCTGCACTGGGCCGTTTCTTTCACATATTCATGGGCCCAGTCCAGCGTTTGGCCTCATCAGAGGTGCGCTGTACAGGCCGGAATGCTAAGGGATCTGTCATCAGTCAGCCTAATGGATTCCTAGTGCGCTGGCTCAGGGAAACAGACCAGCCAGGAGCTGGCCATCGTGGGCCAACCCAGAGTCCTTTTGCTCTAACACCATTCCCCAGAAGCCGAGAGTGCCATAAACCTTCTCATCCCAAACTTTGCAAGGATCGGTCTCTGACAACTTGGCCAACATATGAATTTTATTTGGCAGGAGCCAGAGGGAGATTTCCCTCCCTTTGCCCTCCCTTCCATCCTCGACCCCCTTCTCTTTAATGACCCACGAGCTGATTTAGAGCAATAAGCTGGAGGCATGAAGTTTTGTGTTTCTTTCCCTCCCCCTCTTCCATAAAAAAAACCCTACAATTTATGGCTTTCACAAGTAGCTGAAACAGAAAGTCCATTCTTGTAACGGAACGAGGCGGGGGGAAAGAAGGCATCTAGAGAAACACCTCAGTCCATATGCGGACATGGAGCTTGGGTGAACTCATAAATCTAGCCTCCTGCCTTCATTAAGGGAGCTTCCTGGTGATCTGGTCAAGAGTTAATGAGAAACGTGGAGGAGGAGAAAGGGGTCATCCCAGTGCCAAGTAGATGAGGGGGGCACGGCAAGGCTGGCCACTGGGGTTGGATCTTCACCTGCTTGTTGGGTTGAGGGGGAGGGTGGGTGAAGGATAGAAGGAGGGAAGAGAGGGGGGGAGGTGTCATAAGGACACTTTTAGGAAAATAACTTCCTCGGCTTAAGCCAGGTCCCTGACGTGCGAGGTCCAACTGCTGCTCCCCAAAAGTTATTGACAAATGAGAGAGAGAAGAAAGCTGTTTTGAAAGAGCTCTAACTGGAATTGTTTTCCATCCATCAAGAGCCTGTACTCTCCTCAGGGTGGGCACTCTCTCCTTTCTCACCCACGTCGGTCATGCATGACCCCTTAGTGGTTGCTTAGAGGAATTGTGGTCAAAAGAGGCATCACCCAGTGGCCCATTCTGGGATGAGCTTTGGTACATTGAGCCAAGTTGGAAACCTTTCCAACTTAGGACTTTAGGACCCAAGATGTAGACCTAGAAAGGCTCTCAGAGCCCATCTGATCCTTCTAGTCTTAAATTCTATGTGCCCCCAGGCAATCCTTGATGACTGTGAGTTTTAGAAGATTTACCAATCTACTTCTGTGGACGGACTTTCTCACACTGGGAGCTCCCTACATGAAATCATAGCTTCAGAGCAAAAGAAAAGCAAAACAGGAGGAAAAAAATGCTATTAGCTTCTTGAGAGATGCACAGGAGGAGGGGAGTTATGCACTCAAACCTGACAATCGGAAAGAGTTTGTATGTATGAAGGTGGTGGTGAAAGGGGGATAGGAACTGACTAGTAAATGTTCTCACCTTTCCTCTCTAGCCTGCCCAGTGCCCTTCAAGGAGGGCTCAGAAAGGTTGGCCCAGCTCTCCAAGTCTTCTCTCCCCTCTCCACCTTCAGCCAAAGATATTTTCAGGAGGATATAGAGCCCTACTATGGCCTTGGCTTTTGCCTGGAAAGGGGGCAGGCTCAGGTGTGAACTGCTCTGGTGGGAGTACAGGCCTATGGTCTAACTCTAGATTTCCTCCAAATAAGTGTGGGAAGTACCCTAAGCTGATAAGCCCAGGAGAATATCCAAGCCTGGGGTGGGATGAGGGTTCAGGGATTACTAACTACCTCCTTGCTCCATTCTGAGCTTCTCATTCCAGCATTTTTTTTTTTTTGAGTTGGTGACAGAGTATGTGAGATTGTCATAGCCAGCCTGGGACTCAGCTCCTATTTTCCTGGTGGGCTGTGTTTGTTTAGTAAATTAAAGGAATCAAGCCACATCAGCATCTTATCTCACCATATAACTCCTCTAACACAAGGTTGAGTGGCAGGTGAGGTGGGGCAGTGTGGGGTAAAGTGGGTAGTGACCATCAACAACTCTGCAACAACCAACCAGTAGGGATGGAAATGCTGCCGGAGAAATCCAAGGGAGGCACATGCCATGGAACAATATGGATGGAAGATGAGGGAAGAGAAATTCAAGTCTATTGATAAAAATCTATCTCCACTGGGGTTCCAGTGGGGAGTGGAAATGGGGAAAATACTATTTATTTCCTTGCTCAAAAGTATGGACCTACCATGCACCATCCAGTCCTGGGTATAAGATCACAAAGGGTCACTCAATTACCCTGGTGGAAAGAGTTTTCCTTAGTTGTTCTCCTTTGTATTTCTCATTGTCTCTGATCCTTTTCCATCCTCCTTTCTTATGGTTTTCTCTCTCTGTGTTACTCTTCCTCCTTTTTCTACTCCCATTTTTCTCCCTTTCTTCCTATCTTGCCTCTCTCTGACTCTCCTCTCCCTCCTCTGTTCTTGTTTTGATCTTTCTCTAAACTCCTCTTTCTCTAATCTGCTCCTTCCCTCCTCTTCCTCAATGCCTCTCCCTAACATTTCCTTTCTTCTGTTCCTTTCCTATCTCTTTCTTTCTTTTCCCCATTTTTCTGCCCTTCTCATTCCTCTCTCCTCTCCTCTCCTCTCCTCTCCTCTCCTCTCCTCTCCTCTCCTCTCCTCTCCTCTCCTCTCCTCTCCTCTCCTCTCTTCTTCTCTCTTCTTATTTTTCTCCCCATGCCTCTCTCTCCTCATTTCTTTTTGACTCTCTTATATTCCTGTTTCTTTCTCTTTATCCCTTTTCCAGTCTTTCCTCTTTCTCTGGTCCCCTCTGTTGTTTCTGTATCTGTTTGCCTCTTCCTTTCTTTCTCTCTTCTCCTTTTCTACTCTTCCTTTCCCACTTCTCTCCCTCTTTCCCTCTTTTATTATTTTCTGTGCTTTAAAGGGATAGGGGGTGGTGGATAGAGAATGCTTACAGCAATGTCTGATCACTCTGCAGAATGCCAGAGTTAAAATGTCAAAACAGAAGACGAGTTTGGGGCTGATGGCAAGCATCTATCTCAACCACCTCTCATGTTCCCCCCTTGAGTGTAACTTATACTTTACTGATTTTGATTAAACAGTAGACAGTAGAACCAAAAAAAAAAAAAGAAAAAAGCTACAAAAAAAATCACAGAGCTATGTTAGATGTGGTCCACCGCCTGCTTCCATCAGAAATGAGGTCGCTTGACCTTTTGTGTAACCTAAATACAGACACATGCAAACCCCTATCCCCAAACTTTCCTCCATTCTCCTTCAGCAGATCCCAATCAGCCTGAATTTCCTTCTAAAAATGTGTCTAGTCCGGCACTGGCAACATCTGCTATTTGTCTCCTACTTAGGCATTCATCAACAGCCACCATCTGGAGCCCTGACCCATCAGGAATAAATTGGAAAATTGGTGATCAAAACAGAGGCTCTTGCATCCAGAAACAAATGAAAGAATCAATCAATCCAGAATTTCCTGAACCCCAGAGAACTGGATTCTGTTAGACCAATCTAACCCCCAGGGGCTCAGCAGTGATGAAGAGGGAGAGCATTCCAGGAATGGGGGACAGCTTGGGCAAATACATAGAAGTAGAAGATGGGAGAGTTAAATTTAGTTAGTAGACCAGTTTGAAGAGATCTAAGCACTGAGCAGAATTATATTAGACAACATAGATCCTAGGAGACTCAGCAGTAGAGATGGGAAGAGGGTGGATTCCTTCAAATAGTGAAGTCTCAGTCAGTCAAGGTATCCTAAGAGAGATAACATGACTGGGACCATGGAAGGATTTGGAAGATGATTTATCTCCATCTCTCCTACCTACTATCTGTGTGGCCTTACTCATCTCTTTGTCCAAGGGATTCCTGCCCCAGATGGGAGATTGGACCAAATATCCTCAAAGGGTCCTTTGTAGCATCTAGCATCAAAACTGATTTGCTCTGTCTCAAACGGGGCCTCAGTGATGATTTAGATCAGTCCTTCCATTTTACAGAAGAAGAAAGAAAAATGCAGAGAAGGCAATAGGCCCCTGCCCAACTAGATTGGAAGGTGCCTCCT
The DNA here is from genome assembly GCA_028646515.1 of Pseudochirops corinnae. NCBI lineage: Eukaryota > Metazoa > Chordata > Mammalia > Diprotodontia > Pseudocheiridae > Pseudochirops > Pseudochirops corinnae. The sequence goes on along the minus strand of CM053588.1, from coordinate 36,498,933 downwards.
GAAGCTTCCTTTCCTTTCAATGGGTTGGTTTTGAGTTGGTTTTGTTTGTAATTCATTTGATGTATGCATGCGAACTGCATTGCCCGCTAGATGATAATTTGTATCTTGGTCCTTGGCAGCATCCCTGGTTCCTTCAACCACTCCTAATATGGCATCTCCTTGAAGTCCATCACCATTATTGTCACCTTCCTTCTGGAAACTCTCTAGCTTATCAATTTCCTTTCTAAAATAATGGTACTCCAAGAAGAATATAACATTCCAAATGTGGTCTGACAAAGGCAAATCATAAAAACACTAGCATCTCCTTGTTCTGGGGGAGTCATACCTCTCTTAACATGGTCTAAGATCCCATTGGCACTTTTGGCTGACTGTCATGCCCCACTGTTCACTCATATTGAGCTTGTACTCACCAAAGATCCCATAGCCTCCTCAGATAAACTGTTGAATCATACTTCCCCCATATTGTTCTTGTGAAGTTGATTTCTTAGACCCAAGTGTAAGACTTTACATTGATCCCTCTCAAATCCTACCTTATTAGATTCAGCCCAGTGTCCTAGCCTTTCACAATTTGTTTGGATGCTGACTCTAATGTCTGGTGTGTCAGTTATGGCTCCCAACTTTGTGTTACTTGATAAATATGCGTTCTATGCCTTTGTCCAAATAACTGAGAAAAATGTTAAGGAGTACGGGAGCCAAGCACAGATTTTTAAAGAGATGGGAGGGAAGAGAACAAATATTTACTAAGTACCTACTCTGTGCCAGGCACTGCACTAAGTATTTTAAAGATATTATCTCATTGGATCCTTATAACAACCCTGGGACATAGGTGCTATTAATATGTCCATTTTACAGTTGAGGAAACTGAAACAGCTAGAGGTTAAGTGACTTGCCCAAGGTCACACAGCTAGTAAGTATCTGAGGCTGAATTTGAACTCAGATGTTCCTGACTCCAGATCCAGCACTATATCCACTCTGCCATTGGTCTGTAAACATTCTACAACTTTGCCCTGACTTTCCAAATTGCCGACCTTGCCAACAAAGGAAACAAGGATAGTGTGAGCTGTTTTTGACAAAGCCATGCTGACTCTGTGCTGACCTTTTGGGTTGTTCTCTAGCCCATTCTAGAATATACTAATAATTATATTATTTAATATATTTTACTAATTATAATATATTACATATTGTGTATTTATATAACATGTAAATTATATATTTATATGTAATAACACTTTTATAACCCATCCTAGAATATATGAGCAGATATATTATTT
>CM053588.1:36476878-36497162 GCA_028646515.1 Pseudochirops corinnae | reverse complement strand
GTTTGATATATAATAATAACCTGTTCTAGAATTTCCCCAGAATAGAAATGAAGAACCCTAATGGCTTACAGACTCTGTCGTCCACTCTTCTTTGAAAATTGGGATATCTGTTTTTCTCCAATCCTATTCTCCACCTTTCAAATATAAATTCATGATGGCTCCGCTATCCCAGGTTACAGTTATTCTGGTCCCTGAGACTCTAGTTCCTCTAGGCCAGGTGACTGGCATTCATAGAGGGCAGCTGGGTGTGTCTCACTCACTCCTTACTTAGCTTGGTATCTACTCTGTCCTGGCCATTTTTGTTCTGCCTTTTCCAATATGAAGGTCATTCCTCTTGGCAGAAAAAGCAGAAACAAATGAATGAAGAAATGAGGAGTTCTGCTCAATGCCTCAGCAGACACAGGATTTGGAAGCGAGGGGCCAACCTTTATGCCAACCTTCAGCAACTCCCTTCTCACATTTCAAGAGTCACCAGGGGGCTGACTCTCTCTTCTGATCGTCTGAAGAAATTTATGAAAACAGCATGAGGGCCTGCTTTGTCTTGATAAGAACAGGTGTTTGAAGAAAAAAAAAAAGGCATTTGCTGAATGGGACCTTGGGGACTTGGAAGACCTCAGAAAATATTTGTTCAAATTTATCATTTCCCTCTCTTTTCATTGCTAGGATCCAATGTGGTTATCCCATTGTATTCTACTGGACAAGTCACTCTCTTTGGGGTGGCTGGATGACCACTTTTGCAGATTATAATGACAGTGCCTTGGAGATGTTTCTGGAGGTCTGGAAGAAGCAATGAGTCTTGCAATGACAAAGACGTCCAGAAAAGCTAGAAAGGATGTTGGACAAAGGGTGTCAGGTTTTGACTTGAGGTTCTGATACTCATTAGTTTTGGAAAGTCACTTAACGAGCCTCTTTGGCCCTGTTTCCTGGCCTTTATCTTCAGCAGAGTACTGAAAAGTGAAGTACATAGATGTTCCACTAATTATATATAATATAAAATATTTTATTATTATATATCCCTTAATTTCAGTAAATGAATTGTTTCTTCTAAATTGTTGTTCATTTTATAAAAGAGTTGTCGGTTCTCCCAAAGTGAAAAATCTTTTCCCTTCTCCCTAATGATATCTATTTTTAAAAATCAGTTTGGATGATTCTGTGTGATCTTGGTGAGATCATTTCCATTCCCTGATCTCCAGTCTCCTCATCCATAAAATGAGGGGTTTGACCTAGAAAGCCTTCTTGGTTTAGATCTATTCCCTTACGGTCCTAGAATTCTGTGACTTGTAAATATTGCTTTTCCTCAAAGTTGGCACCAGCTGTAATTACCTGGTTGCTTCCATGAGGAGGCCAGTGCTCTGCTTGGAGGCCAGTCTACAACCTGCAAAATGGGATCAAGCAGCTCCAACTGCCTCTGATACGTTCTGAAGAGCTCTTGCAATTAGCGGATTCATTCATTCAGGAGGCATTCATTTATTTATTTATTTGCTTTTTTTTTTGGAGGGGGGAAGGGAGGACAATTGGGGCAAGTGACTTGCCCAAGGTCACATGGCTAGTTTGTGTGTGTGTGTGTGTGTGTGTGTGTGTGTGTGTGTGTGTGTTAAGTGTCTGAAGCCGGACTTGAACTCGGGTCCTCCTGACTCCAGGACTGGTGCTCTATTCACTGCGCCACCTAGCCGCCCTCAGGCATTTATTTTTTACCTGCTATGTTCCAGACATTGTACTTGACACTGAAGATACAGATTAAAAATGAAAGTTTGTACCCTCATGAGGTTTGTGTTCTTTTGGGAAGAAACAGTATGATCTCTCTCTCTCTCTCTCTTTCTCTCTCTCTCTCTCTGTCTCTCTCTCTGTCTCTGTCTCTGTCTCTCTCTGTCTGTCTGTCTGTCTGTCTCTGTCTCTCTGTCTGTCTCTGTCTCTCTATCTTCTCTCTGTCTCTGTCTCTCTGTCTGTCTCTGTCTCTCTGTCTGTCTCTGTCTGTCTCTGTCTGTCTCTGTCTCTCTCTCTCTCTCTCTCTCCCTCTTTCCCTCTCTCTCCCCCCTCTTTCCCCCCTTCTATGTCTTATTCGCTCTCCTTCTCTCCTCTTATTTTTCTCATTCTTTTTGATTCTCCATCTCTGTCTCTCTCTCTCTCCTTGCACATACACATACATGTAAACTACAAAGCCATCTGTGAGGGGTTGAGAGAGCACAATCACCTGGGGAGTCAGGACAAGGCTCATATGGGAGGTAGCATTTGTGCTGAACCTTGAAGAGAGGCTAGGGAGGCTGAGGCAGATCCTGACGATGTGAGAGAATAACTCACATAAAGGCACACAAAGGCGAGAGATGGGATCAGAAGCTCCTGACAAGTTATTCATAGCAATAACCATTAGGCAACACTCCCTTCCACTAAATCAAGCAGCAGCATAATTGGGGAGGACAGAATCCAATCAACTGGAAAAGCAAAGAGTGATACTCAGATTCTGATTCCCTACAAGCTGAGCCAAGCTCCCTGTGTTACCTCCAGCAAGTAAAGCCTTGGAAAGAAATTCTAGGAGCCCAAATGACTTGGATGAATCACTCAGAAGAAAAGAGGGAGGCCCCCAAAGGCAGTGCTCTGGTGGGTCTCTCCAGATAGTTTTGGACCCAAAGGGTTGTCACCAGGCTTAGGGCTTTCCTCAGCATCAGAGTATTGCAGATTTCCAAGTGGAAAGTGCCTTAGTCTGACCCCCTCATAGTGAAGATAAGAGAACCAAGACCCAAGAGGTCACACAGGATGATGGGTTATCTAGAAGGAACCAAGGGCTGTAGTCATGTGGTACAGATGGAAGTCTTGGCTTTGAATCCTGCTCTGTGGGATCTGGAACAAGTCATTTTCCATTTCCCCTCTGGCCTCATCTGTATAAGAAGGACAACTGGATCCATGGTTTCTAAAGGTCCTTTCCAGCTCTAAACCCATGATCCTTTGAGATCTGTTTGTACTGTGTAGGCATGATAAAAATGCCAAGGGCTAAAATAGAATAATTCACATTTCTACAGCTTCTCAGGGAAAATAGGAACAGAGATGCAAAGAACCTCAGAAGTGTACATACTCTACTCGCTCTCCCCCATTTCACAGATGAGGACACTGAGGCTGAGAGATTAAATAGTACTCCTGGGTCACACAGTCAGAAGAATCAGAAGCGGGATTTGAATCTAGCTTTTCCAACTCCAAACCTAAGCACACTCTCCTTGTATCCTGACATCCCATGAAGATTCACCAAGTGCCTTCTTCACAGCCTTTTGAGCTCTTAAAGCACTAGGTATCCCATTTTATAGATGCAGAAACTGAATCTCAGGGGAAAAAAAATTACATAATTTTCAATGGAGAGAATAGGGTTAAGAGCCAAGAGCTAAAACTGAGCTTTCTCACTTGAAGTCTCTTTCCCTCACCATCTCCCGAGTAGCTGCTTTCTGCTGGTGTAGACCACCCATGGGGAGAAATCTACTAAATAAAGAAATTCCAAAGCAGGCCTGATTAAGTTTTAAGTGTCTTGCTGCTGCCCTGGCCATTCCAGACTTACCCGGGTCATTGTTTCTCTGCCTTGATACCCATGCACTCCTTCCTCCTCTTCTCCCATCCTCAGGCTGAGAGGACACAAGCTCCCTGAAGCCAGATTCACTCAGTGTACTCCAATCCATTTAGTGACTGTGTCTTGAGGACACCACCCCCACCCCCACCCCAGCAAACCCATCATTCCTCTGGTCGCCTATGGTACAAGAGTCTTTCCCTAACCCTCCTTACCGATTTGTCTCTTCTCCAGCCCATCAGTGAGTGGGGCAGGTCCGAAGCGGTTAATATAATCACCAAAGAGCAAACACATCGCTTCATTCGTACAGTGACTAATTTGAAATTGACTTGGCCACAGCAGAAGCAGCAGGAGATTATAGGCCTAAAGGTTGCATGTTACCAGAGTCGGCTGTGACCTTCTGCATTCTGAAGTGAGAACTATTTTTTTTAATCATTAGAGATAATAGTTATAATAATAAAATAACCAACCCACCTCAGATTCCCTAATACAGCTGAAGTAGCTGTAAGAGTGTGAACCTTCATGTACTCCTTCCACCCCAGGAAGCCCCCTCCTTCCCCCCCAGTCACTAGAAAGACTTCTGGCAAACTGTCAGATTCATAACCTTTCTCAACGGATAGATATGAGTAAGGCAGCCCCTGCTGGGTGCTGTATTTGGGCTCGAGATGGTGAGAAACAGTTGGGTTTGTGAACTTGGCATTCTCTGAAGAGGAGAAATACATGCTTCTGTCTCCCCCCTTGACAACTCTGCCCCCAAATGACCCATGGGGTGCAAATAAGGATAAGACCTGTTTGTCCTGAACGAAGTAAATGGGGACCTCGCTCACAGACAGCCTTGGAGTCCCATACAGGCTGCTGGGGGAAACTCTCCCTTCTGGGGAAAAGGAAGGGAGAAATGGGCTATAGGCAGAAACATGCCGGTTTGGAAGTTAGAGGCTGTGGGTTCTAATCCCAGCTCTGATACTTTCTTAAATGTGCTCCATGGAGGATGTCTGAGAAAATAAAGGGGGAATTTCATGATACACTTCTGAGTTTGGACCCCTCAGGCCCATCTCTTTGTTTCTTTCTTTCTTTCCTTCTTTCTTTCCTTCTTTCTTTCTTTCTTTCTTTCTTTCTTTCTTTCTTTCTTTCTTTCTTTCTTCTTTTGGAGGGGGGAAGGCAGGGCAATTGGGGTCAAGTGATTTGCCCAAGGTCACAAGGCTAGTAAGTGTGTCAAGTGTCTGAGTTCAGATTTGAACTCAGGTCCTTCTGACTCCAGGGCTGGTTCTCTTTTCACTACATCACCTACCTGCCCCCTGGTCCACCTCTTTCTAGGACTTGATTTCCTTATCTGTAAAATCGGTGGTACTAGATCAGCCCTAATCCTAACTGTGAATCTTACAATCCTCAAATTTCTTCTGACGAACTCTTTTGTTTGAAATCTGTAGGAAAAAATCAAATACATATCTTACCAGCCTTCTAAAAGTATATGGCCACAAAGAAGCAAAAACCTGACTTCTGGTGGAAATTATCTTTTAAAATATAGTTTTTCATCTTCTTTTCTGTTTAGATGCCCCATAAGTCACTGAATTCAGTAATTTTCATGGATATGTCCAGGTGCCCCCCCCCCCACTTACTAGATATATTTCCTTGCCCCAGTTCCTTAACCTCATCTATAAAACGAGGGAATCAGACTCTGAGGGCCCTCATATCTCTAAATCTGTGACCCTACAATATTTGCTGGGACTAGTTATTGCCTTCACTTTTGCTTCAGAAAAAATGAGGAAGGAAGACCTAGTACAAAGAGGGATGGATTTCCATAAAGCCAAAGGGTCTGGGTTTGAGTCTCGGTTTTATCTTACTCGACCTTCTTTGACTCAGTCTCACCCTCTGTAAAATGAATGGTTGGACCAGATGAACTCTGAGGGTCCTTCTAGTTCTAAATTAGGACCCTATAAGCCCATTCTTTTCCTGCATATGAGTTGATATCAATGCACAGATGATCTAGGATTTCATCAGCATGGTGGGGAAGGGGAGGGAAGGGAAACCTCATGTGGGAAGTCTCTTCACCAACACAGAATAAAATCCTTTTATAGTTTGCTTTGTAAGCTCCATCAAGGCAGTTGCCTAAGGGGCATAAGTGGTTAAGTGATTTGCTTATTGCTAATAAGCAAATAATTTGCGCATTGCTAGTAAGTGTAAGAGGCAGAGTTTGAACCCAGAGCTCCCTGCCCAGTGGCCGCTTCTAGAACTATATAATAAAATGTTGACATGATAAATATGCTGCTGGGAGAAGATGTAGAGAAGGAAGGGGATGTTCTGGCCCTGGAGTAAACTTCTGGTGTGGAAAATTCCATTCACTAATACAGGACAATAACGCAAGTGAAATTTACAATCTAGAAAGCTGGCTGAGGGCTAGAGAGGTTAATTGACTGGTCCAGGGTCTCACCATCAGTATGTATCTGAGCTCATATGAAATGTTTTAGAATGAGAGGTATTGATTTCCCCCATGTGAAACTCTCAGTATGTCTGATCAGGAGTGACCAACAAGCAAAGGCCACCATGACTTCTGGGTCACAATGGAGTCTGAGCCTAAGTGCCTCAGTTATCCCCAGGTGGTATACCATTGTTCTGGTACAACGGCTTGAGTCAGAAGACTTGGGTTTATGTTCCCTCCATAACTTATGGCCTATGTGACCTTGGGACAGTCAAACAATCAGCATTCGTTAAGCGTCCGTGTGCCAGGGCTAAGCACTGAGGATACAGAAAGAGACACAAGACCAACTCTGCCCTCAAGGAGCTTACAGTCTCAAGGGGAAGGCTGTATACAGGGCATGTGGGAAATAATTAAGAGAGGGAGGGCACTGGAATTAAGAGGGATTAGGGAAGGCTTCCTGTAGAAGGTAGGATTTTAATTGGGACTTGAAGGAAGCCCAATTCTTCAGTAGCTGGAGAAGAGGAGGGCATAGGGGACAGCCAGAAAAAATACTCAGAGCCAAAGACAAATCACTTGATCTCTTAGGGCCTCAGTTACTTCATATGTGAACCAAGGGGGTTTAAATGACCTCTTGGACCTTCCAGATCTAGAATCCGATCCTAAGAAGCTGTCCACACTGGAAATGCACCCAAGCCCTTGGAACCTGCAAGGGCTGGACACGTCTGAACCAACAGAGGTTTTCTGAATGCTGCCTGTTTGGAGATATGTAACCCAGAGCCTGTGTTCAGAGCCTGCCCCAGCCCCCTAAACTCAAAAGCAATTTTGGAAACTATTAGCGAAACCCACAGAGTGGCAGCCAGAGCCTTCTCTTAAGTCATACTCTTGAGCTATTCCCCGCCCCTCCACCAATGCACCATACTGGTGCATAGGGCTGCTCACCTTTTGACAAAATATTTTAAGGGGACTGAAAGTGCATCCCCCACAATGATGTTCCCTAGCTCCCTTTCAAAGGCCTGAGCAAACCCATTCAAAGTCTATTCAAGCCCAGGAAATGCTGCTGAAACGGTTTATTAAAAATCTAATCATATGGTATTGAGATGACAGAAATGATCTGTGGTTGTACCTGACACCCCCGTGAGCTCTCAAAGGCCTGGGAACACAATTATCCAGGATTGAAACTCGGGTGTAGGAGAAGCGAGGAACATTTTAATTGGGGTATTTCTTGGACTTTTTATTTACTTTCTTCTTAAAACCACAAAAAAGTATAAGAGTAAGGCCTCCAAAGATGCCACCACCTATAAGGCCCTCCTCTGGGAAGCAGATATTAATTACCCCGGCAGATGTTTGCACTGATATTGTCATATTATGAATAAAAAATCAGGGAAGAAAGCCTGCTTAATTAACATGCTTCCTTGCCTAACATGCTCTCTGGGTCTGGTGTACTGGTTTGGACAACAAAAACAAGAACAAAAACAAAAAACTCAGATCCCAGGTGCCTGGAGAGAAATGCACCCCAAAGAAGAGATTTCAACTGAATAATGTTGCTCCCAGTATTAATCCAACCCTTTCATTTTGTAATTAATCAGCAAGCATTTATTAAATACCTACTGCATGCTAGGAACAAAGAAAAGAACGAACCCATTCTTCTGTCCTCAGGTTTATACTCTAGTCAAAAAGTTAATCAGTCAACAAGCAGTCGTTAATTATCTACCATATGCCAGCCTCTGAACTGGGCATTGGGAATCCAGAGACAAAAACAAGGTAACTGGCCTTGCTCTCGAGTACTTTCTATGGAGCCTTCCAAAGGGGAAACAATCAATTAATCAACCAGCAAGCATTGATTGGGCTCCTATTAAGCCAAGATTGAAACTCAGCTCTTCTGCCTCCCAGTCATGCCATCAAGCCCTTCCCCAGGCTCAGGGCCTTTCCTGTTATAATGAATTGTCTCAGCCAGAGTCCATTCTTTAAAGAATCCAAGCACTTCCATGTAGGATTTGACAACCACCGATCTCAAGCAAGAAGGGAGCTTACAGCCCAATTACTACAATCTTCCTAATTTTACAGATGGGAACACTGAGGCCCAGGAGGGTCAAATGTCTTGTCCCAGGTTATGTGAGTAGTATGTAGTAGATCATATATTTAAACCCAGGTCCTTTGATCCTAGATCTGGAGTTCTTTCCACTGGGCCTTGGAAAGGTCTGCACTTCCTTACAGCTTTAAATCTTATGTTTTTGAGAAATTGGAGTCAGCACGTGCATTGGAAAAAGTGCTGGATTTGGAGTGAAAGGATCTGAGTTCGAATCCATTGTCCTTTATGATTTGCATGATATTGGGCCTCAGTTTCCTCTTTTGTAAAATGAAGGGTCTCTACTAAATGACCTCTGAGGTACTTTACAGCTTCAGGCCTAGTATGATTCTATAACTTGATGCATAAACCTTTGATTTAGTCTATATTGAAATGACTTTCCTCCCTTCTTTCTCCTCTTTCTCCTCTCTTTCCCCCTTCCCTCCCTCTTTTTTCTTCTCTTCTCTCTTTCTTCACCTCTCTCTCCCTCTCCTTCCTTCTTTCTTTTTCTTCTCTCTCTTTCTTTATCCTCTCTTCTTTCTCTCCTTTCTTTTCTCTCTCTCCCTCATTCCTTTTTAGTCTCTTCTCTCCATTTCTTGCTTCCTTCCTTCTTTCCTTCCTTCCTTCCTTTTTTCCTTCTTTCCTTCCTTCCTTCCTTCCCTTTTTCTTCTTCTTCTTCTTCTTCTTCTTCTTCTTCTTCTTCTTCTTCTCTCTTTCTCTTCTTTTCTTCTCCTCTTCTCTTCTTTTCTCTCTTCTTATTCCTTATAGGAAGCCCAAACTCTTAGAATGCACTCTCTAGCTCTGTATATTGGTACATATAACCTTCTATAAATCAAGTGTCCCACCCGCCAAACCTTTAGCCTTTCTCCTGCTTCACAAGCAGAGTGTTCATTTTTATATTGTTATTTTTGTTTAAGAAACAAATACCTCAGCTCTTTCTCAATGCTATATTTGAAGAAGACATCCCCATAACTCTAAGCTTTTCCCCAGAATGATTTAGTTTTGCTCAATTCATTTTGCTCTATTTTGTCTGTACACAGACAACCCTGTAATTTTCCTATCGTCAGCAGCTCCTGGGACCAGTTCATTTCTTGGGGTCAGAATGGGATTCATAGTGTCTTGACTCAGCTTCTAAGTGGTCCAAGAGTGAGAATGCACAGTTTTTTTTTTGAAACCAGACCAGATATAGGGCATCTCCAGAGAGCAACATCCTTTACCAGTGCAGATAAGCGAATCACCTGAAATTTACAGCCTTAAAAACTTTCTGGGGAACCTCAAGTTTAAATGACATATTTAGGGTCACTCAGTCAGTATGTGTCATGCTGGGCTTGAATACAAGTCTTGACTCTCTGAGATTACCTACTACAAATCTCATACATACCTAGTTGTTTTCCTGTTGTCTCCCCCTTTAGAATGGGAGCTCCCTGTGGGCATGGACTACTTTGCACCTTTCTTTGCATACCCAACACTTGGCATACTGCCAAGGCTCTTAATACCTGCTTGTTGATTTAAGGTCTGACTCACTACTGATTATAGCTTATTATCACTCAGTACATTTGAACTTTTCATTGCTAATAAAGATATTAATTAAGAGCTCAGAACTTGGCTCAGTTCTCATCTTGAGGAGACAAGGAAGAAATGCCTAGACCTAGGTTAGTGATGTCTTCCCCTGGCCTGGTGTTCAGGAACACCATCTTAAGACTTCCTTGCAAAATGGTAGAATGAAGACTATTTCAAGACTATAGAATTGGTTGGAAGCAACTCTCCTGAGTATGGGGATGGGAGTGGGGTGGAGGGGGAGGATTCTGAATGGGAGGGCACAGAAAAGCCAAACACTATTCAATTAGTGGCTAGAATCCAGAGGGGCAATTAGAGTTTCTTGAAGAAAAAAAGAAAGAAAGAAAAGTAACTTCAAGTCAAAATATTTGCCAGCTCAAAATCATCTATCATTGTGACATCTGCTCATACTCAGTCTGAATTCGCCCTCCTCGGTGAGCCTTGGATTATGGCAGCATGAAGGAGAAATGTTCACATTCCTCTAATCTACAGACATTGATTATTTCTCTACAAAACCATGTTCTTAGACATTAGGGGATATGCTAAATTTAGATAAGGCATTACAGAGCTCATAATCTATTGGGTATAATCAGAGAATATTCATAAAGTGCCTCCCAAACTGTAAGGCAGCTATGTGAATATCACCAGTGATTGTTAATAGGGGAACAAAGCCCAGACATTGTCAATTAGCAATGGGATTGTAGATCTTAGAGACCGTCTGCTCTAACCCTCTTCATTGTATAAAGTGGGAAACTGAGGTCCAGAAAGAAGTGAAAAAATTACACAGATAGTAATTGGCAAAGGCAGGATTTGAACTCAGGTCCTCTGATTCCAGTACTGTTTCCATGACACTGTGTCACCTGCTATGGGCCAGCAGTGTGATGTAAAGTTAGCTAGACCTGGTCAGGAAGACTTGAGTTCAAATTCTGCCTTGTACACTGACTAGATTTGTGATTTTGATCAGACAAGTCACTCAAACTCTCCAAGCCTTAGTTTCCTCATATGTTAAAAAAAAAAAAAAGAATCAAGGGATTGGATTCAGCCTCAAAGATTCCCTTTCAGTTATAAATATGTGATTCTGCCATAACTATCATGTCAAAATAGAAATGAAAAAATGATCAGATATATATGAAATAATATTTTATACTAATAGGGAGCCCTTGAGGTTTATTGAGGAGGGGAGTGACATGATAAGACCTGTGCTTTGGGGAAATCACTTTGGAGTTGGGGGAGACTAGAGGCAGGGAGACCATTTAGAAGGTGAGAGGCCATGAAAGAAATCCCACCTTCTACAAGAAGCATTTCCCAATCCCTTCCAATGCAGTGCCTTCCATCTGGGACTCTGCAGTTACCACAGTGCCAGGCATACAGTAGGCACTTAATAAATGTTTATTGATTATATCCAATTTGTCCTGGATATAGATACACATGTGTAGGAATATGTGTGTGTATATAAACACACGTGTGTGTGTGTGTGTGTGTGTGTGTATAGGAAACAACCCCTGGTCTTGAAGAACTAATGGGGTCCAATAAGGAAGACAATATTAAAACATCCATAATGTTTTACATGATTGCATATGTATTAACCTATATTGGATTGTTCACTGTCAGGTGAGGATGGGAGTAAGGGAAAGAGGGATAGAATTTGGAACTCAAAAGTTCTAAAAAATGTTTAAAAATTGTTTCAGTATAATTGGCGGAAATATTATATTATATATCATATAATAATATATGATATATAATAATATAATAAAAATCTACCCATGTGCTACACCTGTATACATGTACACATGTATATGTCTAATCTGTATGTATCATAAGTCCTTGTATATTCATATGTATATATACATATGTGGTTTATTTGTGCTGCTTGCATGTTGTCTCCTTCATTAGACTGAGCTCTTTAAGAATAAAGACTTTCCTGACTTTCTTTGTAATCCCTTAACATAGAGCTTAACGTGGTGTTAAGTACACAGTGGGTATTTAATAAGTGCATGTTGACTGAAATAAGATGGAGGATGTAGGAGGAGAGGGAAGGAGACATATAGGAAGGTCCTCGTGGAGATAGAAATGACAAGGTTTGACAACTAGGTACAAATCTGAAATGATAGTGAGTAAGGACTTGAAGGGAGCACCAATGTTGTGAGAGCCCAGAAGCTCTCTCAGGTAACGCTAGTTACCTGACAGTAACAGGAAAGTCTGGGAAGTGCCGAGGGTTTGGGGGGAAAGAGAATGGAATGAACTCTGCCTGCTCTGTCCCACCTGAAGTCTGGGGACCTGGGGGGAGAGAGGTCACATGGTGGACAGGAGGTGGGTATTCTGAGCAAGGAGGAAGTTTTCCCATTGACACCTGCACAAGACATCTCATTTCTGTCTTTGTATTCTGAGTGCCTGGCATGTCTACAGTCTATACTTAATAAATGCTTGTTGACTGATTGTCAAATGAAAAGGTTCTAAAATGAAGGCTATGGTTTTGCTCCAAGGAGGCTGAGACCTGCCTTAGAAGGATGGAGATTTAGAATTTGCACAGTGGAATGAGGGGGTGGATGAGGGAATATTGGGGCTAATGGTGGGTGTAGCTGTGTTGGAGACAAGCCTCTTCCAAATCCTCTATTTGGGGGCATTTGGGATGCCAACCATCTGCTTACTATCCAATGAACTGATCATGTATGACTTGGGATCAGACCATAATTCCCCAGAGGGCCATGGCCCCACTTTAGAGACCATTAGTATAGAGCAGAAGTCCTTAACCTTTTTTGGGTCATGGACCCCTTTGGTAGTTTGATGAAGCCCCTGGACCACTCTTTCCAGGTGGTATAGTGTTTACAGCACCAGGCTTGGAGTCAGAAAGACTCATCTTTGTGAGTTCAAATCTGGCCTCAGCCACTAGCTTTGTGACCCTGGCTAAGTCACTTAACCCTGTTTGCCTTTGTTTTTTTATCTGTGAAACGAACTGAAGAAGGACATGGCAAACCACTCCAATACCTTTACCAAGAAAACACCAAATGGGGTCACAAAGAGTTGGATATGGCAACACAAAATACAATATAGAAGATTACAAAGGAAACCAAATTGCTCGAGGCCCTCAGTTTAAAAACCCCAGGGCTAAGGGCAGGATGCTGGACTTGGAATCAGAAAGAGGCAGGTTCCAATCCTACCCTAGACATAGAACTGGCCCACTCTGGGACCCTCATATAATGTCTGTGGACTGTTTCCTCATCTCTCAAATGGGGATTCAAAACGGGATCTACTCCATGGGGTGGTTAGGAGAATCAGTTAGGATGATGTATGTGACATACTTTGCAAAGCTTTCTGTGCTATAGAAATGTGGACTTCTTTAACCTCTTTCTCTTCTTTTTATTCCTCCTTACCATCCTCATCTTCCTCTCCTCTTCCTCTTCTTCCTCCTTATCTTTCTCTCTTCTTGTTTTTCCTCTTCTTCATGATCGTTTCTTTTTTCCTTTTTTCTTCATCTTCTTCCTTTTCTCCTTTACCCTCATCTTCTTCCTCCTTGACTTCCTTTTCCTTCCTCCTCTTGCTCATCTCCTCTTTTTCCTTTTCCTCTTCCCTCTGTCTCCCCTCTTCCCCAGTCTTTCTCTCTTTCTTCTTCCCTCTGCTTCTTTCCACACTGCTTTGTAACGCTAGAGTAAGTGCTTCAGTGCAGACAAATCACACACACACACACACACACACACATACACACACACATACACACACACACACACACACACACACACACACACACACACACACACCCCTAAATTAGCCGGGTCTCATGGGGCGCTGAGCCTGGGGAGCAGCCGGAAGGAGGTGATGCCCAGGCTCGGCCCGGGCTCCCCCCACCCCCGGCAGAGCCAGACTCTGTAATGAGGTCCACTTCAGCTGAGTGCTGAAAGCAGGCGCACACACTGACTGCCCGACTCTGCGCGGCTGGAAGGAATTCGGCTTTCACCCGCCGAGGCGGGCGTTCTCATTACTTCATGCACTTGGCAGCTGCGAACAGACTGGACAAGCTTAGCCAAAATTAGAGCTGATGCAGAAACATGGAAAAGACAGTTCGCAGTTTCCAAGGCTCTGATTGGCGAGGGCACCCGAGCGAAGGAGACAAGGAGGAGAGGGAGGTCGCTCCTTATGGATTCGTTTTCTCCCCTCCTGGAGCAATCGGCCATGATCACCTCTATCTCGCTTGTTCTGGGGCCCCTCTTCCCCTTTAATTTTTCTCTTCATCAGTCTCAGTCAAGGTTGCTTCCCCTCAACTCCACAGAACCCCGGTCCTTCTTAAAGATACAAAGTGTCCCTTTATAGGAAATATCAATTCAGAAAAGGGCTAGTCGTAAGCTGAGAATATTTGGATAAACTTGACAGCCTTTTAGGACGACAAAAGACTTTTTGTTGCCCGGGAGAAAAAAGGCCATGCCCCGCCATAGGATCACTGGATGGGGTCCAGTAAAAACGGAGGTCGGGGAAGAAAAATGATGAGGGGGTCTCCTGAAAGATCTTGACTCTTGGGCAAATGTTTATTATTATTCATTTTATTTTTTTTTATTAGAATGTGAAGTTAACATCCTACTGCATAAAAGTAAGTTGGAACTGTGTCTCCCCTGGAAAGCATGGTACGTCTGCTCACGCACAAAGGGAACTTTGTGGTATTGTGTGTGTTTTATTTCTGCACAAGATATTTATTAATTAGGGGATGATAAATCTAGAATTCTCCTTGTGGAGACTCCATCTTTCAAGGGAGGGGAGAGAGAATACGATTATACAATTGTGTTTTTCTTTTTTGACCTGTTAACTCCAAACAAGGAAGAAATTGCGGGCTCTGGTGGAGAGGTGGAAAGGATGGGTGGCCATCTAGAGCCTGAAAGGAGGGGAATCAGAGGTCTGCCCTTCCCGCAGACATGCTGACCTTCAGAACTCTGCCCTCAGCTTTGCATATGCTAGGAGTGATGGAGAGTTGAGATTTCTGCAGACCATCAGACCAATTCCATCTTGTCCTTATCCCCCAGCTTTTCTTCCATTGAAAGCAAGCTGGATTTGGAAACTGGGTTCAGATCTTGGCTCTCACTCACTATCTGTTTGATACTGGAGGAGTCAATCCATTTTCTGGTGCTTGGTTTTTGAAAGGAAGGAACTGTGCTTGAAGACCTCAAAAGTCCCTGATCTCACATCTCTTCTATGGGTCTCTGTTTCCTCTTTTGTACAATAAACAGGTCAAACTTGAATGATCTCTGAGGTCCTAGATCTATGACAATCATTAATTAAGCATTTACCATGTACTAGGCACCATTCTAAGAACTGGGAATAAGCATTTATATACAGGGGTGCCTACTACGTGCCAACCACTTTATGAATACTATCTCATTTGATCATCAAAACAATCCTGGGAGAGAGATGCTGTTATTACCTCCATATTACAATGGAGGAAACTGAAGCAAACAGAGGCTAAGTAATTTGCCCAGCATCACACAGCTGGAAAGTGAGGCTGGCTTTGGACTGATGTCTTCCTGACTCCAGGTTCCAGCACTCTATCCACTGAACTACCAGGTGCATCATTGAAGTAGAGATACAAAGACAGAATGAAGACATCCTTTGCCCTCAAGAAGCTTATTTTATTTTATTTTGCTTTTTGGAGGGGTGAGGGAAGGGCAGTTGGGGTTAAGTGACTTGCCCAAGGTGACATGGCTAGTAAGTGTTAGGTATCTGAGGTCAAATTTGAACTCAGGTCCTCTTGACTCCAGGGCCAGTGCTCTATTCACTGTGCCACCTAGCTGCCCCCAAGAAACTTATATTTTAAAGGAGAAAACAACATATACATACATACACACATATGTGTATCTATTTATATACACACACATTTACATATATACATACACACAGTTAGACACTTATAGAGCAGGCACCCTGTGCTCTGGGAATAGATGTTTGTGAATTTTGTTGATTCCAGATCAGACACAATCTGTCCACACTGTTTGAAGCTTTTCCTTCTTTTTGAGACTAGTCCAATCGTTTATCAGATTTATCCAGAACATTGACAGATACCACCATGAAAGGGAGACCAGGGAGAAAGCATCTCTATTCCTTCTTTCCCCCAACATACCACAATGAAGATCTCAAATCTAGCACTAATCCCTACCCACCCACCCCAAAACCACACAGAGCTACCGTTGGTGATGACCTTCCCCCTCATGCCTCACCCCGTCCTTTGTTCTATACTTTCTTTAGACCTTTGATGAAGAGTACAACAGAGATAAACAGACCTCTTCACAGCTTGCAAAATTCCTTTCCTTGAAAACAGCCTTGAGGGGAGGATAATCCAAGCAAATTCTAAAAAATTATTTTAAAATAATTTATTTTCCAGGCAAATCTTATGAACCCTATTTTATGCATAAGGAAACTTAGACTGGGGAGGGGGGGATGAAATGATTTGTCCAGGAGAGAAATGTTCTCATTAGTCAAATTTGCAAATGTTTCAGTGTATATTGGGTTAGAGTCATAGTTAAGACAATCTGTGGTCCCTTCCCTCAGGATACTTATAATCTAGTAGATAAAATGAAATAATATATACAAAGAGTTTTATAGATGCTAAAATGCTATGTTATGACAGTTCTTATTAATGACAGCAGCTAACATTTATACGGTACTTTAAATTCTACAAAGTACTTTACAAATATTATCTCATTTGATCCTTACAACCACCCTTTTGAGTAGGTGTTAATACAATTCTCTTTTTACATATGAGGAAACTGAGGCTGAGATAGGGTCACAGGGTTACACAGTTAAAGGTTGTTATCAGAATTTGAACTCAAGTCTTCCTGACTCCAAATCCCATGCTCTAATCCACTGCACCACCTACCAGCTAACTCAGTAGGATCATATATTTTTGACTTTTCGAGGTTACCTAGTCCAATTTGCTTATTTTACAGAGCAGGAAACAGACCCAGGGAGCAGAAGGGATTTACCCACAATCACCCCAAACCATAGAGGCTCTGGGTTCCAATCCTGACTCTTTTACTTAGTCCTTGTGTGACCATGGGCAAGTCTCAGGTCTTAATGCCTCAGGTCCTCAGTTTCCCCATCTGTAAAGTGAGAGTTAGATTAGCTCTAATTAGCCTCTTCCAGCTATAGATGTTATCTAAATAATCACAGAATCTCCGGACCATTTAGTCAAACCTGTAAATGATAGAGAATTCCCACTCTGACCTGTCAGTGGAGACTGACATTGGGGTGGTGGGGGTGGGGAGTGGGGAAGGAACCCACTCCCTCCAGGGACAGCCCAGGCTCCTTTCAGACCCTTTGAATCATTAGCCTAAATTTGCTTCGTTGTCATCTACCCATTCCTCCCCTTTCTGGTTTCTGGGAACAAAGAGAATGAGCTGAATTCCTCTCTTCTGTGACAAACCTTTAGATACTAAAAAACAGCTAACAGGCTCCCCCTTGAGCCATCTCCTCTTCCAGGCTAAACACCTCCAGGACCTTCTACCCATCCTCCTCTGGCACTCACTCTCAAGGCCCTTCCCGATTGTTCTTGCCCTCCTCTGAACACTGCCCAGCTTTTCAATGTCCTTTCTAGGAGGTGGTGCCCAGAGCCAAGGGCAGTCCCCTAGATGTGGTCTGACTAGGGCAGAGGAGGACAGCCCTACCGCCACCTTAATCCAGGATGCTATGCCTCAGCTCCCAGGGAGGTTAATTTAAACAAGTCCAATTTCCTCCCTCCTCCTCTTCCCTTCAGAAGGGGAAGCTGCAATCCCCCAATGGGGCAAAGGAGAAGCAGTTCCTTCTATGCCTTGTGTACGACACAGGTGTACCCATGCCTGTATGAACAAATGCTTGAGGCCTCCCTGGAATATATAGATGCTGTTTCCTTAAGGGGCAATAAAATTTTATTGGGGAGGGGAGGCCCAGGACCCAATGCTGAAGGCTTTTGGTCATTCATAATTTCACTCATTTCTGACGGGACCATGATAATTAAAAGTGTGGGCTGAGTCTGGTTTCTATAAAGCCCATCTGGCTTTCTGGGGGAGAGAGTTTGGGAAGGATGTAATTGCCTGGGCAGCAAAGCACTAGTTAACTCTCCAGCCTGGTTTAATTTTGTCCTGGCAGCGGGGAGCCGGGTCCGAGGGGCAGAAGATCGTTAACGTGTCTTTGCTGGCAAAGGCCGGGGGGCCAGGATGGGGGCTGTGGGCTGCCCCATATTTGTTGAAATACTTGACATCAACAGTCCCTTGAATGCCTGGGTGAGGTACTCTCCCCAGAAAAAGGCTCTATTATCAGGGGATTATTTGGAATCGCCCAAGAGACTGGGGGGTGGGCTGGGGAGAATTCAAGGGCTTTCCACTACAACATTAACCCTTAGGGCCCTTGAGGCAGTGAGGATCCTAGCATTAAAGGGCGGGAGGGGGCTGGTGTGGGTCACAAATTCCTTCTAGCCTTCTCCTTGAGAAGGTCAAGGAGATTTAAAAATTCCATAACTCATTGACTCTTCAGGGCTCTAACGATCTGGCCAGGGATGCAGCCTGGCTTTCTGGACGCTTCATGGTGATGGTTAAAATTCCCCAAAGACCAGGATGCTTTAGAATTGGGGGGAAGGGAGTAGGGAGAAAGATCTTCACCGTTCCAATCTCTCATGTCGTTCTACTGAATTTTAAGGCTTGCTGGCCGTTTTCCTTAGGACAACTCTAGGAGGCAACAATGCAAGGGCTATAGCCCCATTTCACAGGTGAGGCAACTGAGAGCTAAAACGCTTGACCCATTTTTCTCTCTTACAACTAATCGTAGTAATGCCAGCTAGCATTTATATGGTACTTTGAAGTTTGCAGTGTTTTACATATATTATCTCACTGATCCTCATAATAAGGGTGGGGGGAAGTGCTATTATCACTCTCATTTTATAGATGAGGAAACTGAGGCTTAGGAGGGTCACACAACCAAGGCAGAATTTGAATTCAGGACCAACTGTGTTGTTGTTATTCAGTCATTTCACCCTTACCCTTGGGAGGTAAGTGTTATTATGATCTCTGTGCTACAGATGGGGGAATTGAGGCAGCTAGGGGTAAAGTGGCTTGCCCAGGGTTGTCCTTGTTATTTTTCAGTCCTGTCTGACTCTCCACGACCCATTTGGGGTTTTCTTGGCAGAGATACTGCAGTGGTTTGCTATTTCCTTCTCCAGCCCATTTTGCAGATGAGGAAATTGAGGCAAACAGGGTAAAGTGACTTTCCCAGGGTCACACAGTTGGCCCAGCACTTTATGCACTGCCCCACCTACCTTCCATCTCAGCAACAGTGTTAAGCAGCTGTATTTGAACCCAGGTCTCCTGACAAAAGTCTAGCTTTATTTAGCAATTCACCTAAATGCAGCAAACATTTTTTTTAAAAGACTGACCAACCAGGCTTCCTCATATCTACTTTGTTATCTCCCCCATTAGAGTGTATGCTCCTGGAGGGCAGGAATTGTTTTTGCACTTTCTTTGTCTTTCCAGGGCTTTGCATAGTGTCTAGCACAGAGTAGGTACTTAATCCATGTTCCCAGATTGATTTCATGGGGTTCTAGATTTAGATGGGAAAGAGATCTAAAAGGTTAACTAGTCCAACTGTTTCATTTTAAAGATAAGAAAAGTGGCAGAAGTGAGATTTGAACCTTCCACTCCAAACCTATCATTCTCTCTCACCCCTTCCCCCTCCCCCCAAGCAATCAGGGTGAAGTGACTTGTCCAGGGTCACCAAGTTAGTAGATGTCTGAGGCTGTATTTGAACTTAGGTTCTTCTGATCTGAGGGGCAGTCACTTTGACACCTAGCTGCCCCACCCCATTATTCTTTCCAATGCACCAGCTGACCTACTGTATGCAAAGGCTCCAAGTATATGAAAATTTATGAAATTTTATGAAAAAATATGAAATTTAAAAATAAAATAGAACTTTCCTTCCAAGAGTTTATATTTTATCAGGTATGATAAAACATACCTGATATATGTTTTATATAAGTATATACCAAGTAGATTCTAAATATAAGAGATAGAGAGTACTCTGGCAACTAGGAAAACCAGGAAAGACTCCTTATAGGAGATGATACCTGAACTGTGATTTGAAGGAAGCTAGGGATGTATGTTTTTTTTCTATTATTTTTATTCTGTTAGAAAATTTTTTGATATGGAGAACTATGGTATGAACCCAACATGGATCAGAGGAATCAGCTTTGCTCTGCTTGGCCCCACAGGTAGGAACGAAGTGTTGAGTGGATGTTTTGAAGAGGCAGGATAAGGGCTTGACAGTGGAGAAAAAAACAAACAACTTGCTAACCTTGAGAACTGTCCCACAACAGAACCTAGCTGCCATGGGAGGTCCTGGATAGAGGTCTTCAAGCAGAGGCCACATACCACTTGTCCTTCAGGCAAGATTCTGGTTTAGGTCTGGGTTAGACTGACATCCCTCCTCATCCTAAAATTCAAAGGCTGTATCAAGTCATGCCAGATAAATGCCTCATGAGACATAGACCTGGGATGACATTTGGAAATTGGAGCAAGAGCGTTTAGGAGTGCAGGCCTTGGCATATTCCATCTCTGATTTTTTGTGTTTAAGGCCACATAGACATCTGAGACATCAGTGAGAAGAATCTTGATCTTGATTCTCTCCATGCCCAAAAGAAGAAGAAGAAGAAGGAGAAGAAGAAGAAGAAGAAGAAGAAGAAGAAGAAGAAGAAGAAGAAGAA
>CM053588.1:36455501-36476378 GCA_028646515.1 Pseudochirops corinnae | reverse complement strand
TTACTTCCAGCTGACTGGATAGTGAAGACTCCAGAACCGAGGCCCAAGATGGCGATCCGGATCCAGGCCACTCAACACGAGAGCTCTTGGCCTGAGAACAATTGCTCAGTCCCCCTGCTGTCTGCAGGCTGCGGGCGGGAAGCTGCAACGCGGAGGCGGGTGCAAAATCTCTGCCTTTTGCTTTTCTGCTCTGGAGGCCTTTTGGCCGGACTGCTTATCTCCCCCTTTCGAAATCCCCACTCGCCACTGGTGCTAATCCGCTCACCTGAGAGGCTCCTCCCACCCAGCCGCCTCCGGGGCACAGCCGTGGCTTGCGGCTTCAGACCAGGCTGGTTTCGTTTCGCAGTGCTGATATGGTTCCTCTTAGCTGAGCTGACTTTAGTGGGAAGTATCTTTGTGTGCGTTTTGGAGTTCTAGGATTGGTTTAGAGTCCTATTTTATGGATATTTTGGGGTGGCTATGTGAGAGCTGCAATATGTTGCTGCTGCTACGCCGCTGTCTTGGCTCTGCCCCCATGTATATTATTTTCTTGCCTCTGTTTACATCTCTTTTCATCTATTCATAAAAGTCTTCTCATGCTTCTCTGAATTCTTCCTACTCATTATTCTGTAAAACAAAGTGGTATTCCATAACCTTCAATGTACTGTAGTTTCAAAAATCAATCAAGCAGCAAACATTTATTAAGCACCTACAAGGTGCTAGGCACATTTTGCCTATCTGTACTATAGCATGAAAAAAATAGTATGTAGATGGATAAACATTTATTTAGCACCTACTGAATGTAAGGCCATCTGCTTAAAGCTAAGAATGACAAAACAAAGAATACAGATTCTTTACAATCTAATGGGGGGAAACTGAAGTACACTGATAACTATGAATTTAAACTGCTTGAGGACAGGCACTGATGAACTGGTCATAGGGCAAGGTCAAGGAAAAAGCTAGGGATAACCATTGGATGGCCCCAGTGTTCCACTGGTATGCTTACTACATCAAGAGAAACTGAAGAAAACCTCTAACCATTGGGTGGACCCCTCTGATGAGGCATACATAGACACAAGGAAAGGATGGGTTGACAGGATGAGTTGGAGAAAGCCTCTAAATTGATGAGAACAATTGGGATATTTGAATACTGAATCTCTCTAGCATCTAGCAAGGTACTTTATGCATAGTAGGCACTTAATGTTTGTTGAATTAAATTGAACTTTGATACGAGAGGGGAGAGAGAAAGCTATATAAATAGAATGATAGATGATAAATGAATAGAAGTATAGATGAATAAAGAAAAGATAGGAAAATGGATAAATAAAAGATGGATAGATAGATAAATTGTTAAATACTTATTATGTGCCAGGCATTTTGATAAGACCTGAGGCTACAGATGTAAGCAAACAATTCATGCCTGCCTCTCTGGGGTAACCATTGTCCATATGCCCTTATAAATTGCCATAGAAGAGCCAACCAGCATGCTGGGGACCTTCTGAAAGTTCTCATGACCTCCTAAGCAAGCCAGTGGAACACGTGAACTGTCTATCAGTTGCCCCTGGCTTTCCCCACATGACCAGTCTTCCCTCCTCTTGCCACATGCATATCTCTCTTGTATGTTTTGCTCTGCTTCCCCTTTCTAATTCCTCGTTCTAAATGTGTTGCCTTGCCACACCTTGAACCACACCACCCGCTGCACTCAGTACTTTCTGAGCAAAATGAAATAACAAATTTCAGAATCTCCTTTCCTAAAAAATAAAACAATCTCCTTTCCTTTCCAGGAGGAAAAGACATGAAAGGCATAAGCAAGGTCTCTATTCTGCCAAAAGAGGAATTAGTAAAAATCCATCCATTCATTTGATAAGCATTTATACATACTTTCTTCTTTTGGTGCTGGGGATCAGAACAGAACCTATGACTTCATAGGTCTAAGTGAGGGAACTTCCTCTGTAGATAAGCATCTGTCCTTTGATTTGTCAGCTCAGAGAGTTTCCCAGACCACTGAAAGTCTAAGTGGTCTTTCCTGAGTTACACAACCAGTATGTGTCAGAGGTGGGACTGGAACTCAGATCTCCTGGCTCCAAGACTCTCTATCACACTTACTTACCCTAGGGATACAAAGACAAGAATGAAATGACAGTTCCTGCTCTCAAGGAGTTTATATTCTAGTATACATACATAATTGTATACTTGATACATGCAAAATGGATGCAAGGTAACTTTCTTTTTTATATATTAATTTATTTATTTATTTTTAATTTACAACATTCAGGTCCAAATTTTCTCCCCCTCCCTCTCTTCCCTCCCTCCCAAGATGGCATGCAATCCGATATAGGATTATTATTAAACATTAAACACATTAAACATATTTTCACTTTAGTCATGTTGTAAAGAAGAATTATAGCCAATGGAATGAACCATGAGAAAGAAGAAGCAGACAAAAAAGAAAAGAGTGAGAAAATAATTTGTTTCAATCTGCATTCAGGCTCTATAATCCTTTCTCTGGGTGCAGATAGCTTTTCCCAACATGAGTCTTTTAGATTTGTCTTGCAACCTTGTATTGCTGAGAGGTGCAGAGTCTATCAGAGTTAGTCATCATAGATACAATGTGTCTGTAACTGTACAATGTTTTCCTGGTTCTGCTCCCCTCACTCAGCATCCGTTCATATAAGTCTTCCCAGGTTTCTCTGAAGTCTACCTATTCATAATTTCTTATAGCACAATAGTATTCCACTACATTCACATACCACAACTTGTTCAGCCCTTCCCCAATTGATGGGCATCCCCATGATTTCCAATTCTTTGCCACCACAAAAAGAGCTTCTATAAATATTCTTGTGCATGTGGATCCTAAAAGATAACTTTCAAGGAAAATGAAATTTCAACACACATTTATTTGTTACGCATCTACTATGTGTCAGGCGTTGTGCTAAGCACTTTGAATACAGAAAGAAAAAAATAGCCCTTGCCCTCTGAGTTTACATTCTACTGGGTTGGAATAGATACTTAAACTAAAATTTGCCAGGAAGAAGGCTATTTTTTTTCTTTTTTAGTCCAATAAACACAAACATGATAACCTTTTTTTATGGACTTCTGACTTTTCTCACTTCCTAGAAGTGGACTTTGAAAGTGTCCTCTACTGTGGTCAGCTTGCGTCTGTAGTACTGCGCAGTCACAGTTTAAAAAGTAGAGTGCATCCAGGGGACAATGAAAGTCCTTGAATTCTTGTTAAATGAGGTTCAACTAGGTGGCTAGGCAAAGTAGTGGATAGAGCTCTGAACTGAGAGTCGAGGAGATCCGAGTTCAAATCCTGAAGCAGACACCTACTAACTGCAAGTCACTTAAATGGTTTGCCTGGAAAATAAGAGGGTTGACTAGATGGCCTCAGAGGTCCCTTCTAGATCTAGAACTAGGATCTTAGGAAATAGAGATGTTTAGCTTGGGAAAGAGAAGACTTGTTTGTGGAGAGGGACATAAGGGCATCTTGAAATATGTTAAGTACCATTAGGTAAGAAAGGGATTACACTTGTCCCACTTCACAGAGCCAGGAGCAATGGGTGGAAGTCTTCATCATGGAAGGTCTTCAAAGCAAAGACTGGGTGAGATTCTTGTTCAGTTATATTAGACTAGATGGCCTTTGAGCACCTTCCAACCTCTGGAATTATGGGAGTCTAGAATTCCATGTATTTTCATGAGTTGGAAATTGTTCAAGGGCAGAAGTAGATGGCCTATTTGGGCACATCGGTACCAAAGCAATAGCTGCATGGAGTGTGTTTTTTATGAAGAAAACTTTATTCTGGAATATTGTGAAATGCATGCTTTCGAAGGGTTTGGGTGTGGGAAAACTAACTTTGGTTTCCTAGTGGAGAGAGACCATGTGTCTGTCCATTGTCTCAGGTTTCCTAGGTAAGGACTGTGAACTGAGAAAGCTAGAAAACCCCACTGAAGCCTACCTGAGCCCTTCATTTTATGTGATCATCCAATGAGTGAAAAATTCAAACAGGTCAGACCTTTGGCAGCCTTACAGACAAG
This sequence comes from Pseudochirops corinnae, assembly GCA_028646515.1. Lineage (NCBI taxonomy): Eukaryota > Metazoa > Chordata > Mammalia > Diprotodontia > Pseudocheiridae > Pseudochirops > Pseudochirops corinnae. Next base: position 36,472,364 of record CM053588.1, on the reverse strand, counting down.
AGCGACCAAGCAGCATTTGTTGCATTAGGTTTTCTGTTCTTCAGTGGGCTAGTTTTGAGGACCTTATAGATGCAGCTTTAACTTCTGCCCAGGTGTCAATCCCTTGACCTTAGAAGGAAGACCCAGGCACTAAGCTGTCAGTTTCCCCTCTCATCTATGAGCAGTATAGCTAAGCTCCATGCTGTCTGGCTAGGTTCTAGGGTTGTGAGACCTTTTGCACTCAATTCAGAGCAGGCTGTTTCCCTCACCCCCCACCCCACCCGGATTTCTGGGAGCTGACAAGATCACAGAGAGAAGTAGTATGGCGAGGGGCCAGTCTCTCCATTATGAAGGGGCAGTGTGCTTAGCAGGACTATGTGTGAGGATATAAAAAGGGGCATTGAAGGGGCGTACTTAGAAGATGCTTATTTTCCATAAGGACTGTACAATATGGGCTTTGTAAGAGGGACCTGGCATAGCTAGCCATGAAAAAGAATCTTTTTTTTTTCCTTTTTTTCCTTCCCCACCCCCTCCGGAGAGAGATTATTTAATTTAAAAATAATTGAATGTGGAAAATCTTGGATATGGAAAATGTTTATCAGATTTACCATTTTTTGTTCCTAGAGTTTGGGCTTGGAATCATGGTGGCGACTAGCTGGCTTTATCCTCACCCAACAACATGTCAGCCTGAGGTGTTTATGCTTTGGTTCTGGGTGAGGTAAGCTTACCTATTCCAAAAGGCAAGGCTCTACCTACAGCTCCAGCCTCAGTTTTCTCATCTATAAAACAATAATATTGGACTAAATGACCTCAAAGCAATCTTGTTAAGATCTGCCCCTCACTTGGACCACTGAAACATCCTCTAGCTTGGTTGGATCTGAGGGCTGAGGTTCTAATTCTGGTTCTGTCATCTATATGACCTTGTCATCTTCAAATGCTTCATTTTTCTAGATCTCAGCTTTCTCATGTGTAAAATGAGGCTGTCAGACTAAAATCAGTCAATCAATCAAACAATTAATCAATGAGAAGCAATTATTATGTGCCAAGCACTTTGCTGGAATTACCTGTAAGGATACTTCCAGCTCTAAATCTATGACCCTATGTTATAATTCTACCAGTGGAAAGGAAGCTCCTTGAGGGCAGGATCCACTTTCATTTTTGTCTTTGGATCCCCAGAACCATGAACAGTGTCTAAAGTCTGTTGAATTGTTGGCATATAAGATCCAAGCCCTTCCCACAAGGAGCTTACAAATCTAGTTGGGGCAACAAGCAACAAGCAACACACACACACTCACGTGTGCGCATGCATGTGTGCGCACACAAACACACACACACACACACACACACATGAAATCAAGGGTGCTTTTCATGTACCAGGAAGGGATATGAGGTACCACATGCTTATGTGAATGTCCAGAGCAAAATTCATGGAAAGATGAGATCTACAAATGCCCCATCTGTTTGTAGCCGTCTCAGAGAAAAAAGTATGCTCAAAGCCTAACATCAACGAAAGGCCAGAAAGACTTTGAGACTAGCCATAGAAAATTTATTTCCCCTAAGAGACAATCCAGGCTGAACAGAGAAATAGGTTGAAAAACATTTAGATGAATTAGGATCATAAATTTGGAGCAGGCAGGGGTCTTAGAGATGATCTAATCTGATCCTTGATTTTGAAAGGGAAAGAACTGGGGTGGAATGACTCTGTCAGGCTGGGTTTGAATCCCAGCTACCATGCTGACCTTCCTTTTTGAGTGTCAATTTCCTTACCAATCAAAGAACGAAACTGAAATGGGTATTTTCTAATGTACTTCCTGACTCTGAATCCTGACAACATAATTACACACACACACACACACACACACACACACACACACACACACACACACACACACACACACAGAGACACACGTGCATGCCTTGAACTCTTCAATGATCTGAATGCCCTCAGAACTTTGGGACTTAACTTATATATAATTTGATGTTTGACTGGTGTGGACACTGGTCATTTTCATGCATCCTAAAATCAAATTGAAGATTGAAAATTCCCTAAAGGCAGGAACTGGTCCTTCTATTTCATTTTTTTTTTAATCTCAATCTCTGTCTCTGTCTCTGTCTCTCTTTGTCTCTGTCTCTGTCTCTGTCCCTATCTCCACAGTGCTTTTGCACTGACTGCCTCTACTGCCCCACTCCAAAATGTTCTTCCTCCCCATCTCCACCTCTTAGAATCCCTTGCTTTTTTCAAAACTCAGCTGAAATCCCACCTTCTACAAGGAAGCCTTTCTTAGACCATGCCCCCCCTCCCAGCAGCTAGTTTGGTTTCCTCAACTGTAAAAAGAGAGTCATAGCAGCCACATCATAGGATTGTTCCAAGGATCAAATAAGATAATATCTGGAAAAACACTTAGTATAGTCCCTGGCCCATCATAGGTATTCAATAAATACTTGTTCCCTTCCCTCGTCCCCCTAAGGTCACCTTCTATCTGGATCTATTTTTTTGTATGTATCTTGTTACCTACTTGTTGTCTCACCTTCTCTCCCCAACCACCCGATTAGAATATACACTCCTTGAGGTCAGGGACCATGTTTTTGCCTTTTTCCATATCCCTAGCACTTAGTGCAGTATCTGTGCTTAACAAATGTTTACTTATTGATCAGTACCCAGCACGGTGCCTTCAATATAGCAGACACTGAATTTCCATTTGTAAAATGAATATTGACTGAAAGGGGAGTTTTAGGGCAAGCAAATTAAATCTGCTTCATGGCCAGACAAAACCAGCTGATGGAGGAGCCTGAGGCTGGAACCATACTGGGCTGAAATATCAGCGAGCAGGGGGAACGTCAAGAGGACAGAGCCTCTGCCAGGTCCCCCCATCTGGCTCAAGAAATGGGATTAATAAACAGCAGGCCAGGACACAAGACAGAGAAATGTCACCTGGAGACCCAATTTGGAACCCTGGGGACCCAAAGTAATGGCATCTCTTTTTTAGATTCCCCCTCCCCAGCCCTTTTCCTCTTTAATGGGGCTGCTCCAAATTCCTCCCAGCTTCCCCAAAGAAAGAGAACAGAGTCTTTTGAGAGCTTCAGGACAGGGAGAAGAAGGGGGTGAAAAGAGACACCCTGCTGCTGGAGATGGTTTTCTCGGAAGAAAAGACAGGCATAAATTCAGACAGTTGCTGCCACCTCCAACCTATTCCCACCCTGTTGCATTTGGGGGCCAAAAATCAGAAAGTGTGCCTTTCCTCTGAAGAAATCTGAAAGGAGGATTCTGCTAAGAAACAACGACCTCCTGCTTCCCCCTCCCCTTGCCTCCCTTGTGCCTTGGCATCTTGAGTCTTATTTCTCACTGGTTTGTCCTGTCTCCTGCCAGGGCCAGGTCTGAACCCGAGGTGACAGGCGGACTAGGCCCTTTCATGCTGTTGCTGTAGGAACAGGCTCTCTTGGAAATGAAAATGTTGGCCATCCTCCCCTTGCTCCCACTCACCCGCTCCATTATCCCTTCCCTCGGAATTCTCATCCCCTGGGAAAGGTGTACAAACCATTCTGTGAACCCCCTTCCCTCAGAGGTGACAGGTACCTCTTGGCACCCAAGCTTCTGCTGAACGAGATGCCCCCAGAGTGGATGCCAGGGGCAGAGCCCAAGTGGCAGCATCTCGACTGTTTTGCTCCAGCTTCCAGTGCAAACAAGCTGCTTGTTCTCTTTCCTTGTTGGTTCCTGGCCAGCGTGGATCCTGGCGGCCCAAGAGGCTCCCTCCAGCCAGCAAATGTATTCTATTTTCACCCCCTAGATGTTGTACTCCATTCACTTCCCTTTATTTCTGGGCCCTTTGCCGTGGTTCCAAGAAGCGTGAAACAAACTTGTTTGATTCAAGGGACCTTTTAGTTATTCTTCTCTGAGGTTCCAGGATTGTAAAGCAGAAAAACTCCAATATTTTGAGGCTCCTTAATGTAGGTCAGGGTGGATTCTCCTTCTCTCAATCCAGACTGAGCCTTCATCCTTTCCTGCCCCTTAATATCTTTGCAGACGGCCTTGAAGAATGGGCCTGACTGAGTATGTCAGCCCTCTCTGACCAGTCTGTTCCCACATCAGGCATGATAGATGATAGGTGCTTACTGAACTCTTGTTCTGTTGAATTGATCCTTTCCAAACTGATCCAGGCTGGTTCTTAAACAAGAGACAAACAGTCCATCCATGCATCTGCCACTGAAACCTTCCCAGGTGAGCAGAACCTGCTTAGTCTTCTCTATTGGCATAGTTTTCAATGAATTAAGGACAGATGAGGTATTGAAGTAAGGCTTCAGTGGGGGAGGAAAGGAATATTAATAAGAAGCAAGAACATGAAGATGTAGATAGAGAAGATAGAAAAGAAGAAGGGAAGGTAAAAGAAAAAAGAGGGAATTGAAATAGAGGAAGGAGGAGAAGAAGAAAGTGAAGATGATAATGATGAAGTAGAAGAAGAAGAGGAGGAGGAAGAGGATATTGTTGAAGAGGAAGAAGGGAAGGAGAAGAAAAGTAAAATCAAAGAGGAAGAGGAGGATGGAGTCAAAAAGGAAGAAGAAGAGGAGTCATCATAAGAGGAGAATATCAAAGAGGAAGAAGAGGAAAAAGTGGAAGAGAAAGACAAGTAAGTAAAAAGGGCAGAAAAGAAGAGTCAAAGCAGGAGATGAAAGAGAGGAGGAAGAAAGAGGAAGAAATGATGACTGATCATCGTGATGATGAAGGAGAAAGGTGAACTATTCCAAAAATATGTTTCTTAATGTAGTAAGACAGAATTTACAATTGAGGCCCCTAAATACTTGACCATCTGTATTCCAGCCACTGCCTGCAACAAGTGGGCTTCTGCTATTATTAATGGTAAGTTGAATATACGTGGTAGGGAGGGATGAGAACATCTCCTAACTCGTCCATTTGTGAGAAATTTTGACATCCTAGAATATTCAAATGTAGGATTCCTCTCTTTGGAAGCTTACAGCTTATATTTCAATGACCATCAGCCAGTGGTACCAAAAAGGCCACAGGGACACATCCTTTCCTGGTGGGTAATATTTTATTCTGCTCCCCAAAAAAGACAGGGAACCTCCCAAGACCCGGCATTGGTCACAATAGGGAGAGTATGGACAGTGCCTTGGGACCTATTAAGTCATTTTTTAGTCATGGCCAACTCTTCATGACCCCATTTGGGCTTTTGTTGGCAGAGATACTGGCATGGTTTGCCATTTCCTTCTCCACCTTATTTGACAGATGAGGAAATTGAGGTAGACAGGGTTAAGTCACTTGCCCAGGGTCAAATAGGTAGGAAGTATCCGAGGCCAGATTTGAACTCAGGAAGATGGGTCTTCCTGACTCCAGGTCTGGCACTCTATCCACCGAGTCACCTAGCAACCCTTACTGGAAGATAATTCAAAATGCATATCCTACTTGCTTCTCTTCTTCTCACTTCTTCCCTCTGGTGTCAAGCAGAGCAAAGTTAACTCTTCTTCCTCCTGACAGCCCTTTTTCTGCTCTGCCATCTTGACTCCGTACCCCCTCCAACAGCCCTTCTAACAATTATAGTCTGTCTTCTCTTCTCCAGACCAAAAATCTCCAGTTTCCTAAGCAAGTGTCTGTAGGGCCCATCATCTTCCTGATCATCTTCTGTATTATTTCTAGCTTATTCATGTCCTTCCTAAAATAGGGTGCCCATAATCCCCCTGTATTGGAAGACAGCACACTGTCAATGGATGTACTGGGTTGAGACAGGGTGGAGTCACTTGGAAGAGCCTTTGCCCTGTGAGAACCATCTGGCGTCCAGGAGAAGGATGACATTAAGAGCACCACAAGAACTGTTTCTTCCTTGGCCATGGTTTGGGACTTTGAGCACAGGAAAGGCTCAAGAAGGAGAGTAGCCTGGGTATGTTTTGTCCATAATTATCATAATGGCTTTTAAATTATAGACACCAGAAAGTCATCCATTTCTTCTCACTTTTGGCAGAAATGAACTCAAATCCTTATTCATTCTCCTCACCCGCCCCCTTCCCTCCACACACACTCTCCCAGCCTCCCCTTCTCTTACCCCCCACTACGGATGGAGCTCTTTGAGAATTCATCCTATGATATCTGCTGCTGGTGAACTTGTCTGAAGACCGCATTCCTCAATGTGCTCTCTGGCTCCCCATGCAGATCCCAGCCCTACAGGAGATAAGATACAAAGCAGTGTTTACAGGGAGGTGTCAACCACTCCACACCAGGACACACTGATGAGTGATTAAAAAAAGGAAAAGAAAAGGGGGCCCGCAGAAGGCACTAACATGGCCACATGGCTTAATGAGGTCATCAGCTAAGCTGCCACCCCACTGATAACCTGTGAACCCCAATCTAAATGCCAAGAGCTCTGGAACCCTGGCTCAGCATTCTCTCCCTGTCAATCAGAACCCAGCACCCAGTCCCAGCAGGACAGGCAGCCAAAGACTCCTTCTCAGCCCTTACTGGCTGCCTGTGCTGGCCCAAGCCCTGAGAGAGCACAACATTGCTCAGACCCCAAGGCCCCAGGAGCATTTCAGAGCTGTCACTCTCAGGCCAGTGTGGAGAGTAATGAGCTCTGTGTCCCCAAGGCCTTTCTCTGGGAAGCCACTAGGCAACTCTCCCTGTATGAGAGGGCAGTTTTCCTGAGCAGAAGGGAACTGTTTGGATGGCAAAAAGCACACAGGATGCCATGCACTCTACGAGGGAGTAGCTTCTCTCTCTGCTCCCATTCATTTCCTTTGTCCAGTTCCCTTCTGTTTGGGTGTCTTACCTTTCTCATGTCTACTGTAAGTCCCTTCTTTCACTGTGTCTGGAGTACCCTCCTTTCTCACCCTGGCCTCTTGGAATCTCGAGCCTCCTTCAAAGCACAGTTCAGGGGCAGCCACTTGAATGAGGTCTCTCCTCCTCGGTAGTGCCTGCCCTGCCAAAAATGAATAAATATAAATTTTATATATTTTAAAACTTATTGTATGTATTTAACAATTCACAATAATGTATATTATAATTATAATAAGATAATCTAATATTATAGATATTATAATAATTATATATAATTAATATAATTATAATAGGATAATCTAATAATATATAGCTCATATATTATTTATTTCATGCAACTTATACATTTGCATATCTATATATTATGTAAATATGTGTATATATATATCTATATATGTATGTGTGTGTATATACTCACACATACACATACAAATATATACATGTACATGTATGCATATATGTGTGCTTAAAATTATACCTATACATATATACATGCATATACACATACATATTCTTTGTTAACTTATCTGGGTGTGCGTTATCCCCACCACTCACCCCAGAAAGTTTCCTTCTAGATTTAAATCTCTAATTCTATGACATTGACCTTGTGGCCTTGGGGTAAAAATTTTTAGGGAATGAAGAAAGTACAAGAGTGTCCCAGGATCCTAAAACCTCTAGGAGATAACTTAGTTCCCTGAGAATTTCTCATTCTGCTTAGCAAAAGGCAGGCACCCCAACCTAATGTAGGAGTTTAGACTGGATAGCCAACATGGATGAAAAAAGTGTTAACAGGAAGAGACAAGTCTAACTGGGAAGAGAGAAGATTACCTCCGTTGGTATAGAAGGGAATTTTTCTATTTTTCTATTTTTCATCTCCTTAGAGTCAAAGGACATGGGCATTTTTAGTCACTTTCTTAGCATAGTTTCAAATAGCTTTCTAGTACAGTGGGGTCAGTTCATAGGTTTACCAATAGTTTGTTAATACCTATCTTTCCACAGCCCCTCCAATACTGACTATCCTCATCTTGTGTCATTTTTTAAGCCAATTTTTGGGGTATGATGTAAAATCTCATCATCGTTTCAACTTTGCTTTTTCTTATAACTACTACTTTGGAGCAGCTTTTCATGTGATTACTAATAGTTGGCGATTCTTTCTATAAGAACTATTTCTCCATGTTCTTTGGGGAATTGAACTTTTCCATGGAGGAATGACTTTTGGTCATATATTTTTGTTAGTTCTTTAAATGCCTTGAATATCAAACCCTTATCAAAGATGTTTAATGCCAGGACTTGGAGAAAGGGAGAAGAGAAGGTTAAATGGAGACTAGGAAGCAGCAACCAACCGCACATTCCAGCATGAAAATCCAAGGGCCATGGAAGCCATTTTGACATGGATGGGCAGAGTGGGTGCCTTAGATACATCTCGAAAGTTTATCATGGAAGTCCCTAGTGAGCAGGGAACATGAAGTAGATATGTTCAACAACCATAATGACAGCTCACATTTATATATGACTTTGCCAAGAGTTTTAGGCTCATTATTTCTTTTGATTCTCACAAAAATCCTGGAAGGTAGGAGCCATTTTCTGTATTAGGAAATGGATATTGAGAGGGAGAGAGACACAGAGAGACAGAGAGAGAGAGAGAGACAAGAGACAAAGAGGAGAGAGAGAAACAGAGACAGAGAAGGACAGAGACAAGAGACAGAGAAACAGAGAGGAGAGAGAGAGAGACAGAGAGAGAGAGAGAATTTAGTGGGGAACTAGAAAGGGGAGGAAGCCAGGAATGAGATGGAGACTCTCTGGGGCCCCTCCTCACATGGTGGTCTCAACAGTCACCAAGCACCAGAGTCTAAACTTGAGCTGAGGACTGCCTAAGGCTAAGTCCAGTCCTCAGTCCACTCTAACACACTCCCTGAGAATGCCAACAAACATAAAGCAAATATTCACTCCAAGTCCCCTGTGAAACATCACCTCTAAAGTTTTTTTAAAAATCAAAAGACCAGACCATGTTTTTTCAGCTTAATGTCCCATTTCCTCTCAGAAAACAAGCGTTTTGTCCTTCCTTCAGCTTTCACTTGGGCCTGTGCCCACTCCCCTTCTCTTCTGGGGCCTTCCAAACCTCATTTCTCCATTGAAGGAGGGCCTCAGCCCTTGCTTCACACGTCTTGGGATGTACCACCCCAAACTTTCACGGAGTCAGATCAAAAGAGGGCAGCTGGGCTTTCCTGAGTACTCTTTTATTCTCAAAATCTCAAAACATAAGAACTTCAAACGAACTCCAAAAATAACAAACTGGAAGATTGAGGAGTGTTTTGCCGGCAACCGATTTTGGCATCTCTGGCTCCATGGGCAAGGCCCCCCTGGGGATGAGTTGGCAGATTGGAAGAGAACGGAGAACTGACAATAACCTTCTCCCAGGCTCCCATGGAATCTGAATGCTCAGAGCGCCTGGCATCCTGGGATTACTCATCAGTGCCAGACGTCACAGCTGCATCATGGGTACGTCTCTCAGTCTGTCAGGAGCCTTCCCTTGGGCCAAGGCTTACCTATGAGAAGTGCCTCTTTTTGTTTTAATATGGGCCCAGCCAACCTGGGGCCTGACTCTGATCCAACATCCATCCTTCATTCTGTGTTCGGGCAGGGAGACAGACTTCTCCAACAAGCGCTGGAAGGCCCCACGGTCAATGGGAGGGACAGGACGAGCCTTTGTTCTGCTCCAGAGAAGAAAGAGTACTTTATGTCTAAGTACTTTTAAATATGTCTGTATATGTGTTTGTATATAGGAGACCTTGGATGAGTCCCTTCTCTCTGGGCCTCAGTTTCCTCATCTGTTAAATGAGGGGACCAAAGCAGATCAGGAGCTCCTAACTTGGGGTCCATGAATATGTTTCCCACTGCCCTATTATCTGAGAACTGTGTTTCAGTATAAATGATATCTTTGGTATTTTATTTCATGCATTTTTTTTAAGCATTCTTTTAAGAAGGGCCCATAGGTTTCACCAGACACTACCCCAAAAGGCTACAACTTACACAAAAAATAGTTAAGAACTCCTGGATCTATGGTCCTATGATCATGAGGAAAAATGAGGAGCAATGGAGCCTCAGTTACTGGCCCAAGGTTACATAGTAAACTAGAGGAAAGTCTTGAATCAGAACTTGGATCTCCAGTTGTCTTTCCTCTAGACAGCAGTCTAGTTCTTGAAAATACATTCAGGGATCACACACACATACACACACACACACACACACACTCACACACACACTCACACATACACTTGGGGAAACTGAGGCCCAGAGAGAAGTGACTTGCCCAAGGTCACACAGGTTGCAAAAGGCAGAGCCACGATGTGTGATATCTGTGTGACCATGTTGGACAAATCATTCATCTCTCTGTGACTCAGTTTCCCAGATGTAACAATAGAAGGGTCCGGCTGGCCTTTAAAGCCTCTTCCAGGTCTAAATCTGGGATTCAACGATTAACTCCAAAACATGCGCCCTTTCCATCATTCCACAAAGTGTGTCAAGGGAGAGAGTTAATCTATTGTCCAAAGTGCTTTTGACTTGAGGACACCAGGCTGCTTTGGGAAATCAGGGTCTATGGTTTTTATCGAAGCTGCTGTTATTTTAATTTCTTGTGAATTTGACCTAGGTCTAGGTGAATTGAGAAATGTGTCCTGTAACAATTTTCTTCCAAGTGCCCAGTTCTTTTTTCACCCCCTGGAGAAGATGCCAGCCTTACCGCTCAGAAGCGGACATGCAGCCGGTTTTTTAAACAGGCTGGGGAAGGGTCTCCAGCTCTGTGAAATCAGTAGCTCTCCCGGCAGGATGCAGCTCCCTCGCCTGGGCCGCGCTCCTGCCAGGAGACCAGTGTGGGAAGGCACGACGGAGGATGGGGCCAGAACTGGGTCAGGAATGTTTTTTGACAGGGTGTCATTACCCACGGTGAGCAATTCCTATTAGGGGAAAGTTAGTGGGCCAGCTGCCCCCGTGGTGTGTCTCGAGCCCGGGAGACGCTCCGCTCGAGAGCAGACCGAGTGAGAGACTTGTTAGCCCTGAGCCGGGAGAGAAACCCGAGGAGAGAGACACCGCCCGGCTTTTAATTCTCCTTAGCTCCAGTGACTTGCCAGGGGGAGAAATGTTCTTTTTCTTTCTTCTTTCTTCCTTCCTTCTCTTCTTTCCTTCTTTCATTTTCTTTCTCTTTTTCTTTGTTTCTTTCTCTCCCTTCCTTTCTTTATGTCTTCCTTCCTGTCTTTCTCTTCCTTCCTTTATTTTCCTTCTGTCCTTTCTTCCCTCCTTTCTTCCTTCTTTCCTCCCTTCCTTTCTTTTTCTTTTCTTCCTTCTTTCCTTTCTTCTCTTTCTTTTTCTTTTCTTCCTTTCCTGCTTCCTTCCTTCTTTTCTTCTCTTTCTTTTTCTTTTCTTCCTTCCTTTCCTTTTCTCTTTCTCTTCCTTCCCTCCTTCCGTCCTTCTTTTCCTTTCTTTCTTTTGATCTTTTTTCTTCATTTTTCCTTCCTTCCCTTTTCCTTTTCTACTTCTTTTTCTTTCTTGCCTTCTTCCACACTTTCTCTTTTCTTTTTCTCTCCATTCTTTCCTTCCTTTATTTTTATCCCTCTCTTGCCTTGCCTCTTTCTATTTCTTCCTCCAATCTTTCCTTTCTTTAATCCTTTTTCTCTTTACTTGCTTCATTTTTTCTTCCTCTTCTCTTCTATTTTTATTTCCTCCTGACTTTCATCTTTTCTTCTTTCCTTGCTTTTCTTTCTTTTCAGGACCTTTTTCTTTCTCTCTATCATTTTTCTTTCCTTTTCTCCTTCATTTCTTCTTTCTTTCCTCTTATTCCTTTCTGTTTTTTCTTCTTCTCTTCTCTCCCTCCCTCCTTTCTTTCCTTTCCACTTCCTTTCTCTCACTCTTTTCTCTCATTTTCCCTTTTCCATTTATTTTTTCTCCCTCTTTTTCATTTTTCTCTTTCTCAATTTCCCTTCCTTTCTGTTTCTTTTTATTTTCCCTTCTCTCTCATCTTTAATGTGTTCTTTTTCTTTTTCATCTTTTTTTATTTTTTCAGCTCTCCCTATCTTGTTCTCTCCTTTTGTCTTTGTTTCTCTTTATTTCCCTATCTTCCTGTTTCCTCTTCTCCCTCCTCTTCTCTTCTTTTTCATCCAAGATTTGTCTCTCCCATCTTTCCTTCCCTCTTTCCTCCTTTGATTTCCTTTCTTTCTTCTTTATCCCTCTATTTCTTTTCTCCTTTCTTTCTTGCTTTTTCTTTTTCTGTTCATCTCCTTTCTTCCTTTATTTCTGTTTCTTTTAGTCTTTTTCCTCTCATTTTCTCCTTTTTTCTTTCATGTCACCCCTCTCCCTTCCCATTTTCCTTTCTACCTTCTACCTCCCTTTATTTCTTGCTCTTCTTCTCTTTTCATTTTTCTGCTTTGTTGTTGATTGCATAGTTTTCACCCTCCTGATTCCACTGAGAGAAGTATTCAAATGGGGCCTCAGATAACAATATAGATCATGAGTCAGTGAGCTCAGGTTCTTTGGTCAAGTAAAGCCTAGTTGGGGGGGAAACATGCTAGAGATGAGCAGGTTGGGAAAAGTTTTTGTATTGGGAACAGGCATCCTGCTTGACCTAGAATATGTTGCTGGCTAGAAGAAGCTCCTGAATATCAGACTTCTCAGAACAGGAAAACACACAGCAAGCAATAAGCATTGATTAAACTCCACTGTATGCCAGGCACTTCTCTAAGTACCAGGGACACATATATAAAAAGGAAAGAAAAGAAATAATCCCTTTTTACAGGGATTGTACATTTTATCCAGAAGCCAATATATAGATATATAAGTACTTACAAGATAGATATATACAGAATAAATAGTCAGTCAAATGCTGAGTACTTGGGCGGGGGCATTATCAGTTGGGGAGATCAGCAAAGGCTTTGTGTGGAAGGTGGTGTTTGAGCTACACTGTGAAGGAAGAGGAGGAGGTAAGGAGAGAGTGCATGGTATGAGGGGTGGCCAGTTCAGAGACCTGGAGATGGGAGCTGGGGTGTCAAGTGTGAGGAACAGAGAGAAAGCCAGTTTGTGGGAAAAGGAGCAACAAATAATGAGCCTGTAAGAATAGGTTGTGACCAGGTTGTGGAGATGCCAGAAGAGTTTGTGTTTTATCCTGAAGCCAACGGGGAGCCTCTGATGGTGACTAAGTATGGGAGTCACATAGTCAGCTGTGTCCTTAAGGACAATTTCCTTGATATCCAAGGTGATTTCCTTGCTTTGGAAACCCTCAGATTAAAGGGCTTTCCCAAGTTCTGTTCCCTGTCTCCCATTTCCAGCAAATATGTCTTGTTATATGTTAACTCCACTTTGGGCCACCACCATCTCCCCCACCACCTCTTTTGTTCTTTTGACACCCCAGGAATCTGTCATTTTGAAGCTTTGGGGTATGTTTGTTCCATAAGGTTTTTTTCCTTTATGTTGTGATCCCCGCCGCCTCCCAACATCACATCCTTCAAAGCACTGCTTACTTCAAATTTCCAAGTCATTGTCCTTGGGGTCGGGCTTTCTTTTTAATTTTTTTGGTTGTTTTTTTTTTTTCATTTTCAGTCACAAACTTTTTTTCACACTGGTTCTTGCCCCCTTCCGTTCCCCTTCCCGGTGCTCACATTGTGTGTGCGTGTGTATATGTATATGTGTGACCCCGCTTTGGGGAGGGGAGGGAAGGATTTAAATAGCATTTTTGTAGATTTCTGCTCTATCATTTTATTTGTTCTCTTTTTCTTTTTTATCTCTCCCTGCTTCCCTCCATGGGCCCAGCCTCTGTGATTAAGTCTGCAGCTCTCCTGCTGTTTTTAATAGGCCTGTAGGCTTGACCATCTGATGAGAACCAAAAGGCACAGCTTGGCCTGAATACTTTCACTGGAGTCTCCTAATGCACAGTATTAATCATTACTGTCAAGCCATTCAGCCTCTAAATACATCCACCCAGTATAAAATTATACTAAACAGAAAAAAAAACACCCATGATTGGCCTCATATTAAAAACAGACATTCGACAGTCACCCCCTTTGCCCCCCACCTTTTCAGGGCTCTGACCAAGGACACTAGTCAGCTTAATGAACAATAGATAATTCTGGGCGCGCTCTCACACTTGGTATTCATAAAAGTTTCGTAATGCTGCAACCACCACATTGAAAGGAAACGTGGGAAGGTGTGGCTTCCTCTGTCCTCTGCCCCTGCCCATGCCCATGTGGCATGGCCCTGGGGTTCTCACTCTGCTCCCCGGCCTTCTCTCCACAGTAGAGGGTCTTGGTGTGCGGTGTCTCAGAGCTGCGGGAGGTCGGGGTTCCATGGGCTCCGGGGCACAGGGCCATGCTACTCAGCCTGCCTTCTGCAGACTCTGAAATGGCGTTGGACAAGGTCACAACAGAGCATGCTATGTGAGACATGGGGGTCCAGGTCACTGGAAGGGGAAAGGTAAGGTAACAGAACTAGCCTACCAGCTCTCCCAGCTTGGTGCAAACCTGGGTTCCTTGCAACCGTTCCTTCCTAAGCCTCCTGGGAATGCAGTCTCTTGTAATTAGAATTATTTTTTTTTCCAATGGACTGTTTCTAATTCTCACCGGCAAGAATCCCTTTATTCTCTGGAGTTTGTAATAAAAGTTAATCGGGTGTAAAATAAAAGTTATATAAGGTGAATGGTAAAAATTTATTACTGATGTACAGCTCATTGATGACTCCATTCAGCATTATGAGCAATAGCAGTCTCCTTGCCCCAACCCACATGCCTTCCTGCTCATTAAACGAGTCTAGTTCTCTGGTCAGCTGCCCCCTTCCCCAATTTCAGCAATATGTCCTAAAGAGGGTGTGTGCTTTGATTCAGTGTTACACCTTTAAGATGGGCCTGGCTCTGGGAATGCTGGTAGTTGGATGTGTCCAACTGTTTTCTATGTTTGTCCTTGAACAAATGTAAAAATGCTTTTATTCAAGGAAGCTTGGCCCCAGAGAGTTTATTCTATTAACAGGAAGAGAGTGCCACTGAGGAAGGGGCCAGGGACTGGCTTTTCCGGCTTCTCCCAGATGGTCCCAATCCTATAGAGGCCACACAGGTGAGTCTGTCCCCTTTGACAAGGTCCCATCCCAACCTTCTACCCCAATGCCCAAGATCTCTGTGGGCATCGCTGCAGGAAGATATATCAGGGCAGGCCACACCGATGGAAGCATCCAAGGAAAACTTTAATGGCCCTGCAAATATCTTGCTCCAGGTCCCATTTTGTGGGCACAAATGGTCTTCTGATGAGATAAATACAGGTACCATCAAGGCAAGCTTGTCCCTGCCTCCCACCTGCCTACCACTCTCCCAAGTGCTTGGTGGCAGCCTTATTGTGGTTTGGTTACTCTGCCCTTGTAACTTAGTTTTCATGATAGAGAGAGATGAAATAATGCAGGATTTTTACAGGAGCAGCCTTCTTTCCCCTCAATAACAAGTCTTTTGGTTTTTAGCAATTTTTCTTTTTCTTTTCTATTAGTTATTCCCCATTGATCTCTGTAGCAAAAACTTGATTGGGCTAGTTGGAGTGAACATTTCTTTAAAGTAGAACTGTATGTGATTTGTAAAGTAACATTAAAAGAAATGCAGGTGTCTTTTCTCCTTCCCTATGAGAGGTTGGGGCTATGGGTACAGAATGCTGCATATATTACCTTGCAAAGAAATTCAAGTGGACTCGCTGCTTTCCTGTTAGTACTAGGGATAAAATTAGACACGGTCTCTTGTCAGTTGGTTTTGCTCAACCATTTTTCTTTTTTATAAGGATAGGATGGCTTGCTGGGTGGGAGTATCTATCCAGAAATGACTGTAATATAAAAATGAAATGTGTCAGTCAAATTTTAACTTCAAAAAAAATAAAGAAAAATGCAAGTTCTGTATTTCCAAGTTCCCAGCATAGCTCAAACCAAGCTAGCAAAGCTTTTTTTTTTTTTGTCTTGGAAGGGGAAAGGCAGGGCAATTGGGGTTAAGTGACTTGCTCTGGGTCACACGGTGAATGTCTAAGATTGGATTTGAATTCAGGTCTTCCTGAGTCCAGGTCTGACACTCTATCTGGCTGCGTCACCTAGCTGCCCTTTGCAAATGTTAAAGGGCTATTATTATCAGAGAGGTATGAATGAAAAGATAACTAGGAGCCAAGTCTCTGTGTCCTGGATGCCAAATAGATAACAAGTGCTACAGAGGCTTAGGAGAGAGCTCGGGGGATGATTGATCACCTTGAACTGAGGCTGCTTCATGAAGCAAGTGAGGCTTGAGATGGGCTTGACGAATCAACAAATCACATTGAGATCAGGAGGCATTCTAGTGCCAGGATCTGGGAGGAATGACAGGAAGAACATGACAAAGTGAATAGACCCATCTGCCTAGAGATGATTACATGGGGAAATTGTGGGTGATGACACTGGGAAAGTTGGTTGGGGAGATCTGAGTTCAAACCTACCGCCTGGAGCTTAGTGGCTCTCCAAGAAGGGTGGGTGTGACCAGTCTGGACACTTCTGCATTTCCTTGTAGGACTCACTAGTGAGGGTTATTGTGAACAACACATGAGATAAGGGGTGTGTAAAACAATTGGCAAACCTTAAGTTTCTAGATAAATGGAGGCCAATATTATTAACTATGGATTATGACACTTAACTCTCGTTATTGAGACAAACGCAAAACTCAGTCAGTCGGCAGCAACTAGATATATCCCAGACTAGTAGCATGGAAGAATGAAGAGCATGGTGCTCTTGGAATCAAAAGAAATAGATTCAAGTTGCCCTCCTTTGTCAACTATTTGAGATTCTTATTTCCCTCATCTTACAGTGTGAAGTTAACAATGCCCAGGCTACCCATTTTTGGAGGGAAATTACATTGAAAATAATATGAGAATATAGAATGAAAACTCCTTGAGAGCAGCGACTGTTTCTCTAATTCATCTATCTATTTGTCTACCTATCTGACTGTCTATCCATCCATCAAACTTTCTATCAAATCATACATTCCTCTACTCATTAATTTATTTAATCATTGATTTGTTTATTCATCTATCTTTCCTTTATTTGTTTATTTAAATATTCATTCATCTATATCTCCATTCATT
>CM053588.1:36433926-36455001 GCA_028646515.1 Pseudochirops corinnae | reverse complement strand
GGGGTGGTGGGTGGGGGAAAGAGGGGGAGAAAATATGTAACTCAAAATCTTGTGGTAATGAATGATGTAAACTATAATAAAATTTAAAAAAATAAAATAAAAAAAAAAGAAAATAATATACACAATGTCTTTGTCCTTCAGTCCTGTCCACCTCTCCATGACCGCACATGGAGTTTTCTTAACAAAGATACTGGAGCAGTTTGCCATTTCCTTCTCCAGCTCATTTTGTAGATGAGGAAACTGAGGCAAACAGGGTTAAGTGACTTGCCCAGGGTAACACTGCTATGAAGTGTCTGAGGTCACATTTGAACTCAGGAAGATGAGTCTTCCTGATTCCAAGAATAGCGCTCTGTGCACTATGGCGCCCCCTAGCTGCCCCCTATACAATGGAAATAGAACAAGAACACAGAACTGAAATTCAGTGCTGTGTCTGGAATGACCAGGCTTGGTCCCCAAGAAGAGATAAAAGAGAGAACATCCTTCTTTCCCTTTTTTGCTGAGGTGGGGGACTCTGGAAGAGGAGTACTGTATACAATGCCATGGTTGTTCACATGTGCTAGTATTACTGAATAGCTTCCCTACCCCACCCCATCCTCATCTCTTGAACTCTGTCCTAGCAGCAGTTCTCAACCTGCGGTTTGCGACCCCTTTGAGGGTCAAATGAGGTCGCTTAAGATCATCGGAAAACACATATTTCCTATGGTCTTAGGAACCGAGACACCGATTCTGTATCCGTTTCCAGGCGGTCCGCCCACATGCAGATACACCCACATGCAGATACACCCACATACGAGTATTAAAGGGTCTCAGCATTAGGAAGGTCGAGAACCACTGTAAGGGATGGGTCTCTGTGTCAGGGAGGGGGAAGAATATATTTGGAAATGAAGGGGAAGCAAAAGAAAAATTGATCAACGAATTTGTTTCCTTTTTTTCCTAGTCAGAAAACTTTTATGACAACATTTTGCTATTCCATCATGGTCATTTGCATATAGCATAGTAAACCTTCCACTGTAGAGAGAACAATGATTCACCAAAACAAACTCATTCAGCCACCATATCTAGCAGTATATATGACATTCTGCACCCACAGCCCCTCACCTCTCCAGTGAACATAAATTTGTTTTAGATAAGTAAATGCTTGCAAGATTGAATCAAATTGCTAAAACGATGTTGTCGTTTTATCAGAAGGTCCCTCCATTCTCCCTCACTAACCTGGCAACAATATCAATAATTGCTCCTTAGAAGATCAGCCTATAATGAGATCTTTCCGGTCAACTTAGATAGGTGCTTGGTCATTTAAAAAAGTGTCCAAAGTCTAGCCAAGGGCCCTGCGCCTTAGCAGAGTGGTCTCTGAGGACTGGAAGGGTACTCCAAACTCTTTCTTGATTCCAGCTGTCCCAGGGAAGAAGGAAAAGGCTTGGGGGTGGGGTGGGGTGTAGAATGGGGTGGAGGGGGGGAGGATCTGTTCCCTTCTGCGCTTGCCGAAATCCGGCTCCCCCCGTCTTGCTGCTTCCTTTGGCTGTTAATTTCATAAAGAGAGCATTGTTCATCGAGATGATCTTTACAGAAACATGTCCCCAGTGAGCGGTAACATTTAGTTAATAATTTAACGCTGCGCTGTCTGCTGAATTTTCAGGCCCCAAATAAGATCGATGGAGCAAACAATTGGCTTATTGAGTTTCCGGGCCTCCATTTCCTGAAGACACAGTTGAGAGTGCAAAGAGATGGCCACGGTGGAGGGGGGACGGGAGCTACTGTGGAAATGGAGAGGGGAGCAAGGAAATGAGACGATATTGATGCACGTTGTCAAAAAATAATTGTTTTATTTTCCCAGGGAATAGCCGAGACATTATCCGATGATCCGATGCACTGATCCATGAAACACACTGTGGACAAGTGTAGGGAGTTTGGCATTTGTTGGGGTTTCTCAGAGCCTTAGGAGGTTTTTATCAGAGAAATGTGTTTGCTTCTTGAACCTGTTAAACTAAAATTGTTTTAGGAGCACGGAGAGGGGAAAACGGAAAAAAAAAGATCCTGCGCTTCCCTTCCGATCGATGACTTCCGTGATTCAGTTTGCCAAGAAATTTTTGACCCAAGTAGAGAAGTGTCACTGGTCACATTCATTTGATAACAGCTATAATGGCTTTAAAGTCTGCAGAATTCTGGAGGTATTTTCTCTCATGTGGGATTAGAAGGTAGGGACTACCATCTCCGTTTTGCAGCTGACAGAATGGAGGCTCGGAGGAGTTAAAATAGTTCCTTCAGGTCACTCAACTGGGAACAGTCAAAGGTAGGATTAAAAACCTTTGAACTCAGGATTGGAGAGCTTTCTGATGTCCCATCCGGCCAATATTTCTCCTGAAGGGGTTGTGGGAGAGTTTTATGGCAACCCGGGCAGGGGCAAGGCATTCTTATAATAAAGCTGATTTCTTTCTTTCTTTCTTTCTTTCTTTCTTTCTTTCTTTCTTTCTTTCTTTCTTTCTTTCTTTCTTTCTTTCTTTCTTTCTTTCTTTCTTTCTTTCTTTCTTTTCTCTCTCTCTCTCTTCCTCCTTTCCTCCCTTCCTTCCTTTCAGGCAATTGAGGTTAAGTGACTTGCCCAAAGTCACACAGCTATTGAGTATGTCAAGTGTCTGAGACCACATTTGAACTCAGGTCCTCCTGACTCCAGGGCGCCACCTAGCAGCCCCATCTGCATCAGTTTTAAAGGCATTTAAGTCTCCCTTGAGCCACACAATGAGCTTATGGTATAGGTATCAAAAACTACTTTTACAGGTGAGGAAACTGAAGCTCAGAAATTTCAAGTCACTTGCCCAAGATCATACTGCTAAGTATGTGTCAGAAGTAGGGTTTGAACCCAGGTTTTCCTGACTCCAAGCTGAGACCCCTAGGGATCTACTAGGCCACTGCAGGGTCTATCTCTCAGGGGCATGATTAGAAGCACTTACAAGAATGCACTTACAGCTGCAAAGATTTATGTGAATTGATTCTGAATGAAATAAGCCAAGATGAGACAAAAATAGGCACGATGTAAATGAAATTATCATTAAAGGGAAGATGAACTCTCAAGTAAATGAAAAACCAGTAATGGGCTAATGGCACATTATCTCTTCTCCTAGCAAAGAAGTGGGGGCCTGTGGGGGCAGAACGTTGTATACAAGGTCAAGCTGACTAACAGTATTAGGTGTTTTGGCTTAGCTGTTTTTCTTGCTTATGAGGGGTTGAATTCAATACATATGAAGTAGGGAGGGTGTATAACTTCTGGAAGTGATTGGGATGTAAACAGAAGAGGCATCAGTATAATTTACTTAAACAAAAGCCTATCTGTGAATCAAGACCAGGATCCATAGGTCACAGGTAAAGAGCTGGAAGGTGGGTTAGAGACCATCATTGTCTAGCTTCCTTTTACAGTGGAAGGAAACTGAGATGCTGAGAGAATAAGTAAATATAAATGAATGAACAATAGGGGGGAAAACAAAGATGAAGGGCTTACTATGAGCTAAATACTGTGCATATAAATACAAAAGAATTTCTGCCATCAAGGAGCTTATATTCTAATGGGGAGGGATAGCACAAATAGGGGAATTCATGACTGTCAACAGACAGTTTGGTTCAGAAAGCTTGGGGATAATGACAGCTAACATTTATGTAATACCTACTATGTGCCAGGCATTGTGTTAAGTACTGTACAATTATTATCTCATTAAAACAGAGGTGAAGTCATTAAGTGTCCAAGCCCACATTTGAACTCAGGGCTTCCTGAGCTCTATCCACTGTGCCACTTCCCTGACCTTAGCAATGACTATAGTGATAGGGAAACAGATTGACTCGCCCCATGCAGGCACAATAGCAATGTTGATAGGATTCGATGCATCTTCCAGAACTGGAGGTGGTAGTTGGGGGTGGGGAGAGGCAAGAAAGGGCACTTCAATGTTACATTTCCTGACTCCAGATCCAACACTATTTCAATTATCCCACATCGTCTCCAAATCCAGAATACCTCTCATTTCAATATGCTTCTCTGCAGTTTGGGTCACTTAAAAGCCTTCCCAACCACTATGATGCCTATTACCAATGCCCACTCCCACCTGAGTGCATCCACCTCCTATTTAAGTTTCCTTGATCTATTTTGCTGCAAAAAGACAAGACGGAGGTTGGAGGGTGGGGGTGGGATTGGGAGGAGCCTGACTTGAGGAGAACATTTTTCTTAGATTCCAAAGATTGAGGGTTACTTGATACAGACATACAGAAAAAACATCCCCTTGTTTGGAAGGCTCAGGCTTCCAACAAAGCTAACACACACACACACACACACACACACACACACACACACACACACACACACACACACACACCATTCCTCTTCTAGCAGGAAAGAGGACCTTAAGAATGGATATATGTCCCGGTAACCCACTCCTGGAAAAATAGTCTTTCCAAAGTCAACTGGTTCAACGGAAGAGCTTTTCTATGGAATGAATGACAAATTGTGGCAAGCATCCTCTCCCCAACCCCCTGCCCCAAGTCTCCCACCCCAATTCTGAATGCTCTCTTTCTTTCCTTCTTTTTCCTTGAAGGACCAATACATTCTTGGATGCTTCTGGTAATAGTTGGTGGAGATGGGGGTGGGGGTGGGGCACAGTCCTTGGTAGGTGCCTTGTAGCCCATTTCTCAGGGGCACACAGTGTATGTTATGTAGTGCCTTTGAACAACTTATATCACACCAGTGACTGGTGAGCACTTTTGCTACAGATACGGTATTCTGTGATTTCAACCTTGATTCTCTCTTGTTCCACTCCCTCCTCCTACCACTGCTGTCAAACTCAATCAAAGGCAAACTCCTTTCGGACAGGGACCAGTATTTGTTATTGTTGGAAGTGCCTTTGTACACCCAAATGCCTTGCCCCCCTCTTTTTTAAGTGTATGGTTTTATTGGCATAGGAAGCTCCTGGAGAAGGGAATTCCCTTCACCAATATAGGACAGCACTTATCTGCAACTTAGTCTCAAGTGAGATACCCATAGCACTGAGACATTAAACAATGTGTCCATATAGTATGCATCAAAGGCAGAGACAATGAATTTGGTTTTGTGGACAGTTCTCTACTAAGCAGTTGCAGTGACTCTTTGCTACCCACTCATATTTGAACTGTCAAGGGAGGTGAGAGGGTGGGGAAGTATCCTTCAGAGTGATGAAAGTCTGGGGAACAGGCTAAGTTAAGTAAATAAACTGTGACAATCATGCACTTTGAGAGTTGGAGGTGACCTCAAGAACAGTCTAGTCTAATCCATACAGGAATGGAATCCCTGACCTAGCTGGCAAGTGGCTTGAATAGATGAAGGGAGAACCATTCACCTCCCCAGGCACCTCATTCCTCTTTGGGTCAGTTGCAACAGTTGGGAATTTATTCCTGACATCAGACTCTAAATTTGTCTCTTCACAGCTCCCACCCCTCCCACTCTAGCAGCAAGGTGCAGCCATGAAGACCCGAGTTCAAATTCAACCGCTGACACTTTCTAGCTGTGTGAGCCTGGATGGGTAGTTTAACCTCTCAGTGTCCTAGGCAACTTTCTAAGCTTGTAAATGGGGTAAAAGATGCCATTGTGCATTTGATAGAGGGAGTTCCTCAATGGGAAATTCTCTTTCCGAGTGAAATCACAGGCCAGATTTTTTACATGCCTTCATTAATACAGTGCATTAAGGTTTTCTAAGCAGTTCACATAGCTCTCATTCAGCCCTGACACCAAGCCTATAAAATAGCTGCTCTTATTCCCATCATTTTACAGATGAGACAACTGCCTTCCCTTGATTATCCAGACTCTTCACGAGAGAGAATGATTCAAATCACTCTTATCTGGCTTCCGAACAGGGTCTTGTAACCAAGTAAAGAGGGCACTGGCCTCAAGGCTGAATGGAAATCCTCATGCACATACTCATCTGTGAACAAGCTGTCTCTTTTTCCTTCTTCCTCCTCTCCCCGCCCAGCTAGAATATACTGAAAATAGAAGTTTTTAAAAAATTTTCTTTGGATTCTCCAACTCTGGGTACACACAGTAGGTGCTTAATAAATGTTTGTTGAGTTAGACTAGAGTTTGGCTCTGATATTTATTAACTGTGTGGACATGAATAAGTCACTTCAACTTTTTGAGCCTCATCTGTAAAATCATAGCATTCAGGACTGGAAGGGACCTCCTAGATGATAGATTTATAGTTCTAGAATTAGAAGGGACCTTAGAGGTCTCTCTCCCATTTTATGGATAAGAAAAGTGAAGTAAGAGAAGTAAAGTGCCTTGCCCAAAGTCAATGCTGCTGGTAAGTGTCAGAGGCAGGATTTGAACCCAATACTTTCTCATTCCAAGTCCAGCACTTTATCCACTATTACTCATCGCCTTTCGTCTAATCCAATTTCCTCATTTAATTGAACCCAGGTCCTTTGATTTTGAAGCCTAGCTCTTCTACTAGAACATACTCAGTTATAGGGAAAGTATTAGAACACTAATTAAACAATTTAATCAGTAAGTCAACCAACATTTATTAAGGGAGCCTACTATGTGCCAGACATTGTGCTAAGCCATGGGGATACAAAAAGAGGTAAGAAAAAAAAAACATTTCCTGTCCTCAAGGAGCTTACAATCTAAGACCAGGAATAGTGACTGAACTTGTGATTTCATTGGTATGAGCAGCTCTCAAATGAGGAAATTCCCTTTACCAATGCAGGTCAGAACCTTTTTGAAAATGTCTTCCAAAACTGCTTAGATGAAGGGACTTGTCTAGGGTCACATGGCCAAAATGTGTCGCAGACAGGACCTGAACCCAGCTCTTCCTGGTTTTAAAGCCAGTTCTCTTGGCACTATGCCATGTCTGCCCCTATTATTATTTACAATTATTATTTTTATTAATAACATCCTCTTCCTCCTCCTTTCTCCTCCTCCCCCTCATTTTACAGCCAGAGTCCTGAGTAAGGCTGCCTAGCTCCCTGGGGGGATGGGGCCCATGATGAATGCAGCCTTCTAACTAATACTCCATCTCTCTAGCTTGGTCTCAGCACCAGCTGGGCCCCCTGGCCTCTGTCAACTCCTCCAAGCTCAATGTGGGCTCACAGGAGTGAGTGGGGGAATCTGTCAGCTGCTGCTCTTTTGAAAGATCCCACATGTGGGGCTGATTCCCACTTCTACTGATATAAGCTTCCCCCAGCTGAAACTCCAACTGGCCCCTCTGTCTGGTCTGTAACCGAGCCCCTCTCTCCAGAGATAGTCCTTCACCCTCTGACCTCCAGCTTTCATTTAATTCTCCATCATGACTGTGTCTGAATGGGGCCTGGGATGCCACTGATGGTCCCGAGTCATTGAGTTTCGGATAGGTTTACTCCCTCTTTGCTGAATGGTGCAGCTGTGAGGTCTGGCAGGAGTGTGGGCCAGAGGCAAGAGTGTAAATCTTAAAGAACCTTTGGAAGCTGAGCCCAGATCAGATGTGGTCCCTCATCCATCCCACGGTTGACTCCCTCCCTTTCCATTTTCTGCCAGCTCCTCAACAAAGAAGTGATAAAGCCAGACAGATCCAGACCCAGGGGCCACACCTATCTTTGATAGCAGCAGGTTAAGGTTGGAGGAAGTGAATCAGGGATCTGGGCAGGGGCCCCCAGGGCTCCTCCTTGGACCACACAATCACAACCAGAGGTTAAGTGGCTTGTTGAGGCCATACAATGAGTCAGTGATAAGATATGGGTCTGAAGTCCAGGTGGCCTTGCCCCTGCTCTCCTCCTGTCCCCCTCCTCTAATTTCAAGAAAAAAAAAATAAAACCTCCTTTCTTTGACTAGAGAGAGAGTGGTTCAAACATCCCTCCATGCATTCATCAGGTCCAATGGGGAACCACAACAGGGATGGTTCTGTACCTGAGAGCTGAAGGGGACCAGAGCATCATAGATTTCAATCTGGGAGGAACTTTAGAGGTCATCTGATCCAATATCATTTTACAGCTGGGGAAACTGAGGCTCACGGAGCACTATTAGGGTCACAGAAAGACCACAGAATCATAGATTTTCAGCTGGAAGGAACCTTTGAGGTCATTGGGACCAGTACTATCAAACTCAAATAGAAACAGCAAGGGCAGGGCAGGACTAACCTGTACATAAGCATCTCTGCAGGCAGCTTCTTTAGTTTTAAAATGTAATGTTATCTATGCTTTATTCTTTTTAAAAATTTATTTAGTTCAATATTTCCCAATTACATTTTAATTTGGAGAACTCTGATCATGGATTTTGAGTTGGAAGGGAAGTTAGAGGTTGATTCATCCAATATTCTCATTTAACAGGTGAGGAGAGTGAGCCCAGGAGGATCGTCCCCACCCCACCCCCCATTCCCCCATCACACAGTAGATCTGGGACTTGAAGGAACCCAGATCTCCTGACTCCCAGTCCAGGAGTTTGTTTGTTTTTCTCTCACTCTAAATCCTACACACCCTTCCCAGACAAATACCTCCCTAGAAAATGTCTTCTGCTTGAATCCATTCAAGATGCCCAGTCTTGAAGACAGACATGGCACCCAATGAAGCAATCAGCACTGTTGTTCAAGCTGTTTCTTACCTCCTTGATTCTTCTCTCTCTCTCTCTCTCTCTCTCTCTCTCTCTCTCTCTCTCTCTCTCTCTCTCTCTCTCTCTCCCTCTCTCCCTCTCTCCATCTCTCTGTCTCTCTCTCAAACAATGGGACAGAAAGTATCTAAGTCTCCATCACCAAGGATTGGAAATATAAAACATGTTGAAATTCTATCTCCAATGCCACCTGAGTATCTCTGACTGGAGAAACTCGAAGAAGGGGAAACCCAACTCATCTGAAAGGGACCAGAAAATTAAAAAGGAATGACATGAAAGGAAGCATGAGTGAGTCCAACAAAGAGCAGGGACTCAGAGAGCCTGGTGTTGATCCAGAGCTCTGGCAGAGTCCTGGCCCAGCAATGCCACTGACAGCCCATGGTGGGGACAGTCAGCCAAAGAGCTCTTTATGTAACATTGGCCCATCCTTCTCTGGATCTGTGGCTGCAGGCATATGAAATAAAGAGATTTCATTTCATACAGAAATAATAAACTCCTGGAAAATACTGACTTCTCTACAACTTCCAAGAGGATCTTGAGGTCTCCCAGAGATTTTTAAAAACTCATCTTTTCAGAATACTGAGAGTTCATTTTGGGGAAGGGATCATTTTCCCAGAAAAGCAAGGGATACTACAGGCTCAGAGAATTCCTTTGAAAGCCCACTGCATTTGAACACATCAAGGCAGCTACACAGAAACACACCTATTACATATGATTTTCTAACCTTTCTGGTTTCCCTTTTTCTATCCCTCAAGTACATGAATACACACAGATACACACACACATATACACACTCCTGATGATTTTATCTATCATTGCTACAGATCTCGGATTCTTAACTTGGGGTCCACAGATCTCCAAGGGATATGTACACAGATTTTTCAGGGGACTCATGAACTTACAAGGGAAAAAATTATCCCTTTATTTTATTAACATTTGGCTTCTTTTGTAAGCCCGTGTTTTTTTATTATACATTTAATAATATGATTCTGAGAAGGGATCTATAGGTGTTACCAGACTGCCAAAGGAGTCCAACACACAAAAAAAGGTTAAGAACTCTTGCCCTAGACACTCAGCTTTCTACAGTCACTCAAAAGCACAACCACCTAAGCGGGGGGGCCACCATATAATGGCCTTAGTAACGCTCTGTGATGAATAATGATAGAGACATTATATTTGGACTGAGTAGGGCTGCTTGGCAGTAATATAGTACTTGAAATAGAGGATGGGTGACTAGCAAACCCCATTTCTAATGATAACAGGGAGTGAAGCTGAGCTCAAGGTCACCAGAAGAGCCACACATGGATGGTTCCATGTGAATTCAACATCATGGCCAAGGAATCCAGTGTGGGCCATTGTTGGTGAATGAGTGGATACTTAGGAAGGCAGCAGACCAACCCCCTGCTAAAGCCGTAAAGAAAACATGAAAAGACAGCTTAATTGCATCCCCTGGAAATGAAGGGGAGAGCTTCAACAGGGGAATCTGTGTTTGGTCCCACACTGTTTCTCCCCATCATGCTGCAAGGACACATGGAAGCAAGGAGGAATTTGAAAATGGGTGGATATTTTTCTTTGGGAATAAGCTTCTGGAATAAGGTCCAAGGGTTATTATTTTTTTTAACCCAAAGCAAAAGGTTACATTCCAAATGTCCCCTGATTCGCTCTGCCTGTTTGAAGTTCTGTTTCTCTGTTTGGATTGGCCACCTTAAACTAAAATAAATCAACTCTGCTCCTTCTCGATTCTTGTTAAACACATTTTAAGACATGCTGCCTGCTAATTCTGATTTGACTTGGGAAGTTCTTTTCATAGCTCCGTTTTCATTGGGGCAAGGATCAGTTTACACTCCCATATACCCTGGACTGTTAAGAGCTGGAAGGCTTAGAAATCATTTAGTCCGAGGGGCCTAATTGCTAACTCACCCAACAAAGTCAACAAAATCTGCTTCTGTCTGGCTTCTGGAAGGTCATTCAAATGTGGAATTGCCCTGGCAAATCAATGGGGACAGCTTCCATGGGGGGAGCACATGGCTGTCATCATGTTTCCCAGTTGGGTCAAGCTGGTCTAAATGCACTGTGCTAGGCACTAGAGAGACAAAGACAGAAGTCAAACAGTCAAATAGAACAAGAACATTTGTGTACTTTTGGAAAGGTCCAAAAGTCACACCCTCTTCAGTGACTGTCCCCTGGAGGAACTGAGCTTTACTGTTGGAATAATCAAATTGTTACTTGATTATTGCAGTGATAACAATGATATAACTGAGTGTATTTCAATGGATGGAATTCTGGATTTGAACCCAAGATCTGTGTTCAAAACAAGACTCTGCCACTTACTGTGTGACTCACTCTCTCTAGGCCTCAGTTTCCTTGTCTGGAAAATGAAGGGATTGGAGTAGGTAAGCTCTAATATTCCTTCCAGCCCTAAATCTATGATGTCTACAATTTGCATGTCATGGTTCTGGTTCAAAGCATTTAGAATGTAGAGGTTTGGTTATCATTCATATGTTTCGAGCAGCACATACATATACCAACATGTCAGTTGGGTTCAGCTTGTTGCTCAGCAAAAATAAATAAAGAAAACTAATAATGATGACAACAGTAACCATAGAGAACTGGATCAGAGGGGGTTTTTTGGCCAGTTTTCTTCTGATCTTTGGTTGGGTTAATAACAGGCTTTTATACACAGTTCTTGAAGTTTTGCAAAGTGTTTTGTCCACCAGTCACTCAACAAACATTTATTAAGTGTCCATTATGTGTCTGGGATACAAAGACTCCCCCCCCTGCAACAAACACACATGTCTTCCCTTCTAAATAGAAAAATGTCCCTGGCCTCCAGGGGCTTACATTCTACAAGGAGCAAAACAGATGCACATGGAACCATATGCAGACTGCATACAATGATACTTTACGCAGCATTTTAAGGTTGGCAAAGCAGGCTATGAATATTATGTCCTTTGGAGAAGTGGGTGCTATTGCGATCCCCATTTTACAGATGAAGAAACCAAAGCAAACAGAGCCTATATGACTTGCCCAGGATCACACAGCAGAGGCCAAATTTGAACTCAGATCTTCCTGACCCCAGATCTAGCACTCTGGATACACAAATACATACACATACATGTGCAGGTGCATATGTGCATGTATATACACATTAATAAGATACACATACATTTACATACATGTTGTATGTAACCTGCCATGTATAATATATGATATAATTATATGGTCTTATATATTAATAATTATATCATATAATTATATAGTAGCATGTACTATGTTAAGAGTATTATTATATATATATAATATATATTTTATATAAACATATATATTCAGGTTGTGCTATAAAACATAATCTTAGGAGGTGCCTGGTACACTGAGAGTTTCGACAGCTTGTCTGGGGTCACAAAGTTCATACTTCTCAGAGCCAGAACTTAATCCCACTTTATTTGACTCATAGACCAATTCCATAGTCCCCCCATCATGCTGCCCCCCCCTTGTCTGTATCCCCCAAATCAGCACAAGTTATTTCAAGGTACTAGCAGACAGGAAAGGAAGGGCCTGGAAGGGAATGAGTATTTAGTGAATACCTACTACGTGCAGGAACTGTGCTAAAGCCAGGGTTACCAAAGATCCAAGAGGAAGAGTTAGCAGAGAATGCACAATTGTTGAACTAGGGTAATGGGGGACGGCAGACGGAAATCTGTTGTGCTTCCATATAACGTGCATCAGAGTAGCCATCTCCAGGGAGTGCTGTTGTCTTGCTCACTGCTGTGTCGTGTACTCTTTGGCCTCCTTTTGTGCTGTTTTGTTTGTTGGTCACAGGCATTTATAAGTTGGCTTTGGGAACATTGAGATCACTGAGACTGACCTGTGACGGACTCACGGTTATTAGTTGGCACCAAGGCAGGAGAGGTGCTTGCTACCCCAGGGCAGGCTTCAGAGGTGGCCCAGGGAGGTCTCCCCTCCAGAGGTCACTATGGAGCCCAAAAGGACTTTGGAAAATGTACAGATATGGTTTTCATGCTTAATTATTTCCTTCTTTTTATCTGTCTAGAAGCCTTTACCCATTTTTCTAATGCAAACACAAAGAGGAGAAAAATGATATTGGGAACTAATGAAAGATAGAGGCCTGCCAACTCTCATTTGCCACAAAGCAGGGCAGGCCCAGGAGAACCTGGGCAGTTTCAGACTTCAGTAAACATTTAGGTGGGGTTAAGGCTAGGTCTGTGTTTGGGCTCATGTCTAGGACAATCCTCTCCCCACTGATACCTGGGAGACAAAACACAGCTTTGAGAGCTCCAGTTGCCCAATTGGATTTCCCAACGGGATTTGTTCATGTGAACCCTGAATTAGCACGGTGCAGTAGATAGGGCATTGAATTCAGAGTCACAGGGTCTAAAGTCAAATTCCATCTCTGAGGCCACTTGTGGGACCCTGGACAAATCATTTCAACCCTCTGGATTTCCTTTTCTTATTCGTTAAAATATTAACAATAGTAATAACAAAGGGGAAGGTTGGAATAGGTGGTCTTTGCTCCCTTATCTGTAAAATGAGGAAGTTGGAGTAGAGGGTCACTAAGGACCCTTCCAGCTCTGAAGCTATGATCACAGACCTATCGCTTACTATTTGTGTGATCTTGGCAAGTCCTTAACCTCCCTGGGCCTCAGCTTCCTCCTCTGGAAAACAAGGGGATTGACTAGAGCAGTGGTTCTCAACCTGTGGGTTGCAACCCTTTTGGGGGTCGAACAACCCTTTCACAGGGGTCACAGGGGTCGCTTAAGACCATCGGAAAACACATATTTCTGATGGTCTTAGGAACCAAGACACCGCTCCTCTATCCGTCTCCAGGTGGGTCTGCCCACATGCAGATACGCCCACATACCAGTATTAAATGGTCCCGGCATTAGGAAGGTTGACAACCACTGGACTAGAGGGTCTTTAGCTCTATTACTACAAATGCACAGATAGCTTATAAGGAACCTCTAGTGCCAAAGCTAGGATCTCAGCTCTGCTACTCAAGCTCCAAAGTTATGGTGGCTAGTCAAGCTAGCAGGTATTTATAGGATGCCTTCCTTCCTTCCTTCTTTCCTTCCTTCCTTCCTTCCTTCCTTCCTTCCTTCCTTCCTTCCTTCCTTTCTTTCTTTCTTTCTTTCTTTCCTTTTTGGAGGGGGGAAAGGCAGGGCAATTGGGGTTAAGTGACTTGCCCAAGATCACACGGCTAGTAAGTGTTAAGTGCCTGAGGCCGGATTTGAGCTCAGATCCTCCTGATTCCAGGGATAGTGCTCTATTCACTACACCACCTAGGCCTCCCATAGGATGTATTTCTGAAAACTACTTTGAACATGATCTCATCCTACCCTCTCATTTTACAGATGAGAAAACTGGCATCTGTTTCTGGGAAATGACTAGCCTTGAAATAGCATGGCTCGTGGGTCTCATCCTCCAAAGCCCACTCAGCATTCTCCCTTTAGTGGGATCCTCCTTCTTCTTGCAGTTCCCTGGGGATTTGGTAAGTAGTTTAGAGCTGCAGGTCCTGACAACACAGTTCTAATTGAAATGTATGAGAAACAATTAAGAGTAATTGCAATCAATTAATAGATGATTTTCTTGGGACCGTGCACACAATGTGCAGCAAAGTCTAATGACATTTTCCCAGTGCGTGAATCACTCCCCGCCTCTGCCCCAGTCCGATGAAATCAGGTTATGGATTTAGAAATGATGCAGAAAGTTCTCCAGGTAGAGAACTGCCTGAGAGGCTAGAAAGAGAGTTTTGAGTCCAAAGACCTAGGTAGGAATTTGCTAAAGGGATGGGCTGTCATTCTCTCAACTTCCTCTCTAGGGAGCTTCCCACCATAACCACACAACCACATTGTTTCCAAACAATTTACCTTGGGCAGGTCACTTCCCCCTCCCCTCCCCTCCCCTCCCCTTGACCTCAATTTCCTCATCTGTGAAAATATGAAAGTTGTACCAGACCTCTAAGGTCCCTTTTCAGCTCTATGATCTCGGTGAATTGGAGCCGACCACAGGAGGGAACCTCCCCTCCATTCATATAGGGTTGTAGACTTAGCCACTTGAGCAGGTTTCTGGCCCAAACACATTTGTCATATAGGGAAACTAAGGCCCAGAGAGGGAAAATGATTTGAGTAGTGAGTTCCTAGCAAGCAACATAGTGAATGTGTATGTATGTGTGACTTTCTGTGTGTGTGTGTGTGTGTGTGTATGGGGGGGGTGGGTGGCAGTGGGTTCAGAGCTTGATCTTCTTTGCTCCAGGTTCAGTGCTTCGTCCACCAGACCACATTTCTTCCTGAAGGATAGTCATGGGATTCCTCTTCTTGAATTTAAATCTGGCATCAGACCCTGTATTACCCTGGGCAGGTTGCTTCACCCTATTTGCCTCAGTTTCCTCATCTGTAAAATGAGCTGGAGAAGGAAATGGTAAACCACTCCAGAAATTCTGCCAAGAAAACCCCAAATGGAGTCACAAAGACTTGAAGGTGACTGAAGTGACTCAATCACGCTAATGAAAAAAAAAATCATGAGATCCAACTGAGAGAGAGTGTGGCTCTCTGTTGAAAGAAACCATGTTCAAATCCAGTCTCTGCCACTTGTTATGTGACTCTTAACCTCCTTGGACTTTCCATTCTAAGTGTGCTTTCCAACTCCTCTGTATTTCCAGACCTATAGTCATATGGCATCAGGAATGGGCATCCCACCAGCAATGGGAATGGTTGACATTAAGGTGCCCATCCTCAGAGCTTGAAGGGATCTCAGAAGCCACCTAGTCCAACCACCCCATTTTACAAAATAGGAAACTGAGAACCAGGAAGTGGTACTGGAACTGGCAAACTGACCGGAGAACCAGTGCCCTTGGTGACAAAACACATCAGAAAGGTGCTTCCTGGAGATAACATTGGTCTGTTTGCCTATGACCTATGACACTACTTCATTCTGATAGGAGCTTGAGCAGGTTCCTTTTCTGCAGGCTTCAAATTTCTCATTTGTTGAATGAGAGTTGGACCCAATGACCTCCAAGGTCCCTTTCAGCTTTAGATATATGGTACCATGAGTGTGAAAAAAATGTTATAAAAAAACACCTAAGACACGGAAGATCAATAAAGGAGGTGGGCAGAGGACTGGCCATCTATGGAATCCTGTGGAATGTGAGAGCTAATAGATGAATGGTCTGAATGCAACTGCCCCCCAGCCCCATCCCCCAATCCCAATCAAGGATTCAGTGAAAGAGACAAAAATGACTAATGGAAGAGTGGCAATCTGAAACCATGAAGGGACTACTGACAATAAGAAGATCACAGATGAAAGGGAATGAAGTTTTGGAATAGAAAATACAGTAGAGCTGACAGAATACCAGAGCTCTTTCCAGTCCAGTCAAAAAGGCCTATGACTACCTGTTGCTTTTATGTGGCATTGACATCTCCTACTTCCATGCCTTTGTCCAATGCTGTACCTCCCCCTTCCCCGCCATCCTTGGAATTCACTCCTTTCTCTCCTGTGCCTCTAAGAATCCCAAATTAGGCTGGGAGTGATGGCATGTACCCTTTAATCCAAACTACAGGGGAGGCTGAGGCTGGCTGATTTTTTGAGGTCAGTGGTTCTAAGCTTTAGTGAGCTATTCCAATGGGGTGATCTCACATAGTTGGCATGGGTGAACCCCTGGAGTAGGAGAACAGCAAGCTGCCTAAGGAGGAGCAACATAGCCCAGGTTGGAATCGTACCAAGTCACAATGGATGAGAGTGGGACCAGAGCCGCGAGTAGCCCAAACTTCCAGTCTGGGTGAGATAGGGAGACTCAGCCCCCTAACCCCCCAAATATCCTTAGCTAGTTTCAAAGGACCACTCAGAAATGTCCGGGGCCATCCCCCACCCTCCTCCAACATCTCCCATCTTGAGCATCCTTTGCTTTGTGTAGTCTGTATTTACTTCTCATGTTGCTTTCCCGTAGTAGAATGTAAGTCTCTAGAGGGCAGGAACTGTTTTCTTGGATCCTTGGCACCTAGTCCAGTGTCTCTGCACATAGGAGGTGCCCATTGTGGAATGTAATGCAATGGGACTGAAGTGTCACTCAGGCCTAGCCCCTCTCAGCAGGTGTAGAAACCACCATAGATTTCACAGACATACGTTGGCTACCTTAGTTTTGTTTTTTAAATTCCCACTGAATCCTGGCATTGAGGTTCTGCTGGACCAAAGACTCTGAGCTGACCCTTCCCCTCCAACCCCACCTCCAATGACTACGCTTGGTGGGACACTGCATCTCACTCCTGCTGCATCTCTGTGCTGGGGGCTTGGAAGGCGTGGGTTAGGTTACTTGGGGGGAGAAGAAGGGATGCTTCATCTCAATTGCTCTCTTCAGATCCTGTGCTGAGACTACTAACAAGGAGCCCAATTAACACCAAACAAACCAAGGCTCAGTGGGTAGAAAGAGCTCACAGCCAACAGGGAGGAAGTGGGACCCAGAGGTGAAGGCCTTTGCATCTCTCTGCCAAGTCCTGAGCAGTACAACAACCTCCCTCATTCCCCGCCCCCTTCCCACCACACCCCAGCTAAGAGCTCGCTGAGAGCTGGGCCAAGGAGCCCAAAGAGAGACAAAGGGAAAATCCCTTCCTGGGAGTCAGTCTGTCTTTGCTTATTTTCACTGGACTCCCTTAGGCTTCATTAATGGTCCTGGTCACACATGAGATGCCACCCATCAGTTAGCTAGCAGGTCCATGCAAAGACATTTTGCTTTCAGAATTTGCTTAAATAATGAGGCAGAATCATTCTGTTCCTTCTTCTTTCTTCTCTCCCCTTCCTTCCACTCCAGCAACCCCCATCAAGACTTGTTTTTTTTTGTTTTGTTTTGTTTTAGTTGTAGCTGGACCTGCTACTGGGGCCTTGGATGGAGAGAAAAACACCAGAGGGTAGAAGATCTACAGCTAGAAGCATCTTGGAGGTCATCTAGAACAACCCTCCCATTTTTCAAATGAAGAAACTAAGGCCCAGGGAGGTTAAGTGACTTGTTGTTCAGTTGTTTTTCAGTCGTATCCAATTCTTTGTGACTCCATTTGGGGGTTTTCTTGGCAAAGATACTGGAATAGTTTGCCTTTTCCTTCTCCAGCTCATTTTGCAGATGAGGAAACTGAGGCAAGCAGGGTGAAGCAACTCACTCAGGGTCACCAGCTAAGAAGTGTATGAGGTCAAATTTGAACTCAGGTCTTTCTGACTCCAGGTTTAGCAGCTCTCATTAAGTGACTTAGGATCATAGATTCAAGAGCCCCAAGGGACCTCAAAGTTCAATGGACCAAGTCTTGCATTTTGTTTTTAAAGATGAGGCAAAGGGACTCTAAAAAGGTTATAGGACTTGTCCCTCCTCCTCCTTTCTCTTGCTCCTCCTCCTTCACCTTCTCTTCCTCCTTCTCCTCTTCCTCACTTCTACACTTCTCCCAGGCTAGGTCCTTTCCCCCCTTCTCCCCTGCACCATGACCATGGGGAGGAGTCTCTGTGCTCTTAAGCAGTTAGCCTGGGCCAACCGGAGGAAAGATCTGGGAATCGAAGGGATTTTGCTAATCCCTGAGGCTGAAGCTACTCTGGGGAAGGAGGCCAGAGCTAGGTGATTGGGGAAGGAAGCTGCTGCAGATGTGCTGGGTGGAGGGAGGGCCACATCAGCTTAGGTCTGTGGCAGCCTCTGAAGGCATTTCTAGTTTCCCCCGAGACAAAGGGAGGATGATAACCTCCCCCCCACCCGCACAGGCCCAGCAGAGGGAGGCATCCTCTCAGTGTTAAATTTACTGTCTGTTCCTTATCAGCCTGAATCAGGCTGCTGTTTCAACACACTGACTCCAGCCATTCTTACATTCATGCTGACTTCCTGTAAGCTGAAAGGCAAGACCCCCATTCACAAAAAAAGCCTAGGCTTATCTCCTTACCTCCTGACCCTGAGTCACGCTGTGAGGCTGGGGTTTCATTTCTGCCAGGGAGCGAGTGAGCAGGTGAGAGTCTTTGGCTCCAGAGCCTTGGAGAAGAGGGAGAGAGGGCACTCAGCTGCTTGGCTATGTCTTAAGGCTGAGATCTCCAGGGGCCCCAGTCACCCGAGGGGCCTTCAGAAGAAACAGGGGCTCCAGATCTTGAGCCCAGGAATCTTAAAGCTTGAGAACTCGGCTACCAAATCAGAGCCGGCTTTCACACCTTTGAGACCCATTCCTGAGCAAAGACACCCAAGGGCTCCAAATAGAACTTTGGTGGCTTGCTTTTTCTTAACTGGACGGATAATGAAATGATGATGAGCTCACAGGACAAAAATAACGGTAACCCCTCCACCAAGGGGCATGCAGCCACTGTCCAAAGACCTTCAGTACAGCCCATTCCACCTGAGGATAACTGAAAACTGTGGGATCCCTTTAGTTCAGCCCTTCATCTGTTTCGTGGTATCATCTTAACTGTTCTGCCCTCTGGGACCGATCACAACAAATCTCATCTTTTCCAGATCTTCAGATATTTGAAAACAGTTATAAGCTGCTCCTCCCGTGTTTACTTTTCTCTTTTCCTAACTCAAAGGCTCCACTTACTTATTACAAATATGGCCTTGGGTAGATCACTCCCTCCCTCTTTGAATCCCAGTTTCCTGATGGGGTTGGGCTAGATTATAGATTCCTAACCTTTTTTTGTCACTGATACCTTGGGCAGTCTGGTGAAGCCTTTGGACCTCTTCTCAACATAATGTTTTTCAATGAATAAAATAAAATATGTAGGTTTAGAAAGGAAATGAACTATATTGAAAAATAATAATCAAAATAATTTTTAAAAAACCAAGTTCAAGGACTCAAGGTTATCCATTAGTCAATAAATGTTAAAAGCTTCTAATGTGGAGGCGCAGTGCTAGATATCTCTAGATATCTAGATATCTCTAGTGCTAGATATCTCTTTGCTTCCATCCAAATTGAAATCAATGAAATTTTTAAAAAAGTCATAGGAAGCTCATAGCTAGACGCTACTTTGGGGATTATACAACATTTGTATACAAGGCAAGGCAACAAGCATTTTCTAAAGTGCCATGTGCTGTGCTGATCTGTAATATGTGTTTTCTTCTATGAACTAAGGCAGTTGAACTAGGCTAGACAGTGTCTAAGGTCTATCCTAGGTCTCTATGCTCCACTGTTTTGCATAGGGTAACAGAAAACGGTATATGGGTCCATGCATGTTCATTCCTGTGATGCTTTGTGATGATCAAACAAGTATCTCTTTTCCCTTTTGGTGTGAAAAAGGTAGTGGGTTTTGGATATCATTTCTGGAGCAGGGCTGTTGATGGCAAGTTCTGGCTAGGGAAGAGTTAAGGGCTGTCTAGCTGTTTGACAAGTACAAGGTGAAGTGGGTGGCCAGAGGAGTCTCAAAGGCATCCTTAACCCCTCTTGGCTGGGAATGCAAGCGGATGGAGAGCTTCCCATCATCACTTGTCGATAAGAATCAGGAGTGAGCCAGCAGGGGCAGGAGGTTAGGGGGTAAAGGGGTGGGGGAGACTTTCTTTCTTAAAGGGACAAAGATTCCAAAGCCATCCCTCCCTACTAGAGAGGAGGGGTTTCTTTAAGAGATTTTACTCTCCCCCTCCAGCTCCCTTCCTGACAGTGCCCTCCCACCCGCAGAAGACTCAACCAATGAGTGGGAAGCAATTCATTCCTTCGTGCTCCCCCCTCTCCTTTTTTTCCTTTTCCCAGCTTCTAACGATGCTGCCTGTTTGCTGTCCTTCTGACAGTAACATGAAGCTCAAAACGTTTACACGGAGTGACGGATCAGCGGCTCATCTTCTGGATGCCTCTGTTTATTATCTTAAAGTGGGACGTCCATCAAAAGATATGAGGTTAGGCTAGGAGCCTGACGAGGAGAGGAGCGAGCAGGAAAGCCAGCGGACACCTGCCGCGGCTGCGGCCCCCAAGCTCTGTGTACCTCCCTGCCTGCAATCTGCACACCAAACTGGGAAGGGGGACCTTTTTACAAGCCCCATTTCTCCCTTTCTCCAAAACTCAGGCAGCATCCCTTTTGCAGGACCGAGGGAAAAGGACCGCAAGAACAGAGTTAGAGCCTGAAGGAACCTTGAAGATCATCTAGTCTACCCCCCACCTCCCGCATTTGACAAATGAGGAAACTGAGTCACAAAGCAGTGAAATGGTTTGTCCAAGGTCACACATTAATTAAGTGGCACAGCTGGAATATGGATCAAAGTCCTCAGACCAATGCTTTTCCACAGCACCACATTCTATTTTTATCTTCCAAACAATTTTTACTTAAAAAATAATTCATGACTCGGGCAGCTAGGTGGTACAGTAGATAGTGTTAGACTTTCAGAAAGGAAGATCTGGGTTCATATCCTGGCTTAGAAGCTTACTAGTTCTGTGTGACCTGGAGCAAGAGACAACTTCTGTCTGCCTCAGTTTCCTCATCTGTAAATGAGAATAATTATAACATCTACCTCCCAGAGTTGTTATGAGGATCAAATGAGACAACACATG
>CM053588.1:36365007-36433426 GCA_028646515.1 Pseudochirops corinnae | reverse complement strand
TACTATATACATACACATTATGCCCTATATATATATATATACACATGTATTTGCACACACACAAATAGTGACATATGCCTCCACCACAATACTATACATATATATGCATAGATACAGACACCACACACCATACATATATCTACACACACATAATAGACATTTGAATCTAGACATTTGCATGTGCCACAGTCCTATATACATCTATACACTGAACATCACATGCTTGCTATATACATATATATATACATACACGTATATTTCCACACACACAAATACATATATACCACATTAGACATACTTAGATGTATCATTATATATAGACAGAAACCACACACCACATATATAGCTACACATGTATTTACAATAGCTATAAATATAGAAATATATGCATACCACACGCTATATGTATATGCATGGGACACAAATATATGGGTATGCGTGTGACCGTGGTACCAGGCAATTATACCCCAGCTTTGTCACTTATAAGCTGTCTGACTAGGGACAAATCCCTGAACTTTTCTATTTCTGCATCTGTCGAATGTAGGGAGGGAGATGGTCTCTAAGGTACTTCCAGTTGTTGACCTTGGACCCTGGAATAGCCACATTCTCTTTTTCTACTTAATTCTTTTTGTCGAATTCCTTTAGAAGTTTGTCTGACAATGACAACAGAGAGGGCTCAGACAAAAGTCTCATGGATGGTTTGTGACTCCAGGAGACCAGAGATCCCCAGAAGTATGAGCTTTTCAACTTTTTGGTGTTATGTTCCCCTCTGGCAGTTGGTTGAAACCTTCTCAGAAAAGTGTTTTTTAAATTCATAACATGAGATGTATCCAACTGCAAAAGGAATCCGTAGGTTAAGAACCCTTGATCTAGAGGCATCAATTAAAAGCAGTGAAAATAGGAGGCTGGATTTTATATTCTTAGTCCTTTGGCCAGGCCATCAGAGGCCCCCCCCGGAGAGGAGAAGCACCTTGTCTAATGGCACACAGCTATCCATTTAAATGGATTCTGATTTCCCTTTGCCCACCTGGATCTTTCTTCAGCTAGCTGCCTGGATCCCAGTTTCTCTCTTTCTCTTCCCATTATACAGATTTTCAGACATGGTCTCGAAGGAGGTCAAAGTATGGGCATAGGCCAGTTTTGCCCAAATCTTTCCCTGGGAACTTGGATGTTTTTTAGGTGAAACCACCTTCCTCTCTGAAGGTTTTGGGGCAGAGTGATGGTCTGGGGGCTGGAGACCAGAAAGTGTTTAGCTCCTGTGGTCTGTGCCTGGTTTTGCATATAGCAGCCCTGGACCTCAAGCCTGCCACCAAAATGCAGAAAATGTTGGCTTAGATTCGCTGCTCAAGGCTTTTGATAGCAGCTTGGCCTCTCTCCTTAGGCCACTACACTGCTTCCTCTCTCCAGGCAGCTGGGGCACTCTGACTTTTATGGAGAGAGTTCATGGGTTGCTTAAAAAGAATTTAATTTTTTATTCTTCATTTATTCATTTCTTCTTTTAACTTTTATTAAATTAATTTTATATTTTAAAATTAAATTAATTTTATATTTTAAAATTAAATTAATTTTATATTTTAAAATTAATTTTATATTTTA
Source organism: Pseudochirops corinnae (assembly GCA_028646515.1). Lineage (NCBI taxonomy): Eukaryota > Metazoa > Chordata > Mammalia > Diprotodontia > Pseudocheiridae > Pseudochirops > Pseudochirops corinnae. Next base: position 36,431,830 of record CM053588.1, on the reverse strand, counting down.
AAATTAATTTAATTTAAAATTAATTTTAATATTTTAAATTTATTTTTAATTCTTTTAAAATTTATTCTTCTGTTCTTTATTTTTGCCTTAGAATAATCTCAGGTCAATTTACAAATGATGTATGGGAAGGGTGATGGGGTGGCTAGAGGCTGGACTTTTGAGTTAGAAAATGAATGAATGAATGTAAGAAGCATTTGTCAAGAGCTTTCTCTGAGCGAACCATTGTGCCGAGTGCTGGGGTCAGGAACCAAAAAGGAAAAGGAACAAGTGATAATATTAGGAGATTTGGATTAAGTTCTTGGCTCTGCTTTTCACTACCAGCTCATTTGACCTTGAGAAGGTCACTCTAATTCTCCGCTCCTCAAATGTAAAAATAAGGGGTTTGGACTAACCAACTTGGAGGTCCTTTTCAGCTGTACATCTGTGATTGAATGACGTGGGCTCAAATCCCAAACCTGTGTGTCAGGGGTAAGCCACTTTTCTTAGAAGAGCCTCACTTTCAACATCTGTAAAATGGGAATAATTTATAGTAGGCTTGTTACTTTGAGAACCGTATTATTGTTATCTCTAATTGGATGGGATACTTCTAGAGGATAGAGACCTAGTCATTGCAAACGGAGGTCATTTCTTCATTTCTTCATCCATTTGTTTGTTTATTCATTTGTTCATTCATTTAAAATGTATAATTGACACTTTTGTTTTGAAATCAATGTCTCCCCTCCAAGCCCTAGCCCCACACCACAGAGCCCTTCTTCTTGTAGCACAGTATAGTTAAACCAAATAAACCAACCATACATGACACGTTCAAGTTCGCAACCCCTTTGCCATGAGAAGGAAGACTTATTTTACCATCAGTCATCCTTCCAAAGTCAAGTTCATTTTGTTTCTGTCTCTAGAGAGGCAGTGTGGCATAAGGGATGGGAACTGGGACCACCCAGTTCAAGCCCTACCTCTGACATTGCTGGTGAGGGACTAGAGTCTCAGGGAGGTGCAGTGATTGACCAAAGCCATGTGACTAGTAAATGATGGTGGCAGAACTGTGTCCTTGGGCAAGTCACCTCACGTTCTTTTTCTAGAATAAAGTCAAGGGGGTTGAATCTGACCTCTAAAATCTCTTGCCAGCTCTACTTCTATAATCTTATGAATGTAAATCCAAGATTTCTGACTCCAAACTCAATGTGCTTTCCATGACTCTTCCCACATCCCTCCCTAAGACTTAGCTCATTCATCAGAAAGGGGCTTTGGCATGGCAGGGTGTGGGTGTCATTCTCAAGAGGCATCCACTGGGGAAGGGGGTGGGAAGGAAGGGCTAGCAGGGACCCAGAAGCAGATCATACTGTCTGGCTCTCCAACAAAGCCTTCTTCAATGGAAGGGGAGGCTAAAAACAGACCGCAACAGCTTGTTCCAATGTCAGATAAAAAGGAATCTCGACATGAAAGAGTATCTGGATCCCCAAAGCCCTTTGTCCCAGAGAAGGGAGGCCCTGCTATCTGACAGGACACGAGGGTCTGGAGTGCTAGGTAGCTATGTAGTGCACCAGATAGCCCCCGGGGTCTGTTCTGACAAAGTGTTTCAGCCCCTTTGAACCCGTGATGAGTTTTCGATGTGCTCTGATTTGCTTTTGTAAGAACTCCAGCTCATGGTGGGGTGATGAAAGTTCCAGGAATGACAGAAGTCGTCCCAGCCCAGTGGGGAGGAGGCATGGAAGGATAGGAAGTAGTAAGAGATGAGGAGGCCTCCTGTTATCGAAACAAATAAGCAAAGTTCCTTGGTCAGGAGAGGTAGGAATGGTCTGACCATTCTGGGGAGGGAGGAGGGGGCAGAACACACAGATGACACTTTCAACACCTTCCACCCCCATCTCTATTCCTAAGCCCCACCAGGATGGCACTGAGAAGGACAGAGAAACAAGAGAGGTCTCAGGAGACCAGCTCCCTTCGTGGGCTTCAGAACAGGGCTGACATCCCACTCTGTGCCTTGGAAGATTCACATCCCTGAGTCCCAAACTAACACCATTCCATTGAGCTGTGAAGTAACGAGATTGGGGAAAAGTTGCAGTCTTTCAGATAAACTAAAACGTTCTTACTCCTCTGCCCCAGACATCTGCCAAAGAGCTATATGTACAGCTGGAAGCAACTATAAAGATCAAACCTTTCATGAGATAGAGGTTTAATGCCTTCCCCTTCCACTCTATGAAAGAGAGGTTGACTTCTCCAACTGGGTGGAAGAATTCCTCTGAGGACCCAAGAAGTGCCTTCTTCTGTTCCCAAGGAGTCTCCCAGTTTCAGAATAAGCCTAGGTTGTTCAACTCAAGTCTCCCCCATCTTTACATAGTCTTAGGACATCGGGACCTCTTCTTTTACCCTGCCAGAACTGAAACTTTACTTCAGATCCTCATCACCTCTGGCTAGGACGATTACAAGAGCCTTCCAATTGGTCTACCTTCCTCAAGGCTTACCATCCTGATCCATCCTGCACGCTGCTGTCAAAGTGATTGTTCTGATGTACCAATCTGACCCTATCACTCAACAAACTCCAGTGACTCCCTATTGTCTCTAGGATAAAATATATATTACTGTTTGTCTTTTTAAGCATATCACAACCTGCTCTCCAACCTGTCTTTCCATTCAATCAATAAGTATTTATTAAACACACAGTGTGTCATGATCAGTGAAGTGGCACAGTGGATAGAGCACTAGGGCCTGGTAATCAGGGAGACTTTATCTTCCTGAGTTCAAATCCAGTCTCAGGTACTTCCTAGCTGTGTGACCCTAGGCAAGTCACTTCACTCTGTTTGCCTCATTTTCCTTATCTGTAAAATGAGCTGGAGAAGGAAATGGCAAATCATTAGCTGTGTTACCCTACTCAAGTCACTTAACCCTGTTTGCCTTAGTTTCTTCATCTGTAAAATGAGCTGGAAAGGAAATGGGAAAACCACGCTAGTATCTTTGTCAAGAAAACCCCAAATGGGGTCACAAAGAGTTGGGACACTATTGAAATGATTCAACAACAACTGTGCCAAGATCTGTGCTAAGTGCTAGGAATTCCTTTACACTTTATACCATTTTTTTTTTTTTTTTACCTTTTATGTTCCAGCCAAACTGTCCTCTTCTATTGTTTCTCAAACATGACTGTCCAATGGTCTGTCTCTGTGCCTTTGACCAGGCTGTGCCTCCCATGCCTTGGATGCTCCCCCTTCTCACCTTTCCCTCCTCTAATTCCTGTCTTCTATCAGGCGCCACCTTTTTCTACACAGTTTTCCTTCCCTGATCCTCCCAATACGAGTGCCCTCCCTCTCGCCCTCCCTCCTATTGATTCTGTAAATACTTATCTGTGGACATGCTGTCACTCCTGATAGAATGGGACCTTCCTGGCAGTAGGGTTTCTCTCTCAAGCTTTGTCTTTGTATGCTCAGTGTCTAGAATATCACCTGGATTTCTATTTAAGAAATGCTTGTCAACTGATATTAATTTATTTGTATATATCCCATATTATCAACCCTCTAGGAAAACATAAGCTTCTTCAAGTCAGGGATTCTGTCATTTTTATGACATAATAGACACTTATCAATTGGGTTTTATTTTGGTGTCCCCAATATGTAACACAGTGCTTTGCATATTATTATTATTGTTATTATTATTATTTATTATTATTATTATAGCTATAGATTTTGTATAGAGTATTTTGCGAAATACAAGTGAAGTTCCTTGTTCACTGTCATACAAATAGTAACAGTGGAGATGAGATTTGAACCCAGATCTTTTGACTCTAGGAAGAGAACTTTTTTCCTTATGCCATAGTGTTTCTGAGCTTTACATTCCACGAGTCTCCAGGAATGAGTTCAGTTCCTCCCCTGGGATTTCATTATGTCCTTTTTGATGTTATACCCTTAGTGGGAACAGACAATAGTCACTCAGATCCAAGGTCTGGAGTCAAGGTGGGTCTGGATTTCATTCTTCTCCCCATCACATAATGGCTCCCATGAGCTGGCCATGTTGCTTGGGTGAAAACATATGCTTGCCCAAAAGATTGTTTTATGGGGAACTCACACAGGGAAAGCGTTCACATGTTAGTCAGAAGAAGTGATACAAGGACACTCTCAAGGTCTCTCTTAAGAACTTTCAAATTGATTGTGTGATATGGGAGACACTGGCACAGGACCGCTCAGCATGGTGTGTCCACATCAGAGAAGGTGTTGTGCTCTCTGAGCAAAGCAGAATTGAAACAGCTAAAGGAAAGGCAGGATGCATAAATTTAGAGAATCCATCCCAAATGTTCACATGGACAATTTGTGCCTGACCTGTGGTACAGCTTTGGTCTGATCAGCCATAGCTGGATGCACTGAAATTTGACTTTAGCATAGTGATGTCATTTTGATCCTCTTTGAGAATGAAGGACAACACCCACTTCTTCAAATAAAGTGGCCTTCACCTGGCCTAACTTCAGCTTTGCAAATGAATCACACACAAAAGTCCCCCACAGAATCCCAGAATTGGAAGGGACCTTATACACTGTAGGGTCTACCTACATCTCTGACAAGCAGGTATCCGAGCTTCATTGTTCAGAGGCAGTTTAGTAGATAGAGTGCTGGCCTTGGGATTAAGAAGACCTGAGTTCAAATCTAGCATGCAAAACTCCCTAGGTGTGTGATGCTGGATTTTTCATTAAACCTCTCTGGCTTTCACTTGCGTCATCTGTAAAGTGTAGAGAATATTAGCACGTCTCTCCCAAGTGCTTGCAAGGATCCATGAGGGAATATTGGTAAAGTATTTTGCAAACCTTAGAGGCCTATATGAATATCATCTATTTGAAGGTTTTTAGTGAGGGGAAGCTCATTCATTCCCATGGCCTCCTAGCCCATTACAGTTTGGACAACAAAAATTACTCAGATGTTTTTTTCCCTACAGTGAGCCAAAATATACCCCTCTGCAACTTCTATTTTATTATTTTTAGTTCTCTGCTATGGAGCCAAGCAGAATAAAGCTAGGCCCTTTGCCATACAACAATCCTTCAAATACCTGAAGGCAGGTATCCTATGTGTTTGTAACCTTCCCCTCCCCCAAAGTCTTTTCCAGGCTAAACATCTTCAATCCCTTTAATTGATCCTCGTATGGCATAAAGTGAAGGCCTTCCCTGAGGGGGACCTGCAGCCTTGAGGACACAGTCAGGGATGCACTTGAGGGCTTAGAGGGCCACATGTGGCCTCTCCACTCTTCAGGCTTACACCATTGTAGCTGTCTTGCTCTGGATGCTTTCCAGTGTGTCAATGTCCTTCTAAAAGGTGATGATCAGAACTGAGCACAAGAAGAGTCCAGTGGACCTATTTCTTAATTCATTCTGGAAAATCTACTTCTCTTAAGGCAGTATTGAATTTGGTGCCTAGTTGAGTTGGGACCAGTTATTCCCAATAAACTGGACATTTCATTTCAATTCAATTCTACCCAATTTTATTCAACTCAAACCAATCCAATCCAATGCAATAAAAATCTATGCTTCTTTCTCTGTCTATATGCAAAGTATGAGGCAGTGTGGTAGAATGCAGCTGTTCTCAAAGCTTTTGGTCTCAAGGCCCATTTACATTAATAAAAAAATTATTGAGACACTGTTCCCTTAAAGTCTTTTTGTTTACAATGGATTATATTCACTAGATTAGAAATTTAAAAGCCTTACTATGTTAGAAATGTTTAGTGTCTCAGAAATTAAAAATTTTTGGTAACGTTATAAGAAGTTTAGAACTCATAGACCTGCTGAAATGGTCTTGGAGACCCACAAGGATTCCCAGACCACATTTCAAGAATCACTGGGATAGTGGAAAGAACTGAACTCAGAGTCAAGAAAAGACAGATTCAGGTCTCACTTTGGACGCAAACTGGCTAAGGGACCCTGGACAGTTCACTTAACATCTCAGTGCCTCAAGCAACTCTCTAAGACTATAAATTGTGGAGCTAGAGTCAATACGAATTAGTGCAAAGAGTCTTCTCATTGAGAGTTTCCCATGTCAATGGGATCATGGGTCCACTCAAAATGCCAGCTACTGAGGATGTAAGGACAAACACAAAAAAGTCCTTGCCCTCAAAGAGCTTATGTTTTACTTGCCAGGGGGAAGAAGGGATGGGATATAGGATAGAGATAAACACAAACAAATGACTAAATAAAAAGTACATTTCAAGGAGGGAAAGTTTACTATGGATAATCTAGATGTTGCTTTATCAGGCATGACATTTTCTGTATGCCCACGTGTGAACTGAATGGATTTTCTCCAATAGGTCAGGTCCTTGCTTCCAGCTAGGGTACCTTCATCCCACTAAGAGCAAATTGCCAGGGAACCTTTGATCCCCATCACATTTGATTCCTTCTTGCCCCTGGCTCTTCTCTCTCTGTCCCTTTGACCTCAGCCTCCAAAGTGACATGCAGACTCCCTGACCCAGATGTCAGCAAGTCTGCTGGAGACATGATACCCTGGCTATCAGTAACCTGATCAGCTCAGGGGGTCAAATAACTTTATTGTTGGTATAAACAAAATTGCTACGGTGGATCTCCCTGAGTTTGCTGGTCCTAATCATGTATAGTCTTACTGAAAAGTTGTTTTTATGCATGTATGAGTACATGTATGTATACATATGCATGTATGAGTACATGTATGTGTACATATGAATGTATGGTATGAATCTCGATGGGGATCATGGGGAGTGATGGGGAGTGTTACAGAATTCCAGAATTTCAAAGTGAAAAGGGGACCTTGGGGACCTTTATTCCAACTCATACCAGAGAAAGGATCCTTTTTATAACACATCTGAAAAACTGTCAACCAGCCTCTTCTTGAAGACCTCCAATTAGAAGGAGACAGAAAAAAGAACATTTGAAGAGTAGGGATAAAAACAAAGTCTTTGTTACTTCAGGCTCTTAAAAAAAGAAGAAGAAATAGCGTAACTATGGTCTACTCTCACCCTTCTAGGATAATTCAATTTCTCAACCTATGCCAAAGATGATGATATTCACAATTGCTCACATCGATCAATCAATATATATTTCTTAGGTGCTCATTCTATGTGGGGCGTTGTGGTAGACTCGAAAGATATCAAAATTGAGATAGACCGGAGCTTCAGGGAGCTTACGTTGCCCTGGTGGGGTAGGGTTTACAAATCTCTTTCCGCTGACAACCATGGGAAGTGTTATCTGGCAATGGGTCTGGCAAGTATGATCATCCCCATTTGACAGGGGAGGAAATGAAGACCCAGAGATGCCTGGGTGCTACTTCCTGTGTGATCTTGGGTAGCAAAAGTAATCTTGAAAGGAAAAGAATAGAGAAGGCAGAATTTGTAGACAGAGAAAATACTGTTGTATATTCAAATCCTGCTTCTGCTACTCATGTGCCCTTGAGCAAGGCTCTATGGGCCTCAGTTTCCTTATCTGTAGAAATGCAGAGGGGAGAGGAGAGTTCGCTCAAGTAGCAGGAAATGTTTATTACGTGCCTACAATGGGCTGAGCACTCCAGTCAGCATTGTAGTTACCCTAACAAAAGGGAGATGATGCCTGCCTGTCCTTAGAAGCTCACAGTCTATTAGAGGACATCCGAGATCCCTTCCAACAGGAAACCAATGATTCACCGATGCTTGGGTCAGTCTCAAATACTGGAGGTGCACGCTCATTCCAGGCATCTTGCCAAGGTGATGTTTTAATACCGCCCTGAAAATGTGGCTGTTTTTGTAACCCAATGCTTTGGGTCAAAGCCTTAGAATCGGACCCTCACAGGTTGTTGTTGTGTTTGTCCTTTGTTTCCATGGCATCAGGGAAATGATGACATGATTTTCAGTTGACTTTGATTTGAGTGAAGGAGGGCTGTGCAAGGCCACCAGCCTCACTGGTAGAAAGGATATTGGCTCCAAAGTCAGAAGACTTGGGTTCGCATCTTCCCTTATTATCTATGTGATCTTGGGCCAGTAATTTAACTTCTCTGGCCCTCAGTTTCCTCATCTGCAAAACAGGTGAATAATAAAGGACTCTACCTCACCAGTGGTATCCAAGGAAAAAAAAATTAAGCACTTTGTAAACCATGAAGTCACTATCATCGTGAGCTATGCTGATGGTCTCAGAACAGAATCAGATGACATTTCGTGGTCTCTTTTATTTTTTTGCCTCACAAGGCAGTAAGACTCAGGTATGTGACTATAGGAGTGAAGGTAGAAGTATATTCTTTGAGTAAGAAAAGAAACTAATTAAGAAAAGGGAGAAATGAATCAGAATCATATCCCGTCCTCCTGCCCTTCCCCATCTCCTCTGTCCCTTTTTATCTCAATCTGTCGCCCCCTCTCCACCTCTATGTCCTTTCAGAAAACTCCGCAGATGCAGAAATCCTCAGCATTTCCAATAATTGGGCCCTTCCTGCCAGGCGATTGAGAGGCCCCTTGCCCTGGTTCTCTGGGAGCCCGGGAAGCCCCCCCCCTCCACGGCTGCCCCGCTCCACATTCAGCCTCCTAGGATAACAGGTTATCTACACAACAGCCTGCAGGTCGGGCCCCCCATAATGGGAGATGCCTGGCAGTTGACAGAAAGCTGATTCCTGTCAGAAGCTATTTTCTCCCCGAGACAGAAGAGACATTGTGCCCACGGTGGCTGAGTGTGGCCTTGGTGACTGCCAGAGACCACCTTCTTCCCCCCTGCCTCCCCCACCCCTTCCCTGAGACAAAACAGAATGCCTCTGCTGTCAGGTCTATCTGGGGCTGCTGAAAGCAGAGGGAGAAGCCCAGTTAAAGATAACTGTCAAGCTGCATGAAAACCCCTGACTATCTTGGCGGGCGGATGGGCCCAGCCACCATCCAAAGGACAACTTGGGGCTCACCGGCTCTTAGCATCTGTGAGGTCTCCCCCCTACCTCTGCCCCTGCCTCCTCTAATTCCCTGGTGAAAGGGAAGGCTACAGACATCAGGGAAATTCGCAGGGCCTTGTTCAACTCATCGGAGGAGTCCATGGGTGTGTGGAGGTGGGGGAGGGGAGGGATGGGCCAGGCTGAGTGTTTTCTGGGGCCTTAGCAACATTGTAGGCTTTGAGCAAGGGAGAAGAGAAAAGAATGAGGTCTCCCATCTGCTTTTGAAGGCTAGCCCTCAAGGTCCACCCATCCATCCGTGTCCTTCCCTACTAGACCGAGTCTCTTCTGAGATCATGGACCACCCCCCCCTCCCCACTCCCATCCTATCCTCTGCACTGCCTACTAGGAAATCAGACTATATGACAATAGGTGATGCCTAGTGTCCCGCCAATCATAGTAGGGTTGACAGATCAGATGAGATCTACACAAGAGCAAGATACCCCACACACGTTTCTGACTCTTTGAGACTCATGGACCATATCACACCAATACTATCCTTGGGGTTTTCTTGGCAAAGACATCAGAGTAGTTTGCCAGTCCCTTCTCTAGTAGATTAAGGCAAACAGAGGTTAAGTGACTTGCCCAGGTTCATACAACTAGTAATTATGTGAGGCTGGATTTGAATTTGGACCTTCCTGACGCTAGGCCCTGTGCTCTACCCACTGAGCTACCCAGCTGCCCTTATAGATATAGATATGTTTATGTATTTAGGTGTTCCTCATGCCAAGTCCAGCCCCTCACTCTGTCTCTCCACTGGAAGCTGTAGATCATTCAGGTGAACCAAACCCGAGGCCCCCTCCCTGTGGCCAACAACACCAGAGGAGCGGCTTTAATCCTCTCCAGAGGCTCCAGATTGCCAGAGAGAGAGCATCATATTTTAAGTATCTCCTTACATCGACAGCTTTCCCACTCTGTCTCTGTAGGGCTATTCATTCAAAAGAGCCTTGTGCGGGCCAAAGGCAGGATGAGGTTTCCTCTGAGGGTTTCCCCATGTCCCCGAGATGAGGTCTGGGGGGTTTTAGATAACCACTTCAAGGGGAGATTTTTTCCCTAGGTGAAAGAGAGAAAACATTGAAGAAGAATCCTGACATTGAAAAGGCAGACGTTCTGGGGGCTCAGCTACCCTGTGATGATTCCATCTCAGTAGCTTTTTGGATGACTCTCTAGCTCTTAAGAAGAGGGGCCTCAGTATGGCGTCTCCTTCTCAGAAAGGACTGGTCCCATATTACTGGCCTCAGAGTCAGGAACACCTGGGTTCAAATCCTGCCTCTGTGTAACCCTGTGAAGTCCATTTATCTCTCTGGGCCTCAGTTTCCTCATCTGTAAAATAAATGGGTTGGTAAAGAAGAGGTACAAGAAGGTTCCTCCTCCCAGGAGTGTGCTGGAACCTACTTGTACTGTCTCCCAAAAGCTGATTGTTAAATTTTCAGTGTGAGAATTTCCACCTAAGAAGTTGCAAATTTTCCAGACCAGAACTTTATTTATTGTTTTGCTGATTGTCTGGACTTAAGAAGGTGATGGGGAAAATGTTATTAATGCAAATTAAATTTAAAAGCATGCTGCGAGAACATTTTTTTTTCTTTTTTAAGAGTTGGTTGTTAAACGTTTACCAGCATGCCACTGCCTGCCCTCTTCCCTCAACTACTTTTCAGAGGAGGCCCACCATTGTGGAGCATTGCATGTATTATCAGGTATTTTTCCAATATATTGTTGGTTTCCCCCTCTTCTTCTTCTTCTTCTTCTTTTTTTGTTTAAAAATTTTCTTCGCTATATAGGATGACTCTCTGGGCAGAATGAGGGAAAGAGATACTGGGGGCAAATTTAGGTAATGTAAAAATAAAATATATCTATAAAATTGTATTTAAAAATTTTAAAATGGGATGATCTCTCCGGTCCTCTACTTTTGAATCTGTGACCGTATGACTCTTCTATTGCTTTGGGGCCATGGGCTCTTTGCTTTGGAGGAAATACTAGTATAGGTCACTGACTTCCTCCCTAGAAGATCCAAATTTTAAATCTTGGAACTCCTGCATGTGAGCCAAGCCCAGAGCCCTGCAATCCCCTAGTGCTCAATTCACAGAACCTTAGAGGTTCAAATTTTGAAGAGACCTTCTAGGATAAGGTTAAGGATATGAAGTGATTTGTCCAAGGTACAGCTAGTTTCCAAGGCAGGATTCACACCTGGCTCTCTCCTCATTTTATCCAGTTGAAACACTCTTTTCCTTACATCAACCACATACTCAAGTGGTCCTCCAACTTCTGCTAAGCCTTAAAGCAGTGGTTCTCAACCTGTGGGTCGCGACCCTTTGGGGGTCAAATGGGGCCACCTAAGACCATTGGAAAACACATATTTCTGATGGTCTTAGGAACTGAGACACTGCTCCTCTATCTGTCTCCAAGTGGGTCTGCCCACATGCAGATATGCCCACATACACGAGTATTAAAGGGTCGCAGCATTAGGAAGGTTGAGAACCACTGCCTTAAAGCCTTCTGATACTAGGTAACTCACTATCTCCTGAGGTAGTCTGGTCATTATTGGACCAAACTCCATTGGTTCCTTACTGCCTCCAGCAGCAAAAGCAAAATTCTTGGTTTGGCACCTGAGCCTCACTCCTCCCGTTCTAGTCCCTAGCTGGTACTCTTCAATTCAGTAACACTAGCCTTCTGGCTGTTCCATAAATAAGACATTTCATCGCTTGTTTCTGGGCATTTTCTCTGGTTGTTCTCCCATGTTGTTCACCTACTGATTTCCTTTCAATCCCAGCTAAAATCCCATCTTCTATAGGTAGCCTTTCCCAATTCCTTCTTCATTCTAGTACCTTTCTTCTCTTGTTTCCCCATTTATCCTTTATCTAGCTTGTTTGTAAAACTTGAGACAAAAGATGGTCTCATTTACCATCACAAAAATATCCTCCAAGTGTCTGGCCAGAACAGAAAGCAATGTCTATTTACACTCATTCTTGCTTTTTCTTCCTGCCACTGAACTACAATGGTCAAAGGTGAAGGTGAGGCTAATGACTTGGAGCAACTCTGCCTCGCTTAAATCCAACCAATACACAAGTCAGAACATGGGCATCACCTCGTGATGTCTTTGGTCCTCTTCAAGAATGAAGGACAAACACATACACAATGGTTTGCTGGCTGTTTCCTCCCTTGGATTGGAAGCTCCCTGAGGGCAGGGACTGTCTTTTGCCTCTTTTTTTTGCAACCTTGATGCTTAGCACAGAGCCTGGTTCATAGCAGGAACTTAATACATGTTTATTGATTCATTGATTGATTCACAGTTCTCATTGTTAGGAGAATTCTCTCACATTTTACTTCTTTTTCATGGCCATCAAATGTGAGCTAATATAAATTTCCAGAGGGCAGGGCCTGGGATTCTTCTTTCTGTTCCTCTTAACTCCTAATTCTTATGACAGTGCCTTTCCCATGTTTTTTGGACAGATGCCTTAATTGGTTAAAAAGAACCCTCAGTGAAGAAACTCCCTCCACCAATGAAGATTGGTACATCCTCTACAACTTAACATTTCTTAGGGAAGGTCCAGGGTCACAGAAGCCCCTGGAACCCACATCTTCCTGACTCTCAGGTCAGTTCTCTTCCTACTACACTGCTTCTGCCTTGTACATAGTAAGGGCTTAATACATGACTGCTGGATTGGATTGGAATAGAGGGTATCTGAAATTTCAGGATTCTCTGATACTTGCCCTCACTATCTTTCCCCTCTACTATCATGATACTTGGAAGCCTGTCATTAGAGCTACATTCCACGGGTTGAGGCAAATTCTTTGCTAAAATGCACGCAGTCTAGGAAGGATTACTCATTGAAGCTAATGCCAGTCATTTACACCTTAGTGTGAATTAGCCTCTATCAGGAAGCAGACGAGGAAAGGGTTTTGACACCTTAGAATTTTATCTCAGAACCTCTAGAGAATGAAGCATTTCCCCAGGGTTAGTAGGACAGGCCTGGATAGGGACACTGGGCACCTAGGGGGTAGACTGAGGGAATTGGGTATCTGCCAGGGGTAAGAGGGAACCTCAGTGATCATCTTATTATGTCTATCTAGTTAGCAAGAATGATTAGTTAAAATAGTAACTTGTGCTTTTGTCTTTCTTTACAGGACAACATCCCCTTGTCTCCTACGCCACATTGGAAGGCATTCCTCATTCATCCACACATTCCTCCAACAGACATTTATTATTCAACTGCAGTTTTCCAGACACCCAAGGCAATGCCAGTCCCTATCCTTAGCCCTTAAGGAACTTATATCTCTGGTGCACTCAGATAAACAAATGCACAGTATATGCAAAGTAATTACAAGTATTGGGGGATAGGTAAGGAAGAGGGAAAACAACTGGGGAGGAAATTAGGAAAGAAATTCTGTAGTGGGTGGTGCTTGAACTAGGAAGACCTGAATTCAGATCCTGCCACAGATACTTACTAGCAGACCTTGAGGCAGTCACTTCACCTCAACAGTAAAATGGGGAATCACAACAACCCCTGCCTTCCAGGGATTGTGAGGTCATATTTGTCCAGTGCTTAGCACAGTAGGTGTTTAATAAATGCTTATTTCCTTCCCTCCTTTCCACCTGAGCTGAACCTCATAGGAAGTTCTGTGCTCTTTGCCTACAGGGTTGGATTTGCAGGACTCGCCCAAGGTACCCAAATTCTTAGCTATATCTCTGTAATGCAGACAATCCAGCCTGATAGAACTCTTCAGAGTTTATTAGCTTTTTGGAAGAACCCTGAGCTCTGTGAGGTTTGAAGGCCCCTTAGATCATAACCATCAGAAAGCTTGGATTAAGCTACCAAAAAAAAAAATCCCCTCTGACATCATTACATAAGCTATCACATTGTAGACATACCTAACCGAACGTTATAAATACCCTGAGATAAGTCCCTTTTGTGGGCAAGGTAGTTGAATATTGGGGGCTTGTAGTTTTTATGGCTCTGGATTAAGGGCCAATCAGACTTTTTGGAAAGTACAACTGGTCCCAATAAAGTCTACAGGAGTTTCCCCCCCCCCCCCACCTCCCCTTCCCCTCCCTAAGCACTTTTTATGACTATGAATGCTTGGTTTTCAGTCCTGGGGTGCTCCTGAGGCCTCCATTCCTGCAGGCCTGTGGCTTTCCAGGTGTGGAAAGCCCAGCAGCTCAGCCACATGGTCCACTCCCCATGGTCTACTCCCTCTGTTCCCTTTCTGCTTTGATCTCCTTCCTCTCCCTGAGCAGGTCCAAGCCTGGCTCATTTCTGGAGAAAGTCCTAGTCATTTCTTAGAAGACCACGGGTGGGTCACCTTCTGTTAGGATAACAGTAATAAATTCTTTAACAACATGTAAAGTTCCCCTTAATTGCACCTCAGTCATGACACATAGAGAAAATTAACAGACTGTGCCAGTGACCTGAGCAATGGAATCATTTATAACAGACAGAGGGGAAAAAAAAAGATGGAATGCCTGATGGACCTTGGGGCGATAAATTCCCAGATAATCCAGGGAGCTCTCATGGAACCATCTCACCTCTGTCTTTCTAGGGGCCTTTGATCAAAAATATGATTCAGGGAGGAGGAAACCTGAAATGTGTGAATTAATGACCCTGGAGGCTTGATAGCAAAGCCAGGAAGCATGTTCTGTGTCCAAGGAGAGCCTTATCTAAACCACGAAGAGGATGAGAAAATCATTGAACAGTTTTCTGTTGCTTGGCTGGAGGAGTGGGGGGATAAGGGGGCTCCCCCGGAGTGTCTGATGCGAAACAAGCTCTGGCCTCCCTGTGAAAGGCAGGTCCCTTTCCAGAGGGGGGCGTCTCAGAAGCTCTCAATTGTTTTTAAATTCTGTTTTTACAAGGAGTGTGAGATTTATAGGCTCTTGAGGGGAAGAAAATGATGTAACTTGAGTAAATCAACAGGCCATTTATTCCTGGCCCTGTTTCCTCTCTGTCACTGAGCTCTGAATTTAGCCCTGGAGCACTCTCTGCCTTAGAACACTTGTGCACACACACACGTGCATGCTCACACACACATTCACAAGACACTGTCTACCCTGACCCGCCCCCCCAATTACACACACTACAGATATCTTTGTAGAAACATATGATGTTGGGAACCTCCCGGCCCCCACTAGTTTTAATGCCTTCTGATTTTCTTATGCCTTCATCATTTAAGAGTCTGCCCCAGTTTTCTGGGTGCTAGCTAGCTACTGGTCTGTTCAGTCAGTGCAATGCTGAAGTCTAAACACTTATACGGATTGAAGGAGTAGGGGGGATGAGGGGAGACCCTCGTTTGCTGGACTGCTGTAGTTAGGGGCCAGAGGGCACTTACAGCTCCGTCAGAGCCGATGATGGCCACCGAAGTGGTAAGTGTAAGCCTATGTCTAGGGGTGAATATAGAAGTCTACGTACTGTGAATATACAATGTGCATGGGCAATGAATATATGTAGATACGTGTACGTTCATCTACACTGCAATGTGTGTGCATATATGAATCATATCTATGTGTACACACGCACCTGGGTACATGTGTCTGTGTATGTGCACATTTATATACATGCCTATGCATGGTGCCATGCAGGCAGGTTCACGTGCATTTGCCCATTTTTGTGGGTTAGTGTGGATTGATACATATTGCACAGTTTATATACATGCATTATATGTGTGTACTCTCTGTATATGCATATGTACAAAATGCATTGCATAATGTACTGTACTGCAGTACATATGTGTGCACGTGTATGCTGTATTTGCACATTACCTATATATGTATTGTGCTGAGGGCACATACTGTGTCATATGTACATGAGTATATGTGTATATTTATTTGTGTAAAAACACAGCACACATGTACCCTTGAAACCCTAAGGAAGGTCAAGCATCTCTGCACTAATTGCTACCTAAGGATCAGGAATGACCTGGAAAGATTAAAAGTGGTTTTGAATAAGTCCCCAGAAGCACACATAGTGGTAGAACTAGAAAGTACCTTTATATCCTTATGCCCAATCTTCTCATTTTATAGGTGGGGAAAGTGTGGCACAGGACAGGGGAAGGGACTTGACCACAATCACACAGAGTAGCACAAAAGAGGATTCTCCATAAAAACACAAATCTCCATGTCACACAGCTAATTGTATAAGTATGCACTAAAACCTTCATGCTAATTTCAAAATTGATTTTATTTTTAATGGAAGGAATCAGTTTCTTTGTCATGTGTTTGGATTTGTGGTTTTGGGAAAGTGCGAAACTTTTTCATAATCTGCTTTATGGTGTTGCAATATGGCAAAGGAAATAGACATATGGCAAGCCAAAGTAGGCACCTAAGAAGAGGGAATATTTCTCCAAAGGGATGACACACATTTGATAGAGGAAACACTTTTTAGTCTCCACTCATGGATGGGGTGTTCCTACCTGGCACACTTCTCTCCCCAAGTACCTTTCATTAGATTCCCCTCCATCCCATCCCATCCCATCCCACCCCATCCCATCCCATCCCATTTTATCCTATCTCATATTATCCCATTCATCTGCACTTTACTCCATTCCAACAACAAGTTATTAAGCATATATTAGGTTGCTGACATTGTGTTAGGTCCTAGGGATCCAACAACAAAATAAAAAAAATGTCCATGATCTTTAGAAGTTTAAGTTCTAGTGGACAATACCACTTGTATTGTTGTTCAATTATTTTTTACTCGTGTCCTACTCTTGGTGACCCCAATATACACACTGATTTTCTTGGCAAAGAAACTGGAGTGGTTTGCCATTTCCTTCTCTAGCTCATTTTACAGATGAGGAAACGGAGACAAACAGGGTTAAGTGACTTGCCCACGGTCACCCAAGTGGGAGAGATCAATAGTAAGCGAGGGGATCAAGAAAGATTTCGACCAGTATGTTGTACCTGAACTGAACCGTGAAAGCTGGGGACCCCATGATGCAGAGGTGAGAAGGTAATCTCTTCTATGCATGGCCAACAAGCTTGATGCCATCTAAACATAAATTATATTTTTGCCTATTACTAGAAAAGTAATATCTCTTGGGGAAAAAGTCCAACTAGGATCTAGGTAATTTTCAACATTTTGATTCCTCTGGTGGTTTTCAAGTTGGCTTTCTGACCTCTGGGTCTAGGGGTGGCAGGTATTTCTGTGAGAGAGAGAAAGTATGGCTTTGACACAACTATATACAAAAGCATCGGCTCAGGGCTGCAGGCGATGATTGCTTACTCGAGGGTGTCAAACTCACATAGAAACAGGGGCCACACAACCATACACAAGGATTCCTGGGGCCACATATTGACTTAGAAAACCACATTAACTACATTCTGTCATATTTTTATTTACTTTGTTGACATTTTAATCTGGTTCAGCCATAACCACTGACCATTTGACATTTTGGACCAACAGGGTCAAGAAGAAGCTGTCTGGGAATGAATAGCCAAGGGAGCATGTCATTTTTTTTTTCTGGGTTTCATTCAGTTTTCTCACCTGTCAAATGAGAGAAGCAGATGGTTCCTAAGGTCCCTAAGATCCCTAAGGCCAACTCTATGGTCCCAACTCTTGGGATTGAGAAGAAAACATGGACCTTTATATAACCTCTTTGAGTTTTCATCTTTTATGAAAAATACACCTCTCCTCGAACCCCAAGAAAGAGGAAGAGATATTATCCATAATTTCCACTTGCTATATACTATAATAACCTACGAAGCCCCTGTGCCCTAACAAGAACCTTTCCAGCATTCCTCTCTAGGGCTGTAGGGGAAATAGCCCTGGAGTCAAGAAAGAAGAGCAATACTGATTGAGTTAGAATGCAAGCTCCCTGAGGGCAGGCACCATCACCCTGAGGGCAGGCACCATCACCCTTTTTAATCTTTGTACCCTAAGCACCCAGAGAAGCACCACAGAGTAGAGTCTAGAGAGCTGGTCTCAGAGTTGGAGAGAACCAGGTTCAGGTCTTCCTTCTGACACATACTGGCTGTGTGAAGCTGAGCTAACCACCGAAGTTGCTGTTATCTAGGATGCATTCTGATATTATAAATGTGAAGACAAGTTGCCAGTCTGAATTAGTGAAAGGACTTTCCCCACTGGGGAGCTCCTCAAATCCATAAAATCCCAGATCAAGTTTAAATTTTTTCCCCTGCCACCAAACATAGGGTCTAGCTCATAGCAGGTGCTTAATAAATGGTCAGTAAGTTAAATTGAATACAGCTGCTTTAAGGTCTCCGAAGCACTTTTTACACAACATATCTCATTCATTCCTTACCACAACTCTGTGAAGTAAGCCAGATGCAGGAATTATTACCCCCATTTTAGAGATGGAAATTCAGACGGATTAAGTGACTTGTAGCAGGTAACATCACAAATTAATAGGAGTATTTAAATCTAAGTCTCCCTTAAAACCAGACACAGTTATCATTTCCACTATACACACCATGCTGTCTGTCTCTACTTCCTTCTGAATGCTGCTGCTTCCCAATAAGAGTTTAAGCTATCCACCTTTGGTCAGAATCCCAGGGTGTCTCTCTAAATGTGGGATTATTTTATAGATGATCATTTTTAGTTTCTAGATTATAGTCTCTCTATATATGTAGTCTATAGTTTATAGATTAGTTTTTATATATCCTTTTAAAAATTATTTCTTAAATTAAATTTTATTTAATTTTCATTTCTAGTTTTTTAAAACATGCAAATTAGTTAATTATAGAGCCCCTTTTCTTGTATCTTTCATTTATGGTTGCACTTTGCCAAAAGTTAGTTGAGTAGCATAACTATCAGGGAGTTGAGTTTTTAATTGTTAAAATTCTTTCAATAATGTGGGTAGGGAGAAAGCTTTAATCTTTTTTGGTATCTAATTGTTATCTCTGATGATCATTTTTGCATGGGGGAGAGTGGAAATAGTAATTGAAATGACCTCCCCCAAAGGAAGTTCATGGGATATCAGCCCTTGACTGCCAGACACTGGAAAAGTCCACTAGCTTAAAAAGAAATATTTTCATCCGACCTACCTGTGACTTTGAGTACGTTATTTCATTTACCTGGGACTCAGTTTGCTCATCTGTTAAATGGCAGGATTGGACTAAATGATTTCTAAACTCCCTTCCAGCTCAAAATTAATTATCTAAGATTTTTTCCCCCTTAAACTTTGAAATTTTCTTTTTTTTTTCTTTTTTCTTTTTTCTTTTTTTGGTTTAAAACCATTGGTGAGGAAGAAGAAAAAGAAAAGGGGGTTGGATGGGGAAGAGAAATGCATTTGAAGTAGATAATTGTTTTCTTTAAGAAGAAAAAAAAAATCTTTAGGAATAGGAACAACTGTTTTCTTTTTAAAGCCCTGATAAGATTTTTAAAGCAGAAATGTGCTTTCAAGGCCCTCTTAATAAAGTTATTAAAAATGCAGTTCTGTGTCTTCCCTTGTAATTGAGTTTCACCACATAATTTCAGAAAAAGCCACACACACGAAAAAAAAAAACTTGTAGTAAAAAACCGGGGTATAATTTTCTTCAATCAAAGGAAGCTCATGACTGCAATTACCCCAAACCCTTTCCGAACCTTGCTGCGATACACCAGGGACAGGTCTTGGGGTCTCTGTGGGTGGTAAAGCTTTCATGTGCCTTTCAAGCCTTTCTTTATTGTAAGGTTTCAAGTGAATGCTAGCAGCAATGAGCAAATTTGATAATTCGATCTCAAATTAGTTAATGCAATGCGCCAGGAACCACTAACGAGCCCCAAGTTGGAGAGATGAAAATGTATCTTTACTGGAGTGGGGAGGCTCCAGTTAACTAGCCTGGCATTGAGGGGGTGTTAGGGTAACTTTTTTGGGGGGGTCTTCATAAAAATGAAATGATACTAGGAAAATGGGGTATCATGTTTTTTGGGAAGATGGGGATGGAACCGGGTGCCTATTAGTGTTCTGACAACAAGGCAGTAGACCACATTGGTTATATTTAGCATGAGACTGAATTGCATATTCAAGAACCTGGGTTCAAAACCCAGTTCTGTTACTACCTGGGAGATCTCACACAAAACATATCTTCACTTTGGGTTTTTGGCTTCCTCATCTATAAAATGAGGAGATGGAACTGGTGTGGTATGTTAGTCAAATTACTGACTTTAGAGCCAAGTGACTTTGGTTTTACATCCCACCACTGACACTTGCATCTTCATTGACTTTGGACAAATCACTCAACTATCTTGGGCTTCAGTTTTCTCATCTGTCAAATATGGCTTTTGAACTAGATGACCTCTGAGATCTCTTTGCTTTCTGTCATTTATCCGTGATCCTGTTTCTTAAGGTCTCTTTCATTTCTAATGAGAGCATCTCAGCTGGAATGAGATTTCTTTACTGGTGACTGTGATCATAGATTTGGGCATGGTGGTTTTAGAACGGGAAAGGATTTCTGAAATTACATGGCCAAATAACTTCATTTTTAAGGATAAAAAGACAGACCCAGAGAGGTGCTTTGCCTGAAATTATACAGGCTATAGGTACCAAAAGCCAGGTTCCTCTGACTCCAACCTTAGGGCTCTTTCCAGTGCACCAAGGACTTAGCCATGCCTTAAAAAATGCTCTCTCCTCTAAAACGTACACATTCAATTTTAGTCTGCTTTAAAGAAGCAAAGGATCAAGGCCTAGGGAAGGGCCCTGTCTTGGACGGCTCACATCTAGAGTCTTCTTTTCAATGCTAGACTTCAGAGATTAGGAATAAGAATGTGTATGCAGTACTTTAAGGTGGGCAGAGAATTTTATATTTGTTATTTCATTTGATTTTCACAGAAACCCTGTGAGAGATGCTACTATTATTAGCTCCATTTTAGAGATGAGGAAAGTAAGGCTCTGAGAGGCTGTGACTTGCCAAGATAAGACACAGTAAGTGTTTGAAGGGTGCGATTTGATCCCAGGTCTTCCTGATTCCCAAGTCCTGTGCTCTATTCACTAGGCTGTCTCTCTAGCAGGAAGCATGTCGATCAGCCAGAGAGTATCCAGAAGGGGATGACCAGGGCCTTGTGATCGTTGCACATGAGCAGCATGTAAAGGAAATGGGGATGTTTAGCCTGGAGGAAAGAAGAATTGGGATGAGGGGAATAGTAGCAGTTGTCAAGTGTTTGAAAGGCTGTCCTGAGGAAGAGGGATTAGCCTTGTTCTGCTCTGCCCCAGTAGGCAGAACCAGTACAATTTAGGGTGGAAGCTGCAAAGATGTCAATTTAGGCTTGATGTCCAGAAAAAAAACAAAAACAAATTTCTTAGGGTGTCCCCCTCCCCAGGTGGTGGATTTTTCTTTCACTGAGATCTTTAAGGAAATGTTGGATGCCTTATGGACATTGTAGGGTTGGATTAGATGGCCACTGAGGTCCCTTCCAGCTGGGATTTTAATACCATGAGAAGGATTCTAATACCATCTTACAGAGTGCTTTTGTCCTGGAGTTCAACCTAGGGACCAGCCTCAATAAGGTACCTGAAGGGGAAGGCAGGAACTGAAAACAAGAAGCTTGGAGGGACCATTACCTTAGATGGAGGGCTTGCCAACAAGCTGTCTGTCAAAGATGACACTTTGGCTACTGCTGCTGCTACCACCTTACATTTCAATAGTACTTTTAAGTTTCACTCAGGGCTTTCCTCTCAGAAGTTCTGTGATGTAGGGGGTTCTATGTACTATCACTCTCATTTTGCAGATGAAGCTTAGAAGGAGTCCATGACGGGCTCACAGTTCCCTAGCTAGGAAGGACTATGGTGTTGAGGGAAAAATGCTTCTCTGGTATTTACTGACTTTGTGACTTTGGGTAAGTTGATTCACCTAGATCTATTTCCTTTTTGATTAAAGGAAGAAGTTGGCCTAGCATCGTCTCTGGGGTCTCCTTGAGCCCTAGATCTATGACCTATGAACCCAGGTTTGGACTCCAAAATATGCATTTTCTTAAGCAGTCAGGCAGAGTGCTCAGCACTGGGAAGGGAAAAACAAGAAATTGAGTAACCTTACCCTCAAGCAGCTTATATTCTTCTGGGTCCTTTTAAACACAAACACACACATGCACACACATGCGCACGCACACACACATGCACACACATGCATACACACATACACATGCACATGTGTACATACATGAACACACATACATACTCACACACATGCACATGCACACACACACACCACACCACACACAACAACAGACAACAGCAACAACATTTACTTTTCTAATCCATCCTCCACACAGTTGGCAAAGTGATATTTTTAAAATACAGTTCTCCATTACACTCATCTGCTCAAGAAATTTCATTGACTCCCTATTAACTCTAGGACAAAATCCAAATCCTCATTTAAAGTCCCTTCCAGTCTGGTTCTAGCCTGTCTTTCCAGGTTGATCATACATTATTTCCCTTCAGTCCAATTGTCCTACTTGCTACATATCTGACACTTCATCTCCAGTCTCCATGCCTTTGCATAACGGTTGTCTCCCTTATGTAGAAGGCACTCCTACCTCACTCCTGCCTTTTGGACTTCCTAGCTCCCTTAAAGCTTCAGCTCAAATACTGTATCTCACAAAAATCCTTTCCTGAGTCCCATACTTGTTAGTCTCTCCCATCCCCCATGACTTTGCATTATTATGTAAATTTCACTTTCCCATCTATTTCCTCCCGTCAGAACTTAAGCTCATTGAAGGCAGGGACTGATTCATTTTTGTCTTTGCTTACCTGGTGCATAAACATAGTGCTTGGAATATATTGGTTGATTAATCAAATGCTAATGAATGGATGGATGGATGGATGGATGGATGGATGGATGGATGGATGGATGGATTTATTAAGCCTATATATGGTCTTGGTCCTGGGTATGGTGCTGGGGATAAAATGGCAAAAAATGAAACAAACCCCTGCCCTCCAGAAACTTACATTGTCTTAGGCTCTTATTAAACAGCAGCAGCAAATTTATTTTTAGGGGAAACCTGGTGGGCTGGTGACAGCAGGAGCCCTTGTGAAGCTGCCGTACCTATGAGAGAGCCCCCACCTCTCCCCTAGAAGGTGCAGAGTGGGATTAAGATGCTACCCATGGCTTCTGAACAGTGGGCTGTTTGCTTTAAAGTCCAGAGACTGTGAAGCAAGCCCGGGGAAGTTAAGATGGCTAGAAGGATTGGCCAGGGTTTCAAAAGCTCCAGTGTTGTCCTGAACTCTCTACTTTAATCAGAGCTGAAAGGAGCCCCCCCGGCCCATAGCCCAGTGACAGATGATTCTTCCCTGAAACATTTTTAAATGGAACAGAAGACGTCCTTTATCTGTGTGGTCTGAGCTCATTTACTCCAGGAGAAAAACCCAGCCCCTGTCCGCCTGAAAGCCAAGTCTTGTTCTCTCATCTGATGGATGAAAGGAATTTGGAAGCCTGATACTGTCCCCTGAGATGTCATTCAAATCCACAGATACATTCTACCAGCAGGGCCAATGTCACTTCGAAGACTCATCTCTTGGCTTCCCCCTTCGGCTCCCCCCTTGCCCCATTCATCTCAGGCTCCTGTCTTATCCCAGAGCTGGGGCAGCCTCTAATCAATAAAAATCAGGGTGACCTGGGGGGAACCTGGTCTCCTATTGGTAGCTCAGGGAAAGTTAAAGCATGATTAGAAATAAATGCACCGGTTAGGCTATAAATTGGAGCTCTTTGAAATGAGCCCGAACGGGATCAAGTTTTCCTTTATGGGGGTATTTCTTGTCAGTTTCCATGTAAATCAGAGAGATGACAAATGCAGGGGACAATTGGGAGTAGGGGGAGTCCTCAGGCTTCAGCCTGCAGGAGGGAAGCAGGCTGGTCTCTAGTTCTGAGTCTATTAAATAACCAGCGCCACCAAACAAACAAAAACAACTTGTTAAGTATTTCCTCTTAGAACAAAGAGAAAGTTCCAGTTTTGGATGGGATCTTGCTGACGATGGGTTATATATATCTGAGGGTCCTTCAGGGACAAGTTCTTCACCATCCCTGCTCTCCCGGTCCCCCCCTCCCATATTCCCCCTATGCAATAATAATTCAGGCAAACTTAAAAAGCTATCGATACTGCAGCATTCCTGGATGATGGATTTTCCTCTCTTCCTGAAATTCAAATATAAATCCCCCAGTCTTCTGCAAAGTAGTCATGGCAGGGTGATTTACTCATTCTGGCTCTGGAGGAGTTGCCCTGTGGACTTTCAAAACTTAGAAAGATGAAGAATGCAACAGTGTGTGTGTGTGTGTGTGTGTGTGTGTGTGTGTGTGTGTGAGAGAGAGAGAGAGAGAGAGAGAGAGAGAGAGAGAGAGCAAGAGAGCAGAGAGGAGAGGGAAAGAAAAAAACAGCAGAAAGGAAGAAAAAAGGCAAAGTGAGGGAGAGAAAAAAGAGGAAAAAGGAGTGAGAAAAGGAGAGAAAGAAAGATAGAAAGATGGAGAGAAGGCAAAAAAGGGTGAAAGAAGTAGAAAGAGAGAGAGGAAAGGAGGAGGAATGAAGGCATGAAAAAGTGAGAGGTGAAAAGGGTGAGAAAGAGAAGGAAAAAAGAAGCAAAGGACAGAGTGGCGAGGAGAGAAGTGAAGAAAGAGAAAGAGTAAGTGAGCACGAGTGAGGGAAGATAGAAGAAAAAGATGGAGAAAAAGTGAGGGAAAGAATAAGATAAAGAAAAGGAGAAAGATGAAAGGGGAGAGAGGAGGGATTCCCTCTCTCCTCCTTTTAACAGATTATGCCTATCTTATTTTTCTAGTATTCAGAAAAGAGAGCCCAGCCCAGCTGCCTGCCCTTCATGGCAGGGGATTCCTGCTCTGAGTTCAGGGTCCTGTGCAGAGTTTCCTTCAAGACAATGTAACATGGAGCCATCTAATCCATCTCCCACCGGATCTCCCTAATCTGCACATTTCTCTTCTTGGGCGATGTTACTGTTGCTTTATCATAAATAGGGGATGAAGACAGTTGGAGCTGCTACTGTTGTAATCTATCCCAAGATGAATAGGGGAGAAGGCTGAAATAAATTCCCCGTTTCCTGTCCCACATGTCTGCCAGACCACTGCTCAGGTCAGGGGCATCCTCCCTCCAGACTGGTAATTGCAAAAGACGAAACAACTGAACCCTAACTAGAAGATCAAAGAATTAAAAGAGAAGAAGGAGGAGGAGATAGAGGAGGTGGAGGTGGAAGGGGGGTCGGAGAGCACTTTTCTGAGAACAAGCTGGCTTTGGGGGCAAAGTCCACTGGGGGTGGGGCGAGGGCAGAAACGTTCTCTCAATAACCAAAAAGATCCTGGAGGAGGCGGGGGCTGCTCTAGTGTGTGTCAGAGCTAGATAAGGAGAGTCACGGCTGTTGGGGGTTTAAGCTTGGTATTGTCCCAGCGCCTTTAATCATCGGGGGGTTCCCTTTCCTTTTTTACTTTTAGTCAGCTCATTAGAAACATAAACAAACACATCTTCCAAACCCCTTGGATCCTTTCCCCTTTCTCTATTTCTTTCTTTTTATTATTTCACTTATTTTCTTCTCTCCTTCTTTGTTTTACTTTTTTTCTTTATTTTTCTCTTATTCCTCTTTTCCCCTTCTCTTTCTTTGTCCCTTTCTTTTCTCTCTCTCTTCCTTCTTGCACTCCTTCCTTCCCTCCTCTACTTTCTTTTCTTTCCTTGTTTCTCTCTTCCTTTTCTTCTCTTCCCCTTTGTTCCTTCTTCTCTCCCTTTTTCTCTTCCCTCCTGAGTAAATTTGGTACAAATTTAGAAACACCATACTGAATGCCACTATTACAAAATGCCACCACCACAACAAGAAGTCAGGTTGCTCACACTGACCAAGCTCTACCTCTGTCAGAGAGAGGACCTTCTAGTTATTGACAATTCCTTCCAAGGTAGCATCTCTGAAGACCCAAGGTCTGAAAGCAGTCACTTTGCTTTTCCTGGTAACCATATCAACCAAGGCTTGAACTTCTTGGTGGAAGAGTGTGTGTGTGTGTGGGGGGGGGGGGAGGGTAATGCAGTAATTCCCCACTAATCCTTCCCTCCTTTGTGCTGTCACCATCCCCTTCTCCCAAGCCTCTCCTTGGAAGCCAGGAGAGCCCACACCCTGGACATCCACACTTGACCTTTTGCTCCCAGAATCTCTGCCCCAGCTTCCTCACACAACCAAAGTTTATTTGCTCAGATTTAAGCTAAAGCACACAAAGGGTTACTATTTTCTATTAGGGGGCAGATTTAGGTTTCTAAACAGCTAAGCTCCTAGGGATGGGCATGGGGGTTGGGGGCCGCAGTAGAGAGGGCCCCAGTGGGGCAGAGCATCACTGTAAACCGATACCAGTGGAAGTCTCTTGGCTCATCCACATTTTCTTTTCCTTACTCTGACAGTGACTCATTAATTATATTTTATATCCAAATGGATGAAATTCTGCAACAAAACAATGTTTTTACCCTCCACCCCCCCCCCCCCAAAAGGGTCATAAATCGTAACTTTGGGAGTGCTAATAGTGCTCACATTTATTCCTATTAATGCTTCCTGTTTTTGAAAGCTGGGCCCCTTCCAGAGATAATGTATTACAAGCCTTCCTGCTGAAGGATTTGGGTTCCTCTAGGCTTGGTTCCAGTTATAACTGGCAGCGAAGGCTTTCACACATTCACAAATCCCTAACTCCTCCCAGAGAGCAGAAGAGAGCCCAGAGGTTTTGGCTTGGGTCAGCAGATTTTGGAGTGTTACAGGAATGAATGGGAAAAGATTCAACCTCTAAGCAGGGGCTTAAACAGAACAGCCTCTTCAGAGAGGTGGATGCCCTCCCAGTTCTGAATATACATGCCACTGGGCCTGAACCATTTCAAAAGCTGTGTGGGGGAGCAGGGGGGTGGGAGAACAAGGCTACACAAGTTTATTATCCAAAAAGAAGCAGAGTGAACAGGAAGCCAGCAAGTCTTGAATTCAAATCCTGTTTCAGACATCCTTGACTTTGGGACCCATGTCAATTCACTTAAAGTCTCAGTATACTAAATGCAAATACAAAGGAATTCCTTAAAGGTTGCCTTAGAAAATCACAAATTGACATTATCTATGTTGTATCGTATTTTTACTTATTTTGTTAAACATTTCCCAACCATATTTTAATCTTAGCGAGGCCACACTCTGCAGTCCAGGCCAGTGAGTTTGACATCTCTGCCCTGAGCAATTCTCTGAAGACTAAGAATCCAAAGGGGTCCTGTCCTGCAATATTAGGACGGGAAGCTTCCTCTACTGGGAATCCTCTATAGTGATGAAATCACAAGCCCAGAACTTAACCTGAAACTGTATTGACTTGGGAATGAGGGGCTTACGGCACAAAAACTGGCTGCAGGTCACTCCTTAACCTGGCTGAAAATGTCCATTCACCTTTTAATTTCTGGGATCAGGGGTCCAAATCTGGAAGGCTATATATATAGGCCAACCCCCTTGTTTTACTGATGAAGAATCCAAGGCCTAGAAAAAGTGCAGAATCATAGATTTATGGTTAGAAAATGGAGATGATCTATTCAATCCTCTCAGTCTACATATGAGGAAACTCAGGCCCAGGGAAATAAACTGAAGTGCCCAAGGTTACATAGATAGTTTCAGAAAGAGGATATTCTTTCATAGCCAGAAGGAAGCTCAGTTAATCATTTTTGTTCAGTCAAATCAGTTGCGTCTGACACTTTGTGACCCCCTTTGGGGTTTTCTAGGCAAAGATAACGGAGTGGTTCGCCATTTCCTTCTCCAGATCATTTTACAGATGAGGAAACTGAGGCAAACAGGGTGAAGTGACTTGCCCAGGGTGAGGCCAGATTTGAACTCAGGACTTCCTGACTCCAGGCCCCAAGCTCTAGCCTCTTTGCTACTTAGTTGGTCATAGGGGCCAGATCAGATGGCCACTGAAGAACCTTCCCTTTTTACAGTTCTTTGATCATGGATCGGGAGGTGGAAGAAAACTTCTTTGGATGTCATCTGGTACAATACCCTCATTTTTATAGATATGGAAACTGAGGTCTACAGAGGTCAAGTAGCTTGTCCAAGGTCAGAGGCTCAGATTTTCAGAGCTGGAAGGAATCTTGGACATCTAGTCCAGAACCTTCATTTTACAGACAGCAAAGCTGAGATCCAGGAAGAGAAAGTGTCTTGCACTCTCAAGTATTAAGTACCCTGGTCCACTTTACTTCTGCCTTCATATAGAGTAGTCTTTCTTCCATATGGAAACGCTCCGATGGCGCTCTTTCCCCTCTCAGACACTGGGTTAGTTAGGCGTTGGAGGAAACAGCAGAGGCAGGGACTGGTGATCGAGCGAGGGAAAAAAAGCCTTCCTTTTTTTTTTTTTTTTTTTTTGCATTCCTAACCTACCTGAAATCTGGAACAACTGGAAATTCTCTGAGTTTTTCTGTCTAGCTCTACTTTTTAGGCCAAGATTTCTGGTAAATCCAACTTGAAATATTTGGATGTGAAACCCAACCCAATCGTTCAACTTTCTGACTCATTTGTTCAGTTCTGACTAATAATTACAGGCAAGCATCTATCGGACGCTGGAGATTCCAAAGTATGGACGAACAGAACCCCGGGCTGGTCCTCCCCACCCCAGCTCCTTCCACCACTAGCAGTTAATTTAGATTGCAACAATCGCTCCCTCCCCTTTCTGTCTAACCTCTAATGGGCAGGCGTCCTGCACAACAGACGAGCGGTAACCACATCCTATTCATCATATAATCACTGTGAGGAGAATGCAGAATAACAACCCCGGTCATCAGACTTGTTCTAGCTCACAGCCGAGACACGGAGGAAAGCATGGCTGCTTGTGTCTTCCTGGAGCCTGGGCTCTGAGCTTCCAGGAAGGAAGATGGCCCCTTGATAAATAAACCGAGACGCTGCCTGAAACCTTTCACGTTGAGAAATGTACTCATGGCTTCGGTCATCTGCATGGTGGGAGCACACTGTGTGTTACAATGATTACTATCATTGCCATCATCATTATTAATATTATATTTTAATAGGCTTCCTCCCACATATTAAGATCACATATGTTCCAACCCATGCGCACTTTTCAGAAGTTATTTCTGGAAAATGTTGAATCTCATAACAGCAATAGAAAGGAAAATATGGCAAAGGCCAAAATAAATGTCTCTTTGGACTGTGTTTCAAAAGCATCGGAATATTTGTGTAAGTTTGAAATTCCAACCTTTGGAGAAGAACAACTTGGCCGTTGATAGATATCGCGGGGAAGGATACATTTCTGGAAGTCTCTCTCTTGGTTTGCCTAGTTAATAAATTTGATCTGGCAAGCGTGGGAGGTTGGGGGTGTGTGCGGAGGTAGACTAGCTGAATTCAAATTGGGGACTCCGGGAAAATCACGTTTTTTGGATGACGGCCTCCAAAACATTTTCAAAAGACACTACAGGGCCAGTGAAATTCACCAGACCCCTCTGAAGAAGTTGGGTCTCTTGAGAAGATGAATGAGAGAAGATGTGGTGAACCTGTTTCACTGGTGGCTGAATCGCATGAGGGCTGTAACAGAACCGGAGGCGGATAGCTTCTAACCAATCCACAGGAAAACGTACATCAAAAAGCAGCCTCACCACAAACTCGAGCTTTTAAGGCTGAGAGCTGCATGTTGTTTACGGGGTTTCTCAAAGACATCCAGGACATGTCTGGGCTGGAGCTCTGTGCAGAATCTCATAAAATCTAATTCAACTCAAAGAATCACAAATGTTCAGAGTTGGAAGAAACCTTAGTAACCCTTTATTGCAACCTGTATCCAAAAAGGAATCCCCACTGTCACAGACGCAATGAATGGCCCTCCAGACTCTTCCTGAAGACTTTCAAAGAGAAGAAACCCATCTCCTCCCAAGGTCGCACATTCTACTTTGAAACAGCTTTAACTTTTAGGAAATCGCTTCTGATATCAAACCTAAAAATGCTTTTTTGTGGTTTAAACCCAATTGGACAATTAGTTATTAAGCACCTACTATAAACCAGATATTTATATTTACTGTTACTTACTAGCTATATTAGGCACTGGGGATTCAAGGACACTAATGTAACAATTCCTGCCCTCCAAAAACTGATGTTCTACTACATGGCTGGATGGTATCTGATGTACAAACATGAAGGGACATAAGGACACACACACATACACACACACACACACAGAGTTTTGTGTTGCTCCGGACAACTGAACGTGGGATGACATCCCAGGATTCAGAACACGAAACCATGAACTAGTCCAATGCTTTAATTTTGGAGATAAGGATACCAAATCTCAGAGAAAGTAGATGACTTGCCTGAGTTGCCTTGTCACCCAATAACTTTTACTCAAAGAAATCCAGACTCCATTTGGATGGCTGGATGGGACAGTACCTGACCCTCACCTCTGAGAAACAACAGGGGAATGATGGAGGCATCTAGCCTTTTCTGTCTGTCAGAGACGCAAGATTAAGACCTAGGCTCTAATAGAAATAAATGCTCGACTTAAGCTTTACCAGGGACTGGGGAATGGGTATCTTTGTAAGAAACAGAACTGGAGTAAATGCAGTTCATACCTACCTAGTCTTGGGAGTTGGGAGAAATCTGAATTCTAATCCTATGTCTAATAAGTGAAATAATGAAAAGTGCCTCTGAAATCAGAAATGCTCACTACCTGTGTGACCTTGGAAAAGTAATTTAACTTACTTTGGTTTTCAAATCTGTAAATGGGTGTGGAGGGGCAGGGGCGGGGGGGGGGGGGGGGAAGGGATTGAATTAAATGACCTCTGAGGTCTCTTTCCAGCAAATAAGTATTTTCATTACAAGCCTTAAAGTGCTATATAAATTATTGATATTATTTTTGCCACTAAACAAAAGGAGAGGGGGAGGAGGGAAAAGGGATGGAAAGAAGAGAAAAAAGAGGGAAAGAGGAGGAGGAGAGGAGAAGAAGAGAAGGGAGGAGATGGGAAGGGAAGAGAAGAGGAGAGGAAAAGAATAAAGAGGAGGAAAGGGGTAGAGGAGAGGGAAGAAGGGAAGGGTAGGAAGGCAAGGACAGAGAGAAAGAGACAGGAAAAGAGGGAGGAGAGAGGAGGCAAGAGAGAGAGGGAAGAGGAGAAGAAGAGAAAGGAGAGGGGAACAGGAGGGAAAGAAGGGGAAGACAAAAGGGTGGAGAAGGGGAAGAAGGTAGGGAAGAAGTAAGGAAAGAGGAGGGGAAGATAAGGAGGAGAGGAGAAAGTTTAGGGGAGGAAGAGATGAGGAGAGGGGAAAGGAAGGGAGAAAACAGGAGAGAAGGGTAATGGAGGAAACTCAGAAGTCGGGTGAAAGTCACTGATGGGGCCTGGCTACTGGCCCATCTCCCCTCTGAAGTTTCATTGAGAATACTACAATGATACTGGCTTCCATTCCTACAGCCTGTCAGAGCCTCACAGCCATTGGAGAGCTACTTAGCTGAGAGGGATTCCTTCAGCAGCCCGGTGGTCTATAGACAGCAGTGGTGAAATAGAGGAAAGGTTGGGACCCCACGCTCCCTCCTAAGTCCCTTTTCCAGAGAGCCCTTTGGGAGATAGCAAATACCCCTTGTCCTCTATTCTGAAGGAAGATGCACTCCCCAAACTTGGCTGCCTGCATGTGTTTCCAGAAGAGGGGGAAAGGAAAATACCAAACTGAGACATGTAGGGCCTATTTTTTTTTAAGGAAAAACAAGAAAGATGCTTCTTTCCAAGCAGGCCCAGTATCTTGTAACACTGGAGTGATTGTTGCAGGGCCAATCTGGTTTTCATTAGTAGGAATGATGGGCCCAATTTCTGCACAGGACTCAGGGCTCTGGTCTCCCTGTTTGGTGTACATGCTGCTAGTTAACCCCTTCCCCACTTTCTCTTCCTCTGCTAGACTGGGGCACCATCTGCAGGTCAGGGCATGTCTCATAGCCAAGAAGATTCCACTGGGGCACCACCAGAATGGGTTAGATCGAACATATCTATGGGCTCCAACTCCTAGGAAACATAGAGGAGAAGAATGTAAATCCATGTGAAAAGGGCAGGAGGTAATGACTTACTGGGAGGGAAGATGAAAACCAAGGAGAACAGAATGTGGCAAGGGGAGAGGATCGAACACGGCTGTCTGCAAAGATCTGAAGGGTGGAAACACCACCCTGGACAAGGGAATTGTTGAGGTTTATGGAGGGTTGTAGCTATGAGTAATGGGATGGAACATAAGATGAATCTAGATGACATTCAAAACTCTTTCCCAATGTGGTTTAGTGGATTGTAGAATCACATCTTGAAGAGGCTATGAGGTCTTATTTCCCTGGAGAGTAAACTCATTTAAGACTCAGGTGGAGGTGCCAAAGTGGCTGAAGAACCACCATTCTTGGAGCTAGGAAGTCCTGGATGGCACCTGGGTGATGTCTGCCAAGTCTCAAGTCCTTTGGGCTCTACACAACTTGCTAAGACTTTGGTTTCAAAGAAGGTGAAGTTCTCTCCCTAAAGGGAGAGTTTCCTACACCAATGAAATCACAGGTTCAGTCCTTATCCATTAAGACCTCCCTTTGGAGCAAGATAAAATGAAACAAAAATCATAAGATCATTCAGAGGTGGTCTGATGACCACCTCAGTGGTCATCAAGTCCAATATCCTTTTTCATGTAGGAGGAAACTGAGACCTGGAGAAATTAAGTGACTACTCTACTGTCACTCAGTTAATAAATGTGAGAAGCAGGATTTGAACCAAGGTCTTCCTGACTCCAGGTCAATCTCTCTATGTAATACATATAAATATCTATACACACACATACACACAAGTGTATATACATACATGTATATTCATACAGATACATTATATACACACATATGTATATGTATTTATATGTGCGTGTGTATATACATGTATAGTTATGTGCTGAGTCATTGGAGAATCATCTCAACTTACCTTTTGGGAATCAAAAGATAGCATGATATGGGAATAAAATACTATACTTAGAGTCGAAATCCAAGTTCAAATCCCATCTCCAAAATTTGCTAGCTGTGATACAAGAACAGTAATAACAACAGCATCAACAGTAATAATTAGTACTTACATTGCTCCTACTACATGGAGCAGCTAGGTGGTGTGCTGGGGCAGTGAGGTGGCACCATTGTGCACAGAGCGCCAGGCCTGGAGTCAGGAAGATCTGAGTTCAAATCCAGCCTCACACACTTACTAGCTGTGTGACCCTGGGCAAGTCACTTCACACTGTTTGCCTCAGTTTCCTCATCTGTAAAATGATCTGGAGAAAGAAATGGCAAACCATTCCAGTGTCTTTGCTTAGAAAATCCCAAATCGGGTCATGAGGAGTCAAACATGACTGAAAATGACCAGACAACAAATATTGTGCTAAGCTCTTTACAGATATTATCTCATTTAATTCTCAAAACAACTTTGTGAGATAGATGCTATTATCATCCTCATTTTACATTTAAGGAAGGCACTACTATTAGTAAGTGCATGAGGCTGAATTTGAACTCAGAATTCTGTCTACTATGCCTCCACCAATCACACACACACACACACACACACACACACACACAATTCTCTAAGCCTCAGTTTCTTCACCTGTAAAATGGGGAGAGGAAGAGTGCCTAACTCCCAGGGTTGTTGTGGAGACCAAATGAAATAGTGTTTATAAAGCACTTTGCACACCCTAAGACACTATAAATGTTAGCAATTAGGAAGCTGAGGCCCAGGGACGTTGAGTGTCTCAAGGTGTGATGCATCATTTGGCAAGTTCACCACTGGTCTCTTCTACCCTCATGGGGGTTGAGAGCTTGAGCGGTGGAGAGGAAAGAAATTCCAATTATTCTGGAAGCTTAGAATAGAAACAAAAACCAGTCAGTTTTCCATCCACTTATATTCAAATCTCAAATGATATCCTCAATGGAAAGTCAAACTCTACTTCATGGCACCATGACCTTGGACTCTTAGAGGCTAGCTTACTAGAACACAAACACCATAAGGTCCTGCCAAGTAGGAAAGGCTCTAGTTATGGCCTCAGGATGGAATATATCTGTTGGCCAAAGGCAGGCTTAGCTATGTTTGGTGTGAATCACCACTGGGATGGCCCCAGGGTGAGGAATTTCCTATTCCAACCAATTTTAAAATTACATACTAAGATAAATGCAGCTCAAGATATCAATAGAAGGAATGTACATATTGTGTACATATTGTATCTATAGCTAGTTGTACATATTGGTCTCTTCCATTTAGAATGTAGGCTCCTTGAGGGCAGGAATTTTTTGCTTTTTCAAGGTACTCCCAGTGCTTAGCACAATGTCTGATACATAATAAGCATTTAGTCAATTCTTGCCATTGATTGGTTGTGTGAGAGAAAGATGACTTTCACCAACAAAATGGGTGGGGAACCTGTGACCTTAAGGCCACATAGGTCCTTGAGTGCAGCATTTTGACTGAATTCAAGTTTTACAGAACAAATTCTTTTATTAAGGGGATTTGTTCTGTGAAGTTTAGGTTCTGTCAAAGGGTCACACTTGACCTAGAAGTATCAAGGTATCACAGGTACCAAGGTATCAAAACATGGTTGGATCAAAGACCAAAACCCTTAATCCCCAGAAGGTACAAAGACTCATGGTGAAAATGATTTAAAAATAAGAGAAGGGCTGGAGGGAAAATGAGTAAATGAATAAAAAAGACACAAATCACCTTGTTTTGGAGCATCATTCCAGGTCAGGGGATGTAGGAAATAAGCCTGCTGTTGGCAAAAATGGGGCAACACTCATAAGTGCCAGGGGATATGGGATGGGGAGGCTGGTAGACTTGCCACGATGTTTCGTAGCACCATGCAGAAAGGTGGTAACATTGGATTGGAAATGGAAGATATCCAGTTGTTTGGTCTCCAGATTTCTGGGATCTGGGCAAGATCCCATATCTAGGAAGGTGTTTTCTGGTCAGTCTTCTGTCTCCATGTTTCTATCTGTGGCAGAATGTGTCCTTGGTGAAAGGAAGAAGTAAAGAATGTGGGGTTTGTGTGTGGAGCTTCCTAGGAGTCCAGGAATGTGTGTGGGGGGGTGGCACATACAGTCAAGGGAGTGGGTTTATCTGGGTGGATATATTGCTGTTTCAAGTGCTAGAAATAGGGCTTTGTTTATTCCTGAATCTTGGATGACTGTAGGATATTGATGATACCCCTGGGTGGGAAAATGAAAGGTCCAATGGGCCAACTCTACTTGGCATCTTGAGAAGCAACAATCCTCTGAGAGTTTGCTCAGCCTTTCCATTCATTACCCTTGCTGCTGAGGTCACAAGCTATGAGATCAACTCATGGACTTACTCCTGGGATAGAGGTGCCAATGTCCAAAAATGCTGAGTAGAGAGTTCACTCTGAGTGGTTCCTGAGTCTGGCCAGATATGATATATTCTTCCACCTCCACCCCACTTCTTCCATACCTCCATCCAGAAATTGAGGTCTTCTACATGGCTGCTGTTTTTGGAATCTTGCCCTTGACTGTCAAGAGTCATGAGGAAGATACTCCATTGAGCCTAAAGTCTTTGGACCTACAGGTTCACCTCAATCAAAGTGAATCAGATGTATGAAAATCCGGATCAACAATGCTGATAAATCAGGGAATGATTACTCAGGTCTTTGGACTCAGTGAGTACTTAACAAATACTTGTATTTAATTGAGTAAGACTTAGCTTCCAATGTTGTTGCTACTCGTAAGGTCATGTTTATCAAGTGCTTTTCAAACCTTAAAACATTACATAAATATCTGTTGTTATCATTACTATATGACTGACGATGATGGTGATGATTATGAATAATGGCCCATGTTTAAAGACACATAAAATGGGCCCACACATAAAGAAAAAAAAAACTAGTAGCTTAATAGGTTATGATACATGAATGTAATAGAATTCTACTCTGCAAAAAAGAAATGGTAAAAATGCTAAATACAGAGAAACATAGGAAGATTTATATGCCTTGATGAAGAGTGAATAAAACAGAACCAGAAAAACATCGAATATAATAACTTTAACTGTAAATGTTGTGAATTATAATGGACTCAAAGAAGAAATATAAGAAGGCATCTCTTACCATTTCTTTGCAAACGTGGAGGACTATGAATGTGGAATATTGGAAGGATCCTTAGACATTTTTTTTTGTGTTAATTTTGTGAACTGTTTTTTTCTCTCCCCTCCCCTCCCCTTCCCTCCCCTTCCCTCCACTCTCCCTCCCCTCTCCTCTCCTCTCCTCTCCTCTCCTCTCCTCTCCTCTCCTCTCCTCTCTCTCTTTCTCTTCTCTTAATTATAAGAAATGACCCTCTGGGAGGTGGAGGAGGGGAGGAATTCACTCAATGGTAAATACAAGTGTTGGAAAAACAAAAGATTTTCAATAAAATTTGGTTTAAGAAATAATAAAAAATCAAAATAAATTCTTCCTAGGATTATTTCTCTGGATGAGAGGCAGTGAGAAGAGAGTAAACTCTGGTGTTAGGAAGACCTGGCTCTTCATCTGACACACCTTAGCTGTATGACTCTAAGCAAGTTAGTCCATTTCTTGATGTCCCAGGCAACCATCTGAGATGAAATCCATTACACAGAGGAGTTGCCATGAAGAGATTTCCATACCAGAGGTTAGTTCCTCACATTGACGAAATCACAAGTTCTGAACAATAACATTTCTGCAGTATCCATAGAAAAGACCCTCCCTAAGTAACATTGTTGAATGTTGAAAGGCTATCAGGCTGCTAAAACTCTTCCCCAGTACCATGGAATGGGTCTCAGAAACCTCAGCCCTCACAGTTTCCTAGGGAACTTTCCCAGAACACTGTGTTGTGTCTTATGATGGCCAAAGAATAAACAAATCATTGGAGAAGGTTCTGTTCCCCTTGGAAGGATTTCTTGGGCAGCTGGGAAGAACAGGGAGGAAATCTGGGTCTCAGGAAGACAGGAGTAGGGATCCAGAGCCTCTGAGGGGCTACTGGGACCACTTGGTGGCCAACAGATGGGACTCATTCTGTCTGCTCTGTTTTGAGGCAGATGAGCTGAGCCAGGATGATTGCTTCACGCAATCTTCTGGTTTATACATCATTTTGGCAGGGAAGGCAAGGTAGGGTGGATGATGAGAGACTTGGACACAAGGGGATGGATATGGGATGCACATGGGAACCTGCTGCTTCAAAAATGCCCTCAGAAGGAGAAGGGTGTGCTGCTTCTTGTGGTGAGGGAATGAAGGTGGAGGAGGAACGCTCCAACATGTAGCTGGATCACCCTGCCTCCTAACTTTTTCCCCCATAGCATCACAGGTTTTTAGAGCTGGAAGGGACTTTAAACACCCAAGGACCCTAAATATAGTCAGGTCAAATTGAGCCAACATGCATTTATTAAGTGATTACCATATGCTAAGCTCTAGGAATACAAAGAAAGGTGAAAGACAATCCTTGCTCTCACATTGCTCAAAGTCTGCTAGGGGAGACAATATCCAAACAACTATGAATCAACAAGCTATAGAGATAAATTGGGCTCAACAGAAGGCAATTGAATTCCAGTGTAGATCTAGAAAAGCCTTAAAAGACCATCTAATCTTACCCTTCTTCTCTTCCTCCCCTTTTACAATTGGGGAAACTGAGGCCAGGGTGGGGAAATGAATAGCCCAAAGTCATAATAGGACCTCAGAGGCCATCTAGTCCAACCCTCTCATATGCCAGATGAGGAAATGAAGATCCAGGGAGATGAAATGATTTTGCCTGAAGTCAGCACAGAGAGCAAGTATTGAAGGCAAGATCGGAAGCCAGGTCCTTCCTCTGTCTCAAGAGCCACTGTTTTTTCAAGAGTCAGGATTCAAATCCAGGTCCTGGGACTCCAAATTTACTAGAATATACATCCAGGGGCAGGATCATAGAATTCTGGATCTGGAGTCAGAGCAATGATTCCAATCTATTCATTTTGCAGAGATGATTTTTTTTCAGATTCCCCAGAAAGGCAGGCTAGGGACCACACAGCATGGGCTATAAATTCCAGACACAGAAAGCAGATGAGGTGTGTTGGAATTTTGGGGCTCCAGAGAGAGCAGTTAAGACCTCATGAACAGGGTCCCACTGCTACCACAAGGGCTGGAGTGATTTAGACTCCTTGGAGGAATCTCAGAGTGTCACATTTAGCGTAGGGAGTATCACTTGACAGGAATAGCCAAGATTTCATGAGACCCAGCGAGGGGGCACTTAAAAACACATAGAATCACCCTACAGACATGCGCATCCACACAAACCAGTGATTTTCCAAGGGTGTTTCAAAGGCTCTGGCCCTTTATATTATTTCTAAGATGGTTCTATGATTTTTTAAAGAAATCACCTTTGAACATCCTTTTGTTTTCTGTTTGGGGTTCCCTATTTTCTGCTTTCCAAGCATTCATTTCTCTGAGTCTATTAGCATCTCCTGGATGAGACAAATGCCAGGTAACCAGCAGATTCTTGCTTTTTAGGGGAGATATGTCCTTATGTGATAGAGTTTGTTAATGCTCCATGCTCTGAAGAGGCCTTTGAGACATATTGAAGTAGGATCAGGGGCAGTGAGGTTGTCTCTTTTGTCCTGTAAGTTTGCCACGACTTTCTATTTCTGTTACTTTCTATTTTTTTCAGTTATCAAGCACTTTTTTCCCTTTCCCTCCCACCCCTACCCTGCACTGGAAAAGACCAAAAAGGCCACTAAGATCCTTTCTAACTCTGACATTCTTTGACCCTGTGATCCATGAATTTATCAGCATGGATCATCCTTCCACTGAAGCATCTGCCCCTCTGTGAGTTGTGAAGGCTTTCTGGCCAACTAAGGGCAAATCCTTTGTAGACAGGAATGGGAAGGACCATGATGCTTCATTGTTGTGTGGCATGCTCTCCAGCCAATCTCCAGCAACTTACTACCTGGGTGACTGGATAAGTCACCTTGTCTCATCAGCCCTCAGTTACTTCTTCTGTAAAAGAATTGCACTAGAACCTGGGTTCAAATTCTACCTCTAACAAATACCATCTGAGGAAACTCGAATAAGTCACTCATCTCCCTGACTCTTATTTTCCTCATCTGTAATGTGAAAGGGTTGGTCTAGATGACACCTTTTTTTATATCCTTGACTAGATGGCCCCTGTACTAAAACTTACTGAGTGCCTGCTCTCTACCCATTGCTATACAGGCATAGGGTGGGAGGTAAACAGTTTAGGTAAGACTGAAATTCTATCTTTGAGGAGCTTATGGTGCAAGACACAAACAGAAATAACTCTATGTTGGCTGCACAGTGAGATAAGCAAGTAAAAGTCCTTACTGAATGAGATAGATCAAGAAAGTTTCTTGGAAAAGATAGCAGGAAT
Source organism: Pseudochirops corinnae (assembly GCA_028646515.1). Taxonomy (NCBI): domain Eukaryota; kingdom Metazoa; phylum Chordata; class Mammalia; order Diprotodontia; family Pseudocheiridae; genus Pseudochirops; species Pseudochirops corinnae. The sequence continues at coordinate 36,392,728 of CM053588.1, read as the reverse complement.
GGGTAGGAATTTAGGAGGCAAAGGAGAGTAAAGAAGATGTTACAAGTATAGGCAATGGAGTCAGAAAAGGTCAAGAGATGGGGGAGTATAAGATGCATTTGGGGGACAGAGAGCTGTCCAACATAATGAAAGTATGTGGAAGAGTGTAAGGTGAGAAAAAGCAGAGAAATTACCATAGGACCAGGTTGTGAGGGCCTTGAAGGTCAGATGGGGCATGGAATCTGACAGAGGATGAAGAAATGCAAAAGAAATATTATTTTTTTTTTTTCCAGAGGAAAAAGGAGAAAAGTGTTTGACTTGGGCTACAAATTTGGCTCCAATTGACTAAGACAACCAGCCCATGAGAACGCCCCACCAGAAAATCACATCTCCTTTGTCATGGTTGGAGGATACCAATTTTCAGAGGAGGAATAATTTATATAGACATGGCCACCCTTGGGGTAAGATAGAGCTTGGCTGGTCTCCTTCCTCCTAGGGGTGTACATTTCCTCATCCTCAAACTATGCAAAGAGTTTGGTCTCTGTCTGTGACCTTGCAACATCCCCATCCCCAACCAGCACTGAAATCCTCACCGAATTTGGGCAATGTGAATCCACCCGCACCCAGAGTCTGAGCACGTGTACCACCGATTCCCACGTGAGCAATCTAAAATTGGGATAAGTCATATTACATTCCTACAGAACGTTTGGATTGGAAAACCTCCAAACACACCCATGGTTCTCAACCACTGCCGAACAAATTCATTTATAATTGGTAAAAATAGGTTGAAGGGGGAGGTTAGGGTGACAAATGACAAGTGAGGGAAGCAGGCTCTGTCTACAAGAATAGGGTCATGCTGAAGGGACTAAGGGAGAAGATGTGGCACAGAGCTATCGCTGGAAGGATTTTGGATTTTTAGCGCTGCTTTTGGCCAATGACATTTGATATGGCAGGACAAAATGCTAACTAGGTATTAGGTTGTATGAAGAGAGGAAATGGAGTCCAAAAATAAGGAGGGAGTAGTCCCACTGTCTTTGGCTCTAGTCAGACCATATATTGAATATTCTGTTCACTTCTGGACACCATGGTTTTGGAGGGACATTGATTCTTTGATTGGAGAGTGCCTATAGGAATTTATATAACCAGGATGGCAAAGAGATGTGTCTTCCCCATACGTGGATTAGTTGAAGGAATGGGAGATATTTTAGCTTGGAAAAGAGAAGATTTCAGGGGTCAAGATCCCTATATTCAAGTCTTTGAAGGGCTGCCATATGGAAAGGGATTGGCTTTGTTCTGCTTGACTTCAGAGTGTAGAAGCAGTAGCAGTGAGGGGAAGGGGTAAAGGCACATTTAGGTTCGATGTTCAGAGGAGGGCAAGTGGTAGAATGGAGGGCCCTGAGTCCATGAAATATGGAAGGAACTGGAAATGTTTAGCCTGGAGAAAAGAAAAATTACAAGGGACATGGCAATTGACTTCAAGTATTTTGAGTGAGGGTTTAGATATTTAGACTTAGTTTGTCTGGTCCAGCAAGGCTGAATTAGGTGGAATAGGTGATGGTTGCAAAGGTTTGAGGCCAAGCAAAACTCTCTAGCCAAATGAGCTGGCTAAAAGGAGGGTGGGCTGCCCTGGGAGGTCCATAGCAACCTTCTCCATGGAGGGCTTCAGGCAGGGCATGGATGGAGGCTTGCTGGGCATATTTATAGTAAGGATATTTTTTAGGTTAGAGTTGGATTAGGTCATTGAACTAATGATCTTTCTGACTGAAATCTGGGATAAATAATAATTTAGATCACACATAGAAGGAAGATAAGCTGGGTTTAAATGGATTTTTGTTTTACTTCTTGCATGTTTTCTGGCCATTAAAAATAAGAGACTTTCAATGCATATTGTCTTGTAGACTCCTTACTGCACTCTACAAGCTCAATATCATTAAGTGAAATTTCAGTTTGGCAAACATTTATTAATCTTCTACTGCATATAAGATGCTATGCAAAAGCAATCTCTTCACAACTAACTCTGTCATGTAGGTTCCCAGTATTCTTGGCTCCATTTGACAAATGAAGAAACTGAGGCCCAGAAGTGTGCATGACTTGACCTGAGGTCAGAGAGAATTTAATTGTATAACTTATATAGTCTTGAGAAGGAGTATTGGTTTGTTCATCAACAATCCTCATTAAGTGTCTTCTATGTGCCAGGCACTGGTGATACAAACACAAAAATGAAACAGTCCCTGTCCCTAACACCAGGGTCAATGATAGTTTGTCTTTAGAAAGTGAATAAAGAAAAAGAATTCACATCTCAATGATTCAAGGGCCATTTTTAAAATTTAGTTTCTCTAGGATATGTTTTCCCTCTTTTTGAAGAGGAGTCAAAGAGATTCTCTTTCTCTCCTTCCTTCCTTCCCTCCCTCCTTCCTTCCTTCCTTCCTTCCTTCCTTCCTTCCTTCCTTCCTTCCTTCCTCCCTTCTTCCCTTCCTCTCTCCCTCCTTTACTTCTTTCCTCCCTTCCTCCTTTCCTTTTTCCCTTCTTATCTCCCTCTTCCTTTCCTCCTTCTTTCCTTCCTTTGACTCCATATACATCACACACTTATAACATACATGTCTGTATATGTACATGCTCACATATATTCCATTGAATATGAATACCATATCTAAATTTTGGAGGAACAGAATTTACACCAGTAAACTGGACTGGATCATAGAGTATATATATATGATGTGGGGAAAGGGGGGGGGGAAAGCCTGGAAGTATAGGCTGGGGCCATATTGTAGAGGGCTTTGAATGCCAAACTGGGGAATTTGCATCTTAGAGACAATAAGGCAAGCAGAAGTTCTCAAGCAGGGGAGCAACAGATATGCCTGAGGAAGATTATTTTGGCAGCTATGAAGAGGAGGGATTAGAAAAGGCAGAGAATGGAAGCAGAGAGACCAATTAATTAGGAAGCTATTGTACCTAGTCCAGACAAGAGGTGATGAGGGCCTGAACTAAGATGGTGGCTGTGTGAGCAGAGAGGAGACAGATTCAGAAGAAATTCAGAGATAGCATTTAAAGACTTGGCAACTTATTGAATGGGGATTGGGGGAGGGAGAGAGAAGATTTAAGGATGAGTCTGAGACTATTGTGAGCCTGAGTGATTGGAAAGATCTTAGATTTGACAGAAATAGGGAAATTAGGATGGGGAGGTCATTACCAGTTGGGGAAAGGGAATGTGTATATTCAATACAAATAAAACTAGGGTAGAAAAAATAGAAATAATAAATAATAACTAAACCATGAACCAAAGGAAGTGCACACAGACCTTGAACTAATCAGACATGGATGTAACAAGCTTCCCACAAGAGTCCATTTCCTGAATGTAGAGGGTCCCCAATATATAATTATCCCATAAACACCAATGGAAGAGGAAGTTATATGATGATTAGGATCTGAAATCTTCAGGGTCCCAATTCAGCTTTTGCAATGGGACCCATTTAATGTCCTAGGAGAACACAGGAGAATGCACAGTGTGTACATGTGTGAGAATGAGCAAGGGAGAGCTTCCGGGAGACTGGAGTCCCCAGATTCTGCTGGTTTAAGATTAGTTTTCTTTCCTCCAAGCCCCACTTTGTTAGGTCTGCAAAGCCAGCCCTTCCTTAGATTTATGGGGCTTCATCCTGACTGTTACACCACTCTGTTTTCACTGGAGGGAGAGACAAGGCAGAGCTACAGAAAAAAAAATGCTTACAGCATCCCTCCAGCATAATTACTTTTCATTCAAATTAAACCAGAGAGGCGTGAAAGGACTTCCCTTCACTCTGGCTCCCCCAAAGCACCTGAGCATTTCTCTGACATTCCCTTCTGCCATATGCTTTTACAAACTATCTCGGAATTTTGCTATAACACCATTCACCAGAGAGCGGAAATCAAGATTCAGCAGGTCGACTTTGGACAACATCCAAGGGGGTTTAGTTACTGGAAGGCCAGAAGGACCTCATTATTAGGTATGTTTCTCCTGGGGGTGGGGACTTTCAGCCTGGAGCCTGAGATCTAGTCTTTGACCTCTTCATAGCACTAACTAGAAGGAGTTTTTCCACTAATGGGAAACTGAGTCACACAAATAATAATAAGAAGCATGAGCTGATTGGGGATGATGATGATGATGATGATGATGGTGATGATATTAACAGATAAAGTCAAGACTAGGAGGAATAAAAATCTGGCTTTACAGTTAGGATGACCTTGGCTGAAGTCATACCTATAACTCATCTTGGCTGTGTGACTTTGGACAATACCAATAAAATTGCAAGTCCAGTTTAAAAAACCCACCAAACAAACTGATGAGATGAATCATGGAGAACGGATAGAAAACTAGATTCAAAATCAGAAAGACCTGAGTTCAAGGTTCAAGACCCCCCCCCCCCCACTGGCCATGTGATCCTAGGCAAAGTATTGCACCTTCAGTGTCCAAGGCAATTCTCTGAAGCTGTAAGTCACAGAGCAGATGGAGATCTGCATTCTCAAAAGGAATTTCCCCCCTGGAATTGCCCACACCCATGAAATTTTGGTGTAAAATAAAATATGTTCAATTCCAGAAACATTTCTTCAATGTCTACTATGTTCAAAGACAAAAATGGAAACTCTCTCACCTTGGGAAGCTTATAAGTCTACTGGACAAAGACAATACTATGTTAAGGCTTGTAAATCCCTATATGGTACATACTTTCATTTGCTTGTTTCATGGAAATAGCCCTCTTTTAGAAATATTCCAAGTGCATATAAAACAATATATTATCCCATCTTATAGATGTAAAAATGGAATTTTAGAAGTAAAGAGATATATCTATAGTGGTTATTAAATGTTCAAGGTGGAATGACTCCAAAATATCCAGTCAGTTGCTAAATCTTTTTGTTTCTGCCTTCCTGATATCTCATATATATTTCACTAATTGTGAGCTCCTTGAGGACAGGGATTGTCTTTTGTCTCTTCTTGGTGTCTTTAGTGCTTAGCATAGTGCCCAGCACACAGTAGGTGGCTTATAAAATGTCTATTGATTAACTGATGGATCTCATTGTCTCCATGCAAACAGACAGCAAACAGACTACTCTCTTGCAGTCTTTAATTGTCTCTTCTCTGGACTTCGCCTCAAGTGTCTCACCACTTCATTTCTCACACGGCTGCCCAATGATATTTTGAAGACCTGACTACATTATTACTTTCTTACTCAATAAACTCTAGTTCCTTTTACCTCTGGGATGAAATATAAAATTTTATTTTTAGCATTTAAGCTTCACAATTTGGCCCCTTCCTACAATTCCAGCCTTTTAAGACTTTGTAGATCAGTCAATGAACATTTATTAAGCACCTCCTATGTACCAGACATTGTGCTAAGCACTGGGGATACAAAAAAGGGCAAAAGACAGTCCCTGCCCTGGAGTAGCTTATAGTCTAATGGGGGAGACAGTATACAAACAACTATCTCCAACCAAGCTATATAGAGTAAAAATAGGAGCTTACCAATAGCAGGAAGGCACTAGAATTAAGAGGGATTAGGAAAGGTTTCCTATAGAAGTTGGGATTTTATCTGGAACTCAAAAGAAGCCAAGGAAGCCAGGAGATGGAAATAAGGAGGGAGACAATTTCAAACACGGGGAACAGTAGGTGAAAATTTTGAGAGCTGAAAAATGGAGTCTTGTTCAAGGACCCACTCTGTGGTCCAGTGACATGTGCATTTTCCTCCATTCCTCATCTTCATGTTTTTGCACTGGCTGTCTTGTTTCTGGAAGATTCTTGAAGACCTCCAGTGGGAAAGAACCTCCTGAGGGAGCTCATCCTCCTTTGGGATGACTCTAAATGCTAGAAAGTTTCATAGAGACTAAATGGGTCTCTCTGTCAAACTTTCACCAAGGGATAGAAAACCAAAGGTAGAAATTATGCTTTGTTTTGTTCTCTTTATTCCCTTCTCTCCTTGAAAGACTTGCTTCCTGAATGACCCTGGCTATAGGTTTGGAAATTCTCCACTTTTTAATCTTTATCCCTTTGTTCAATAAGAGGAAGGTGCTATCTTGATACCTTTCCAGAGGAAGACTGGGTTGGGTGCCTCCCAAGTCTGCCCTGTGAAAATCTGTCTGAGCTATCCGCCCTGAGGAAAGACAGGAACTTATCTACAGAGGGATGTTATTCTCTGTCTCTGTCTCTGTCTGTCTCTGTCTCTCTGTCTCTCTCTCTGTTTCTCTTTCTCTTTCTCTCTCTCTCTCTCTCTCTCTCTCTCTCTCTCTCTCTCTCTCTCTCTCTCTCATCTAGAAGCATCTTCTGCCTACAGAGTTTGGGAAGAATTAGGGGGAGTAAAAAAAAAAACCACACAAATACAACCAACTCCCAGAACCCCTGTAAACCAAGCTTCCCCCAGACTAAACAAAAAGAGCAGTGGGAAAGCTGTGGTATATGATCCTCAGAAGCCCAACAATTGCATCTGCTTGGAGGAGAGGATGCTGCCCACCTCTCAGGTTACTGGGCTCCGTGGCCTGGGAATGCCCGCTCAGGAAGGTGACAGTGAAGGAGTTCATTGTATATGCCTTTCCCCATGTGCATTGCTCCCCTTGGGAAGGGGAGATGGGACACCTGCAGCAAGGGATGGGGCCCTCCTCTGCCCCCTCCCTCCAATTCTCCATTGATGTTCCCAGGAGTCCAGGACTGAGTAAAGTTAAAGAGAGACAAGGACAAGGATTGATTCATAGCCCCATTGAGGAAAGGGGGAGGGAATGGTCAAAATGACCTCATTGCTCACAAGCTGTACACTACTAGTCCCCCCATCAGAATTAGAGATTTTTTTGTATAACTGAAAGAGTTATGGAATCTTAGAATCCTTGTTCTAGACTTAGAAGGAACCTCAGAGGTAGTCTAGTCCAACCCATTCATTACATAAATGAGGAAACAGAGAACAAGAAAGATGAAATAACTAGGGAAGCGAAGGGAAGGGAAAGGAAGGGAAGGTAAGGGAGGGGAGGAGAGGGGAGGAGAGGGGAGGGAAAAAGAATTGGCCTTGGATACAGGAAGACTTAGATACAAACTTAGATACAATACTTAGATACAAACCTCTCCTCTAATGCTTATTGGCTATGTAACCAAGCAACAATTCTTACCCTCACTAAAGTTAAGTCCCAGTGCCCTCATCCCCAGAATAGGGATAATTTCACCCAGGATGCTCCTGCTGCCGCCTAGGACTCTCCCTCCAAAAAACTCATATTTGTTTGTTAAATATTTGTGTCTATATCTATATATGCACATATTTGTCTCCGTTGATAGATGGACCCTCCTCAAAGTCAGGGATTGTTTTTCTCTTGCATTTCTAACCTAAGCATTCAGCACAGTGCCTGGAATAGAGCTGGTGATTAAGAAATACTTAGTGATTGATTGGTCCAGTCACACTCTTCATTTCACAGAGGAGGAAACATGTCTAGAGTGGGTGAAGTGACTTGTCCAAGATCATGCAAAGAGAAGAATTGACAGAGCTGGGTTTCAAACCCAGATTCTGTGTTCCCAAATTCAGGGTTTATACCTTGGCAGCATAGCACCCTGTGATCACCCTGGGAAGAGCCAATCCAGTGTGCGGCTGCCAGTCTGAATATCGTTGGCTGGGTTCTCTCATTTTCTCTCTGACTTCTTAGGACATAGACTCTGTCTGGGCAGAGCTCAAGAGCAGAAGTCTACACAAGGATTTTCCTGGTCTCTGCAATTGCCAGTGCCCCTTGTCTAATGAAATGATTTTGTATTTGTCTTACATATACTTTGTATATTTTATATCTGTTTATCTGAGTATATGCTGCTACCTAAGATAGAATGTAAGCTCTGGGAGGGCAGGGGAGGTTTCCTTTTGCCTTCTATTTCCATCATCTGGCATAGTGACTGACATATTGTAGGTACTTAAATATTTGATAAATGACTGAATGAATGTTGCTGGTCCTGGTTTTAGGGAAGGGAGCTCTGGAGGTAAATAGTAACAGCTGATAATAATTAGCTGATAATAATGTTTAGCAGTTAATAATAATGGCAGCTAAAGAGCCAAAGAACTTTACGAGTATCATCTCATTCTATTCTTACAGTAGGATAGGTGCTACTAAATGGGGCTAACCCACTTGACAGAAAAGGAAACCGAGGCAGGCAGAGGTTTAAGTGACTTGCCCAGGGTCACACATTTTGCACTTCAGGTCTAGCCCTCTATCCACTGTGCCACCTAGCTCCCTACAGCTAATAGATTGTGTTGGATGGTTTAACATATTGATTCTTTGGGTCTTTTCAATTCCTGTGACTACCTTCAACTAAGTTTGGTAGAATAACTAAGCAGGGAGAAAAGTGTTTTAAAGATAATTATAACTGGCCAGGAGAATGACCATGGGTGAAAATAATGAAATGGTTGACTCTTACTACACTGTCCCCACAAAAAAGAGAACTCCCCACTCCATCCTCCATCTGCTTTGGTGTCCCACCACATCCACACACACACAGACATTCATTCCCTCACCCACACACCACAGCTCTTCCTACCCAGACACTGAGCAAAGGAAGCTTTTTCAACCAACAAAAATTTCACATATTTATCTTACAGAAATTTAGTGTAAATATCTCTTGGACCAGATCCTGTCCTCAGACATTCACACACTGACTTCCCATCCCACGTTAGCCCTGGGGAAGAGAAGCATTTGGGGTCAGAGGGCAAGATGACATCCCTTTTCCTGAAGAATGGAGGCAGAGTTGGTGTGGTAGGGTAGACAGAAGGAAAGCGGGATTCAGATCTCATTTCTGACATGCCCTAACTATGGCACCACTCAAAGACTGTTTCCTAATATTTCAAATGGAAGGTGATAATATCACCTTCTTCACAGGAGTGTTTTAAGGATTGGTCAATCAACAATCATTTATTAAATGCTGCTGTGTGCCAGATGGCATGTTAGGTATTGGGAAAGAAAAAAAGAAAGAAAGAAAGAAAGAAAGAAAGAAAGAAAGAAAGAAAGAAAGAAAGAAAGAAAGGAAAGAAGGAAGGAAGGAAGGAAGGAAGGAAGGAAGGAAAGAAAGAAAGAAAGAAAGAAAGAAAGAAAGAAAGAAAGAAAGAAAAGGAAGAATGAAGGTAAGGAAGGAAGAAAGAAAGAATTCCTATTCTCTAGAAGCCTATATTCTATCTAATGAGGTAATATATCTAAAGCACTTTGTAAGCCTTAAAAATTCATAAAGATACTAGTTATTTTCATTACAGTTGAGTGGAGAAATGGTAGAACCAATATTATCCCAGTGAAGTACAGGAACAATAAATACCTGACATTGCCTATGGAATTCTAAAGGTGGCAAAGAGTATAACACGCTATCTCAATTGAAACCCATAACAACCCTATGAGGTAGATTCTGTCATCATTCTTATTTTATATGTCAGGAATCTGAGGCAGACAGAGGTTAAGTGACTTGCCCAGGGTCATACAGCTAGTAAGCATTTGAGGCAAGAGTCATAGCCTGGTCTTCCAGAGCACAAGTCCAGCACTCTCTCTCCAATGACCTTTAAGAGTCAGGGAATACAGAGGCCTTTACTCCTGGAGCAAAGCCAAGGATGAAGCTGGCAATGTCACTTGTGGCAATTGATCCAGTCAATGAATGTGGACTTTTGCTGCCTACTTGGCAATAAGTAGACTTGGCCACATTATTTGCATGACTTTGTGTAAGACACTTCCCCTCTGTGCCTCATTTCCCTCATCTGTGAAGTGAAGATTTTAGGCTAGGTAACTTTTATGTAAACTTTTAGCTTGATGGCAAGAAGCCTGTAAGCAAAAGATAGTAAAAGACAGAGGACTTGGAGCCCAAGACCTGTGTCCAAGTGAACCCTCCATATTGATGTCTGGGTCTTATTTTCCTCAGTAGTATAATGGAGATAATAATATCACTACCTACCTCTTAAGGCTGTTGCATGGGAAAAAGTACTTTAATTCCAAACTATAAAGAGATGAGTTGTCTTTGTTTTGGTGAAGAACAGTGATGTAGTGGATGGAAATCTGACCCTGGCACCAAGAAGATCTGAGGTCAGATTCTTCCTCTGACCATCCTGATCTTGTGACTTAAGGTTAAGATTCTAAGTAACAGACTTGTAGATTGTATTGGTGGAGGGAGTTTTCCACACTGGAAGTTCCATAGTCTGATAAAATCACAGGTTTCAATTTAAATGAATGTACATATTCAATGTGTCCCAAAAGTATTAGTGCAGGTTTAAACTTAGCTTTAAGCTGAGACTTTTGGAACATCCTATATACACACGGACAGACATATACAGTCACACACACATGTATACTATGGCTATATATGTATATATGTATGTATGTGTCTATTTTGTTTTTCAGCATCTGAAAATACTTTCAGACAATTTCAGTACTTTATTTGATAAAAGCAGTATTTGAGCTTTCAGGAATAATAATAGTGGTAATATTAGTTAACATTTGAATAATACTTTATAGTTTACAAAGTGCTTTGCATATGACCTCATTTGCTATTAAGAACAATAATAAAAAATAATAGTGACAAGTGGCATTTGTAGAGGCTTCACTTTGGAATCAGGAAGAGTCCAAGGGTTAATATTTATGAAGTTCCTGCCATGCTCAAGGCAGAAAGGTAATAGGCTATAATAAATAGAAAGTTCAAGTGGAAGTCATTGAGACTTGTGTTCAAAGGCTTGCCTCTGACACATACTAGCTTAGTGACCCTGGATAAGTCACTTTTACCTCTTTGTGACTCCGGTGGTTTCTAAGATGCAGAGAAGTTGCCCACTCTGCACTAGAGGGAATTTTCTCACTGATAATTCTCTATATCAAGGAAAATAAGACTTCAGCAAAAAACCAAATACATAATGAACAATACAACAGTAATAGAATAGGTGCCATCTGTATAACACTTTATGGGATATATACAACATCTTATTTGACCCTCACCACAACCTGAAGAGGTAGACATTATTATACCCATTTAACAAATGAGGAAACTGAGGCTTAGTGAGGTGACAGCTGTGACAATGTCCAGTGGAAAGAGTACCAAAAAGTTTGGTACTCTTTCCACTGGACATTGGCGCCTCTCGAGGGAGCAATTCAATTCAATCCCAGATGTCTTGAAACTACTGACAAAGGATGGAGAAAACCCCACTCTCCAGCTGAGGAAGAGTGAGCCTGAGTAGGACCAAGAAGGAAAAATGGGGGCCAGGCTAACATGGTTATTACCATTCACGATACACAAACAGCTCCTCAACTCTCTCCCATAAATCCCATCCAACAAGCTCTTAAAAATAAAATAAAAGCCCTAATATCAGTGGAGACAACCACTTACTCAAAACAAATACTATTCATGAGTTGGGCTCCAGCGCATTCCCCTCTGATCATCAGTTCATGGCCTGCGTACTTTAATCTCTTTATTTATGAAACAGTAATGGAATTATATTTAACAGTGGAACACCAAAGTTCACTGCCTCTGATAAGTTTGCGCTCTAACTTTGCCCCGGGCAATACAAATCCTTCCTATTAATGCCTTGTCCCCGTTCATAGATGGATGAATCACTCTACAGATATCAATACAACCTTTACCCATGCATTATTATCAAAACCAGTGTCCATGGCAATTTTCAAAGGTTTCATTACGATGCTGGAGAGAGGCTTTGGATTGAGATGCAAATATTTGTCCTGATTTCCATAATTTCATCCCCAGATCCCCTGAATGCATTTCACTATAACAATTCTAATGGGGAATATGATTGCTCTGGGCCAATTCTTGGCACCGAGGCTGGCTTACTTCTCACATCCAAGCAAGGCTTTCACCCAGTTCACAGTCAAAGACCCACACCAATATGGTTTCCCTCCCTCCTTTTCTGTTTTCCTTGAGTGGCCTTATTTTTTTTAAACTATCCTCTCAGTGGCTAAACTTAGTTTTAAGTACCCAAACATAAATTTCCTTCAACAGAAGCATAGGACATTACATACAAAAAGACAGTTGAAAAAAGATGAACTGAAGAATCTTAGCCTGAGCTGTAGAGGAATGGGGGATTGGTGTTGTCAACTCAAGTTAGCGAGGATTTATTAAGTACCTATTCTGTGTGCCAGTGCTGGGGTTTACAAGAAAGGCAAAAAAAAAAAAAACCCCAAAAAACAAGTCCTGCTCTTCTCAAGCAGTTCTCAGTTTATTGGAGGTGGGGGGAGATGATATGAAAACAACTGTACAAACAAGATAGAATCAAAATAAATCAAAGATAATCTCTGAAGAAAACAACTAAGGTTAAGGAGCATAAAGACATACATCCAATGTCTATTACATATCCAAATATAGGAGTAGGAACTTAGAATTAGAAGGGGCCTTAAAGATAAGTCTAACCTTCTTTTTGCAGCCCCAGAAGACTGATTTCTCCAAGATTGTGTACATAGAATCTCCCAAGTGCCAGATAAGGGGCCACCCCTGGAGATAACAAGTCCTGCTTCTGGCACATGCTAGCTGTGTGATCACAAGGAAGTCATTTGGAAATAGAGATGGATTTGGAGACAGAGGATCTGAATTCATGTCAATTCAGTATATTCTTACATGATTCAATTTAATAGATTTTTGCTTGTCTTTTGTTTTTGAAGAGGACCCATGACAACATCATGGAGGATGTCTTGACTTGGTAGTGAATTTGATTTAAATGAGGACGTGTTGCACAAAGTTATAGATCTCACTCTTTCTTCTAGAGTCATCAGTGGCAAAACAAAAATCAAGACTACTGGCAAAAAAGAAAGAAAGAGAGAGAGAGAGAGAGAGAGAGAGAGAGAGAGAGAGAGAGAGAGAGAGAGAGAGAGAGAGAGACAAAGGAAGGAAGGAAGGAAGGAAGAGAATCTGTAGCCTTATGAAATTTCCATTCTATTACATGTCTGTTGGAGGGGCCCAATGGGATGTAGTATGTGTACAATTGATACAAAGTGGTAAAAAGCAGACATTTTAAAAGGCAAGGAGGACCCCAAACAAATAGAAAGGGTGGGAGGAGGGGGAAGATCTGGAAAGGAAGAATGGAGGAGAAAGAATGCCTAAATTTCAGTGATTCTGTTTCTCTCTGTGATCTTACAAGATATCTTGGGGCTTTCCACTCCATCCTGTCTTTTTTTTTTTTTTCTTTTTAAAGGGAACTGATATATTTTGCCTTACTTCCCTTTCTTCTTCCTCAACATCCCTCAGTTTTCAGCTGTTTCTAGACAGTGCAGTCAAGGGTGAAGGTTATATGGCTCATTCTTGCCAAGAAAGTATTCTTTTCAACACCAAGGGAACACTGTCAGCCTCCAGATAAAGGAGCAACTAGGAATGGTCTTGTGTTCAGGGAGGGTTATTTATCTTTCTCATGTTCTTTATTTCTCCTTAGTTGGGAAATTTTAGAGACAGGAGTTAAATTTTCAAAGGCTTCCTGAATCCAGCCCACCCCTACTTTAAATGGAAAAAGGATAAAAGTGGTCAAGTCATTATTAAAGCACTGTCTCACTCATTATTTTATGTCTTGTTTAAGAGTGAAATAATTTCATCTCTGAGGCCAGAGTGGACAATGGTCTTGGAAGCTGATTTCCACAAATGATCTCCTTTAGTCAAGGCCATGTAGAAATATCTTGGGGCACCAGAATGGAACCTCTACCCACTGGCAAAAAGATAAAGATTCACTTTCAAAGTGGCTCATTCTAGTTTGGTTTTCCTTGCAAAGTACTTTCAAATTTTCTATTATTTTTAAGGTTGAATTTGTGTATGTGTGTGTATGTATGTGTATGTGTGTATATATGTGTGTATGTGTGTATATGTATATGTGCATGTATACATGTGTGTATGTTTATGTGTGTGCATGCATGTGTGTGTATGTTTGTGCATGTGTTTTCAGGAAAAGAAACAGGCAAAAGGGATTTGGGTATTTACATAATATATAAAATGTACACTTTTTTTTTTAAGAAAGTGAAGACAAAATCTAGCCTCTGATGTATTCCTAAGGATTGAATTTGTGTATGTGTGTGTGTATGTGTATGTGTGTATATATGTGTGTACAATTATGTGTGTGCATGTATGTATATGTATATGTGCATGCTCTTATTTGTAAAACTGAGAAATTGAATTCAGTGACTCTCAGGTACCTTGCAGCTCTATGTCTATGATTTAACTCAATGTTCTTTTACATAGTACCATGCTACATCTCTTAAGTGATAATGGATTCTTTGCAATTTGTTGCAGTTACTTCTCTTCAGGGTAGTCAGGGGTTACAGCGGATATAGAGTCAGTCCTGGAGTCAGGAAGATTCATCTTTCTGAGTTCAAATCTGCCGTTAGACATTAACTAGCTGTATGAACCTAGACAAGTCACATAACCCTGTTTGCTCTAGTTTCCTCATCTACAAAATGAGCTGGAGAAGAAAATGGCAAACCATTCCAGTATCTTTGTCAAGAAAACCCTAAATGGGGTCACGCAGAATCAATATGACAGAAACAACCCAACAACAATGGTTCTTTCCCTCCAAGTCACTGCTGAGTGCACTATTTCCAAACCTTGAGTTTGGGCTGCCTATTTCTCATTGGCATGTCTTCTGTCTTGTGGTCATGGTCTGGCTGTGCTTTTGAAAACCACAGGGTTATGGCGACTGCAGCTAACTTATAGCTGTAATGGGCAAACAAGAAGTTAAGTGGAAAAAAAATCCCACCACTTGTGGTTGGTAAGGTCACCAAGTCCTCCAATACCTTCATATTTGATGAACAACAGCCCTGGCTAGCTGTGATATTTTTCTACAAATAAAAAGGTGCGAGGTGTCAAAGCATGGTTCTCTGCCAAGACTGATATCCAGAGAGGCCATCAGGATGGGAGCTGTGTATCTCAGAATATTGTAGAATTTTAAGAGGCAGCCTCCATTAGAGCACAGAAATGGGATACACCAGTTTGAGCTTGGGCTAAATAATGCAGCACTGTTTAGGAAGAGACAGAGGCACTCAGGGAACTGAAATCCCCTGAGCGATCTTTCAAAGAGTGATAGTTACGGAAATTAGCCGTGCAGAAATCCATACTAATCATTCATCAGGAGTCTTATTAACTGTCTTTGGATGTGATTAGGACAAGGGTTGGCCTCCTTCTCTGGCTGCAGGAGCCCAGCACAGGGCTTCTGAATTTGCAGGTTTGAGAAGAGATACAGGGAAGATGGGACTGTTGAGTAGGAGTAGTGAAGCCAGGTCTGGGAAAGGATCACTGGAGAAAGTAAAAGATCAGAGGCAAGATAAATCAAGAGGAAATCCGGAAAATGTGCTTGGTGCCCACAAAATGTTGATTTTCTTTTCACAATAATGACTTTATTATAGTCATTTTTTCCCTCAGTTTCCTGGGTTGTCATGGCCAAGGAATTCCCAGCTTTATAACAGACTAGCTATGTGACCTTGGATGAGTTACTGAATCTCTCTGGGCCTCAGTGTCCTATAAAATGAGTAGATTGGAGTAAATGATTTCTGAGGTCCCTTCCAGATCCAGATCTACCATGACTTCATCACCAATTGCAGGCTGATTGGTTGTGAGCCTTTATATAATTAGTTAGGCTGGTTCTTTAAAAGTGAGTAGAGTTCTCTATGGGACCATAGCTCTTCCAGCAAGCCAAACTTTGTGCTCTGCTGTTACAGTCTTTGGGAACTCTAGAAGAAGGCTTCAAGCATGCTGGATCTCCATAAAGGCAAGGAGCAGCCAGGATGAGATAGCTTGTGACCAACATTGCTGGAGAGAGTGCCCTCACCAATGAATCCTCAAGGATATAAAGGATATTATAAAGAATCATTACATTAAGGATATAAAAATGGAACTGTTTGCCTTCGAGGAGCCTATAAGTGGAGACAAGATATACACATTCAAGAATATACAAAATATATACCAAATTATATACTCTATTCTATGCCATATATTACATATCCTATTATGTATTTATACATACATATATCTCTATATAATTACTGATTAAATGACCAAATAAGGCAGACTTCTTAGAGTTTCCCACTTCTCTCTGATGTCATATTCAGTCAATTAAATCAATAACTGCTACAGTGACTAAATCTGATAGTATATACAACCTTCCATGCCCATAGTCCCTCAGCTCTCTAAAGAGCTAGATCTATGCATCTTTGCATCAATGCATTAATGTATCTATCTATCTGGAGAGGCAGGGAATATGGGGACAGAACGTTCTACAGACTTCCAGATTAGATCATTGTATCAGTTTTTAGTTGTCTTGTTTAATTGTTTTTCTTTGAAACAAAGAAGAGTTCAATTTCAGAAAGATGGGGCAGTTTGAGAGGAAATCCGGAAATTAGTCAATCAGTCAATAAACATTTATTAAGTGCCTACTGTGTGCTAGGCACTGTGCTAAGTGCTGGAGATAGAAAGAAGATTAAAAAAAAAAAACCAGTCCCTGAGCTTGATGTGCTCACAGTGTAAGGAAGGAGACTACATGTGAATAGAGGTATACAAAGAAAGCCATGTATAGGATAAACAGGAAATCATTAATGGAGAGAAGGAACTGGAATGAAGGAGGGGTAGGGGAATGTTTCCTGGAGAAGGTGGGATTTTAGTTGGGACTTAAAGGAAGCCAATGAGGTCAATTGTTGGAGTGGAGGAGGGACAGTGTTTCAGACATGGGGAGAAATGGTTATGATATGGAAACAAAAGGCACAAAAACATTTTGAAAAATGAAAACTCACATTACATTAATTTCATCCTTCTGAAAACTGGAACTGTGTCACTTGTGTCTTTCACAGATCAGAGGCGGTCATTTTCTATTAAACGGGATAGGTGCATATGTAAGAACTCACATGTATCCCAGGGAACATTCCTGTGTCACAGCCAATCATGGTACCCTTCAGTGATGCTGTCACCACCTGGCCACCTTCCCCTGCCCAGGATGGCAGCAAAGACAGGGGGAAATAGTTGATCTCCCTCACCCTCCACCCCCATGCCTGGACAGAGTTCAAATTCCTGCCACCTGGAATGTGACTATTAGCAATTGAGCAGTATCCTGCAAAAGGTAAGGTCAGGGAGAGCTGTGGGGCTCCCGTGGGGCTGTGAGAAGATGGTTTGGATGTGGGTGGGGGAAAGCAGGGGACAGCATTCTTTTGCCCTCTGGGTTCCTCTGGTCCAGGCTACAGGCTATATTTCTGCCATTAGTTAGAAGTCAAGGTTACTCAGCTTGATACCAAACGACTCTGATTGCAGTAGATTGGAGCGTCCCCACCCAGCCAGGAATGATCTTGGCGAAAATGAAGAGAATAGAGGGACTAAGTCTTGGAGGGACACATTACCAGGCACTGGGCCTAGTTTCAAGACCGGTTTTTTCTTTTCTTCCTTCCTTCCTGCCTTCCTTCCTTCCTTCCTTCCTTCTTCCTTTCCTTCCTTCCTTCTTTCCTTCCTTCCTTCCTTCCTTCCTTCCTTCCTTCCTCCCTCCCTCCCTCCCTTCCTCCCTCCCTCCCTCCCTCCCTCTCTTCCTCCCTCCCTTCCTTCCTTCCTTCCTTCCTTCCTTCCTTCCTTCCTTCCTCCCTCCCTCCCTTCCTCCCTCCCTTCCTCCCTCCCTTCCTTCCTTCCTTCCTTCCTTCCTTCCTTCCTTCCTTCCTTCCTTCCTTCCTTCTTTCCTTCTTCCCTCCCTTCCTCCCTCCCTTCCTTCCTCCCTCCCTCCCTTCCTTCCTTCCTTCCCTCCTTCTTTCCTTCCTTACTTCCACAAACTTCCTTGGAGTGCCTACTGAGGGCAGGGTTCCAAACTAGGTATTGAATATTCAAAGATAAGATACGATGGAATGCTCACTAGTCTCTAGTCTAATAGGAGAGAGTGACATATGCAGAAATTGCTAGGATAGAAGAGATTTTGAGATGACCAAGGAAAGGTTCAGGGTGGTTTCACTGAGGAATCTGAGAATGAAGAGAACAATTTCACTGCAGTGCAGTTGGGGGGTGGGTATCTGGGATATCATGAAGGAGGTGGTAACTGAACTGGATTCTGATGGAAGAAAGAGGTTTTGACAGTATGATATCTTATTATATTCCATTTATCTTTATTAATCCCATCTCCAGCCAGGCTCCTTTCTCAACAACAATGATCACATGATTGAAATTATTATAATTAACAATAAGCAGATATTATTTATACGATAAGCATATACAATCACTTGAGGAGAAGGGAGGGGAGTGAGAGGAGAAAAAGGAGAGAGGAGAGGGACAGAGAAGAGGAGTGGGGAGGGGAGGGGAGGGGAGGAAAGGAAGAGAGAACATGAAATCACAGAGAGTGTGATACAGTAGAGGGCTGGTCAGAGTCAGGAAGGTCTGGATTCAAGTCTCACCTCTGACACATACTAAGAGTATGACCCCTGGCAAGATCCCAGGCAGCTTTCTAAGACCATGATTACAGATGAATTGCCAGTCTGGAGTTTTGGAGGGAGTTTCCATGACCAGAGTTCCCAACAATGAATGCTGCTGCTGCTGCTGCTGATGGTACCAATAGGGTTTTAAGGTTTGCAGAGGACTTTACATATGTTATCTCATCTGACCCTCACAACAATCCTGGGAACTATATATTCTCATCATTCTTATTTTGCAGAAGAGGAATCTGAATCTATGTGACTTTTCCACAGTCATACAGTTCTAAGTGTCTGAGGCTGTATTTGAATTCAGGTGTCCCTGACTCTCAATCTTGTACTCTCTCCACTAATGCATGCATTCAGAAAGGCAAATCTCAGGAAGAACTGCTAAACAACCAGAACCATTTCCACATGTGTTGTCATGTGCTCCCTGCTGCCCGAAGTCTTCATGGAAAGACAGGCCTCATGACCACTTTTCAGGAATATAGTGGAAGGGTTTTCTGTTCAGGTCGCTGCCTTCTGACAGTGTCCCTTTCCATCTCTGAGATTCTGATATTTTCAGTGTAGAATGGAGATACTTCCATTAAGAGAAAATGAGGATCATCGAGGAATCAGAATAATTAGTATCATGAGATCATAGATCCAGAACTTTGAGAGCAAGACCGTAGAGGTCTTTTCATCCAGTCCCTTTATTTACTGATGAGGAGGCTGAGGCCTCAAAGAGGTGAAGATCACACAGTTAGTAACCAGCAGGGTTGGGGGCTGAACCTTAGCCCTCTGGCTTCATAGACACCATCACCTTCTACTCTACCAAAGAATTAGGACTTTTACTGCACCTAAGACAAAGGGTATGGTCTCTGGATAACTTAAGATCTTCCTTTCTCTACATTGTGTTGCCCACAGTGGAAGCTAACTCCATTTATAGGAAAATTTTGATCCTGGAGAGGAGCCAGAGTGAGGATGGAGACCTGGGGCAGGAGCCACAGTCAGAACATCCAGTCCTGAATACCATTATATCTTCCCAAGGGTTAACTGCCATTTCAGAACCCCTACCCCTTCCTAATGTCAATATACCTTCCTCCCCTAATATAGCCATGAGCTTCTTTTTTTTTTTTAAATCAACATATGCTTTCTATTACCTACAAGACTTACAATATTTTTGGTGTCTGTATCAACTTGATTCAATTACTGGGACCCGTGTGAGGGAATATTACCTCCAGGGAAAAGTGGGGTAAATGCTTCAGTGCCCATGGATCCAGGGCACACCGAACAGTAATAGAACGGATTTACATGGGGAATGCTGACTCCATTACTTTTAAACTCCTGTAATTGACTTTTTAAAAAATGACATTAGCATTTAAATGGTCCTATCGTTATGAGGGTGAGGGTTCAGAGGAATATGATCAATTTATTGAGCTCTTCAAATGTTCTTTTATATTTATTTTTGGTGGTGGTTGTCATGCTGGAGGGGCTTTCTGGAGCCCCTCCAAGGAGAGGCACACTCAGAGCTTTGATTAGGCCTCTGCAGCATAGAGAGAATTATAAAGATCGCCTGAAACAAGGATAGTAAACCTCTCCTTAAGTGGATGAGTGAGGAGGGTCTGTGTGTGTGTGTGTGTGTGTGTATGCGTGTGTGTGTGTGACACAGACAGAGACAGAGACATAGGCAGAGACAGAGAGACACAGTCAGAGACAGAGAGAGACAAAGACAGAGAGACAGAGACAGAGAGACACAGAGAGACACAGAGAGAACTGGACACATGGTCCGGAAAATCTGGGTGCAAATTCTACCCCCAGCACTTGATAGCTGGGTGAACTGGGGAACTTAATTGCTCTCATTCTCAGTTTCTTCATCTGTAAAATAGGCATACCTCCTTCTTTTCATTGCATAAGTGAGAAACAATGGATGTGGAACGATGTGTATATTGTCAGACAAGGTTGGTTAGCTTTATCAAAGTGCTTTTCCCCTTCTTTAAAAAAAAATCTATTACAGGGGTGGCTAGGTGGCACAGTGAATAGAGCACTGGCCCTGGAGTCAGGAGGACCTGAGTTCAAATGTGACCTCAGACATTTGACACTTACTAGCTGGGTGACCTTGGACAAGTCATTTATCCCCAATTGCCTTGCTATCCACCCTCCAAAAAGTTTTTTAAAAATCTATTACAATGGATTACTTGCTGGGAAGGGGTAGAGAGGAGGATTTATTTGGAAATGTATGCGAACTAAAAAATATATATATAAATAAAAATAAGAAAAAATTTAAAATCTATAAAATAGGATCAATATTAGCTTTAGCTATTATGATACAAGACCAAATGAGTTAATATTTCTAAAGCTCTATAAATATCCGAAATGCTATATGAGGTGTTCCAAAAAGTCTTAGTGCTGTTTGCCTAAAACTGCACTGAGATTTTTGGGACACCCGATACCAATGTCATTTCATAGTTTATATTAAGCCTTGGAAAGGACTCTAGAAATCATTAAATACAGCCCTCTTATTTTGCAGATTGGCAAACTGAGGCCCAAAGATGTTAAGCAACTTGCCTGAGGTGTAACAGTGAGTAGCACAATAGGGAATTAAACCCAGGTCTTCTGACCTGACAAATCCAAAGCTCTTCTGCACTGAATCATGATATTATTATTCTTGTTATGAAGATTGTCAATCAAGCAATTAGGAAATCTTAAATATTGAGGCCCATTTTCATTTATTCATTGCACAAATATTTATTTGTTGAATACTGGCTAAGATCAGGATACTGATACTGGCTGAGAATCATAAACCAAAGATTCCAAACTGGAAGAGATTTCTAAGTCCTTCGAGTCTTGGCCCTTCCTTTTACAGATGAAGAAATGAAGCCATGAGATGTGTGAAAAAGGGAGAACCCAGCCTCCTTGACCACCCTTTCTAGCACTGACAGTATTTCCATGCATCTGGTCTGAGTGAAAGACCTGTTTTGCTTCCTGTTTCTTTGCTTGTCATGACCACTTTTAGGTCTCACCTCTTCCACCTTCATTCCTTATTTTGAGATTCACTCAATCCCTATGTCTCACCCAGTCAAGATTCTGGTAGCTGCTAGTAATCACTAGGACTCTCCATTCTTCAATGAGTTTGGTGCCTGACTCACAATCTTTCTCTCCTTTCCAACTCTTTCTCCCATACTAGGGGATCTCATCATATATATTGGTATTCTCTAACCTAACATAACCTCCCAGTTCTTGAACTGGTCATGTCCCATGACCTTCTCCACCTCCACCCCACCTCAGCTATATACAAAGATGGTTAGCCTCTTTCTTTAGTCATTACCTAAAAACACTCCACTTCCTTGTTCCTGAATTCTGAAATTCCCTTATCTGATTACAGTCTATCAACATTCTATCTCTCCTCCTCTGCATCCTGAAACCCTGTTTGTTGTCTATATACCATGACTTTCAAGCCCTCAGTTCTTTCTCAGGCTATCACTTCTCTGATGACTACAGTCTCCTCCCTTCCCCATCTCCTTTCCCTTTGGGGAACCAGTTCATCCTCTTTTCTTGAGTCCCTTATCATACTGCTGATTGTGCTCTGCCAAGCTTTAGTACTGAATTACTTCCACCATCCATGGCCTTTGCCCCTAAATGTGTACTCTCCTGGGGAGGCCATCTACTATTAGTGTCTCCTCTCCCTTTCTCATTCTCTTTTCAATTCTTTATAGTCTGGCTTCCAATCTCATCATTCAACTGAAACTTTGCTCTCCAATTTTACCAATAATCTCTTAACTGCCAAATCTATTATCTTTTTCTCAATCCTCAAACTTCTTGACCTCTCTGCAGCCTTTGATGTGGTTGACCACCTTCTTCTTCTTGATACTCTGTTTTCTCCAGATTTTCAGGACACAGTTCTCTCCTGGTCCTACTCCTACTCATTTAATCATTCCCTTTCAGTCTCCTTTTCTGGATCTTCACCCAGGTCAACCCCATTAATAATGTGCATCCTACAGGGTTATATTCTGGATTCCCTTCTCTATGTTATTTTGCTTGGTGATCTCACTGGCTCCTGTGGGTTCAATTATTATCTCTATGCTGATTATTCTCAAATCTATTTTTCCAGCCCTAACTCTTCTCTTGACATCTCTGGTTGCCTTTTAGACATCTTGAACTAGGTGTCTTGCAGACACTTTAAACTTAACTTATCTAAAACTGACCTTGTGATCCTTTCCTCTTCCCTCTTCCAAACTTGCCTACTGTTATTGAGGGTACCATCATCACAACCTATGTGTTATCCTTGATTCCTCTCTCTCTCTCTCTCTCTCTCTCTCTCTCTCTCTCTCACACACACACACACACACACACACACACACACACACACACACACACACACATGCACACACTCTCTCTCTCTCTCAATCATTTTCTGGCCTCTCATATCCAACATGTTGTCAAGTCCTGTTGATTTTACCTTTGTGACATCTCCTATATACACCCCCTTCTCTCCTCTGACCCTACCAACACCCTGGTCCAGGATCTCATCACCTCATGCCTGGACTATTTCAATAGTCTGTTGGTGGGCCTCCTTGCCTCAAATCTTTCCCCACTCCAACCCATCCTTCACTCATCTGCCAAATTGATCTCCCTACAGCTCGGATTTGACCATGTTACACAAAGCCCTTCATAACCTATCCATCTTTTCAGTATTCTTTTACCTTGCTCCCTTACAGGTATTCTGTGATCTAATGACAGTACCTTCTTGGCTATTCCTCCTTTTTCTTTCATTTTTTTCTGGCTGCCCCCCCATCCCCATATTGCTCTCCCTTTTGACTTCTCTGATCCCCCTTAATGCTAATGTCTTCCCTCTGCTGGGTTAAAAAAAAAAAACAAAACACATTAGCCTGTCTATATCTTTTTTCGTGCATAGTTGTTTGCAAATTTTCTCCCCCATTAGACTGTGAACTCCTAGAGAGCAGAGACTGTCTTTTGCCTTGCTTCTCTCCCCGCCCCCTCCACCCCAATACTTATCGCAGTGCCTAGCACACAGCAATGCTTACTGGCTGACAGAGGTCACACAGATTAGTAAGAAACAGGGCTGTGATTTGAGCGTAGCATGTTTGATTTCAAATCCATGATCCCCATTATACCATGCATACCATCTTCATCATCATAATAAAAATGAGGATTCACATTTAAGCAGTGTTTTTTTCCTTGTTGCTGCTATTGTTTTTAAAATGTTTCATTTATAGAAAGGCTAGGAGATAGATAATGCAAGGAATATCACTCCCAAGTGACAGATGAAGAAATACAGACCCAGAGTTCAAGGTCACCCTGCTCCTGAGTGTCAGAGTTGGTACTTGAACTAAGTGATTTGACTTCAGGACCAGTAATGTTTCTGTTTGGCCACACCAAGAAAGATAAGCAAGACATGGGAGGTGAATTCAGGGACCTTCTAACAGCTGCCTCAAACAGAGTGCATTCTGTCTGCCACCAGCCTGCAGCATAACCTCTGTAGCAGCTCTCTGGGAGAGTTCTCTGTCTCTGTCTCTCTATCTGAGAGCATCTGTGTCCAGCAGTTCTGAAGGCTAAAAAGCTACATGTGTAGCAAATAGTCACTTGGAGGCTGGGAATATGCTGTCTTTGTCATTGTATCCCTAGGTTTAGCATGGTACCTGGCATATACTAAGTGTTTAATGAGTCTTAGTTGAATTGAGTGGAGAAGAATAGCATTCATTTAAGTAACTTACTGCTAAAATATAAATGTTTGCTTAGTGTTGGTTTCACTGTGATAGTCTGTTTTATTGGTTTCCATACACCTAAGTTCTAGAGCTTAGACAGAGGGTCTCATTCTGCAGAGGGTGGGAGAGAGAGTCTAAAGTTGATGTAGTGGAAAGAGAATTAGGCTTAGAGTAAGAAGACCATGGTTCAAATTCCACCTCTGACATCTATTAACTGTGTGACCTTGGGGAAACCACTTATCCTCTCTGGGACTCAGTTTCCTCACCTGTAGAATGAAGAAATTGAACTAGAGGGCCACTGGAATCCCTTCCAGCTGTGGATCTCTCACTTTAATTTGGAGTTTATAGACCTCCTACTTATCTGCAAAAGGGGTGTGTAAATAATTTCAGGGGGTCCATGAACTCAGGTGGGAAAAAGGATATCTTTATTTTCACTAACTTCTGATGGAAATTTAGCATTTCCTTAATTCATGAATGTACCATTGTGTTCTCAGCAGTACCTATGACTTTGTCACCAACACAATTACAAATATTTTCATATGTTGTTGTTACAGATATCTCAAAATACCTGTTTAAAAAAATGTTTGGTTTGTTCGTCATTACTAAATTACAGATTTAGTGTTGGTTATTAGACTAGATCACACATGATTGTAGTCTTCCTGTCTATAGACTACATTCCACTATAATATTCAATATAATTGATTTCCTTTGCAATCCATTGTAATTTTCTTATGCATTTAAGCATTCTGAGAACTCCATAAGTTTCATCAGATTACCATGGGGGCCCCAATAAACCAACAAATTAAAACTATTACAATCAAACCAGCACTAAAAAAACACCTGTATTTTAGCCATGAGTTACTTAAATAGTTGTTTGGCATCATTCAGATTAACACAAAGGTTAAGGGAAACAGTTGGTGGTGCAGGGATGGAACATCTGAGTTGGAGTCAGGAAGATCTGAGTTCAAATACAGCTTGAGACATTTGTGAGTTGTGAGATCCTGAGCAAATCACTTAACCTCTGTCTGCCTCAGTTTTCTTAATTGTGAAACAGGAATAGACAGCAGGGTTTAAAGTGAGAATCGAATGAAATAATATTTGGAAAGTGCTTAGTTTGGTTGCTGGCACACAGTAGGTATATATAAATGCTTATTCTGATGCCTCTACACTTAAGATCCCCTGAGTTCAAGCCAACAATTACTGTTTCTTTTCCAAATGAATGCTCAATCTTTCTGAAGTTTGGCAGATTCTGTTCACTTTTCCAGGGCTTTCACATGGTCAATCTACTACCCAAGGGATATGTTGCTGGCTCAAGACAGGTCAGCATCTAGGATATAGTCTTTTACTATGTTTATCCTTTGTAAATATTCTTGATTATGAGACTAAAGATAAAAATAAAAATAAAAATAAATTCCACCAACAATACTGGAAGCACATGCATGGGGTGGAAAGATTTCCTTCATGGGGTTCTCAGTCCATACCACAGGGCAGAGTGGTATACTGCCTTGCTGTTTGGTTTGCTCTGGGCCCAATTCTGATGTGGTCCAGAGGTTAAAAGGATGCACACAGTTTTAAAGCAAAGGTTCAGGCTGCTCAGTGTTAACCGCAAATTCAGAACATGTCTAATAATGTCTCGACATTCTCAGGAGCTGGAAGGCTTCCCGTAAGACTAGAGGCTCTAATGTCTTGAGAAATCATCTAGAGTTTCAGGAGAAGGCCATTGCTATGCAAAGTGCCAGATCTTTTTCTGTTTTTATGATCATAATGTTTTTCCTCTTTTATTTCTGCTCCCCTGTAAGCCCCGTTAATACCCCACTGCCTGGAAGTATCCTCTGTGCCAGAGCTCAGAGACCCACTTCCTGATGGGAGTCAGGCACTCAGTCCTGGGTCAAAGGAGACATCCTCAATAGGACCAGTGTTCTGGAAAGAGTCCTGCCCTCCTGCAAAACCAGAGGTGTCCTGAGGGGGGCTTTATTACACCTCCCTGACTCCATCAGTGCTAAGGCCCATGGGTGAAAGCTGGCATGGTCTATGGCCTTAGACAGAAAAGCTCCAGGGCAAAACTGCCCCAACCTGTGAACCAGAAAAATGATAAATAAACAACCATAGAGGGGGAAAAAAAATAATCATCCATTTACCTCCAGGTGGAAAACTTCACAAAAACATAGCGCCTCTTTTTAAATCGTGGCCTGAAGCAATGGTCCACAAAGTTTGTTGATTGTGTGATCTTATCTATACATTTTTAAAATTGTGTATGTAATCCTAATATGTGTATATTTATACCCATGAGGGCATGCTAGGTGACTCAGAAGATGGGGCACCGAACCTGGAGTCAGCAAGACCTGAGCTCAAATCTGACCTCAGATCCTTAGTAGCTGTGTGACTTCACCCTGTTTGCCTCAGTTTCCTCATCTGTAAAATGAGATGGAGAAAGACATGGCAAACCACTCCAGTGTCCTTGCCAAGAAAACCCCAAGCAGGGTCATGAAGAATCAGACTTGACTGAACAACAACAGAGTAATACTCCTAATGACCATGTCAACTGAGCAGACTGAGCAAAACAGTATATTTATAAATTGTTTATGCACTCCTAATATATGTGTGTGTGTGTGTGTGTGTGTGTGTGTATAATATACATGTACTACTATACTAATAATTACATGCATTATAAAGCTTAAAATAATTTTAAAGGATGATAGAAAAGATGAAATACTCTTTAATACTAGAGGTAAACTGGAATTTATTGAGTAGGGGAGTGACATGGTTAGATTCACACTTTAGGAAATTGATTTTGGTGCTTTTGTAGATGATGGGTTGGCATGGGGAGAGGCTTGAAGGGAAAGAAAGAACAATGAGGGGACCATTGTAATACAGTTGAGAGGTAATGAGGCTTGTACTTAAGTAGAGTTTGTGTGAATGGAGAGAAAGGGACAGCTGTAAGAAATTCTAGAGTGGCAGCAAGGATGAGATTTGGAGCGAGTAAGAGGCACTGTCTTTCCAGTCACTGACCTGGTGTGTATACCTCATCCTCCAAGGAGTGGCTGCTGAGACCATTAGTTAGAGGGCTTCTATACAAAAGATTTGAGAGACTTTCCCAAAGGCACATACACAGATGTTACCATGGGTCTCCAGGTAGTGATCAGACTAGAACTGTCCAAAGGGGATCATATGATTTAAGAGAAGGAAAGGTTGAAACTTGCAGGAGCCAGTGGGCAGAACAGGAGAATGTTGGGAGATAAGGGATGGGTGTGATTGTATTGGAGTCAAGCCCTATCACTAGTTATTGCTGGGAGGGTGGGCTGTCTCCCATATTCCTACCTTCTGATTGGTTGATAACATACCATCCCCATTTTGGGTGAGTTCTTCTCCTCATCCCCCACTTTGGAGACCAAACTTCATTTAAATCCTGAGTGGGAAAACTAATAAGATCATAGCTGTAGAGCTGGAAGAAGGGTTCTCAGAGCCCACCTATCTTTTCACAGAAGAGCCCTAGGTTGTTGAAGTGATGTGTTCCAAGTCAGTTAAGTAGAGCCAGAGGTGGGATTTGAACCCAGGTCTTTTAACTCAGAACCACATCTCTCTATACCACTCCATAACTGCTACCTTCTTTCTTATGGAAAATGAAAAAAAAATTAACGTATGGAGATTGAATTTCCCTCCCTCAGGTGGGAAACTGGGAAAGAATATTT